>JBBMKD010000145.1:91243230-91286314 GCA_037834095.1 Argya squamiceps | reverse complement strand
GGGGGAAGGGTCATACCAAATACATACAGACAACAAAACACAAATACAAAAAACCTGAAATTCGCACTGCTACAAGAAGTATTTAAGAACTTCAGAAAAAATACTATAATATGATGTTTGTTCATTGTTGTTCACATTTATTTTAATATTTTACACTGGAGTGTATAATGGGAGAATATTATCCCTACAGCATTGTACAAAGTAGGGTTTTATATGAATCACTGTATTAGGACAAACACTCCCTCCTCCTCAGGCTGAGACGTTGTGGAAGACAGCATCATTGTAATTCTACCAAAATGTCATGATGTCTAGCAGTAAAAGGGGAAGAGAGCAGTGTATACATAGATCTGCTTAAGCAATTAATATCTCTTTTATATTTTTGCAGGAAATCTTTGTCAGCAACAGGGACAGTGGACTCAAGTGCACTCTCAGCAAGTTTGCTGATGACACTGAGTTTTGTGGTGCAATCGACACCATTGGAAGGAAGGAATGTCATCCAAAGGGACTGTGACAGTCTTGGGAAGCGCACTTGTGTGAACCTCATGAAGTTCAACAAGGCGAGTTGCCAGGTCCTGCACCCAAATCAGGGCAATCCCAGGCACAAATACAGGCTGGATGTTGAATGCATTGAGAGTGGCCCAGAGGAGAAAGACTTGGGAGTGAGTGTTGGTGGACAAGAAATATGACACATCCTGGCAGTGTGATCAAAGCCCAGATAAACAACCAGATCCTGTGATATATTCACAGCAGCATGACCAGCAGGGTGAGAGAGGTGATTCTGGCCCTTTACGCTGCTCTGGTGAGACTCCACTGCAAGTATTATATTTGGTTCTGAGGCCCCCAACAGAAGAAATATGTGGACCTGCTGGAGCTCATCCAGAGGAGGTCATGAAGATGGTCAGATGGCTGGTGCACCCCTCCTGTGAAGACCAGGGAAACCTGAGAGCAGCCTTCCAGTACTTTACTGGAAGGGAATAAATTTCTATTAGGTCTAAGGAAGAACTTCTTCACTATGTGGGTGATGAGGCAGCAGAAGGGGTTGCTGAGGCAAGTTGTGGATGCAACATCCCTGGAAGTGTTCAAGGAGAGGTTGTAGTAAACTTTAAACAAGTGGAAGGTGTACCTGTCCATGGCAGGGGACTTGGAACTATACAATCCTTAAGGTACCTTCTAGCCCAAACCACACCATGATTCTGTGAAATATAACTTAGCTTAGGCATTTTGAAAGCTTTTTTTAAAAAATGAGAGACATGAATGTGTACAAATTTTTAAAGCCTTTTATACTTCATATCTATAGAGTTTCACCTAACTCCAGAAATGACAGTGTGTAGATAATGCAGGTAGCATCAAGAAAACACCTCTGGAAAGAAAAAGTCATGAGGAAGATCCATGAGTTAGAATTACAGTTTCTTTTAAAATGGTAGATATAAGAAAGGTCTTTTTCACAAAATTGCAGAATTAATTAGCTTGGAAAAGAGCTTTGAGATCATCAAGTCCATCCTACAACTTAACTCCTCCTTATTAACTGAACCACGGCATTGAGTGCCACATCCAGTCTTTTTTTAAACACATCCAAGGACTCCACCACCTTGCTGGGCAGATGATTCCAGTACCCAATCACTCTTCCAGTGAAGAATTTTTTCTTGATGTCTAATCTAAACATCCCTTGGCACAGCTTAAGACTGTGTCCTCTTGTTCTGTCAGTGATTGCCTGGGAGAAGAGGTCAACCCCCACCTGACAACAGCCACCTTTCAGGGAGTTGTAGAGAGTGATAAGGTCACCCCTGGGTCTCCTTTTCTCCAGGCCAAACAACCCCAGCTCCCTCAGTCATTCCTCACAGGGTTTGTGTTCCAAGCCCCTCACCAGCCTCGTTGTCTCCTCTGGATGCGCTCAAGCATCTCAACGTCCTTTCCAAACTGAGGGATCAGAACTGGACACAGCACTCAAGGTGTGGCCTTGCCAGTGTCCAGTACAGGGGAACAATGACCTCCCTGCTCCTGTTCTACCTCAAAGACAGTCTGATATAAAAATACAGTCATCATGGACTAGGTTGTTGTCCACAGGTCTGTCTCAGAATTTAAACAAGCATGGATTCACTCTATCCCTTAGCTGGATCTTAAATTGTCACTGAAGAATATCCACATTTTTTTAAAACTTGGAAAGTACCAAGGGTGTAGATGATCTGAATAAAAAGGCTAAATATCCAGCTGCAACATAAATTGACTTATTCACCCCAAAGAGGGTTGATTCCTCTTTGATCAGCTAGGAGGTGATTTTCTGGAACTGTGCAATAGGTCTTGGTAAGTGCACCTTCTCCCAGGTTTGTTCATTTCAAGGAAGAACATGGTATATCAGCAAAGCCTGTTAGCATGGTTACAAGGCAGGCAAGGTTGAAGAGCTATTATGGGATGGATCTTATTCCATTACTGCAATCCTGCTGACATAACATATTCTCAACAATCACAAGGCATTAGCAGAATGATTACTGTTTTATAAACATTCTGAGTAGAAAAATGAAGTAATGAAAATGCTCAAAGGACAGAGCATTATGGTAGTATAAAAAAACATGGAGAAGATTTAAACAGCAGTTTATTCCATGTCTGAAGGAGGTATGTGCCACAAAGTAGTAAAACTCATCAGATAATATCATATTTCATGATAGCTAGCCCTGAAACACTTGATGTGTTCAAAAGTTTCCAGTCAAATCAAGCAGATGAAGCTGAACTGCAAGAGTATGTTACAGAAATTAGAACATTGCTGCACTACATTAGAAAATGAAACGCACATAAAAGAAACATTTTTTATCAGAGAATACAGAATGAAGATGATATTATCAAAGTGTTTGCGACTGATCTAAAGCTGAAGAGCAACAAGGGAATGAGGAGACAGAAGGAGAGAGGAAAGGAGAGGACTTGAGTTTCTGATAACAGATTACATTGCATCAGAGATGAGGGAGTGAAAGTCAAGAGAATCTGAAAATTGACACTGAAAGATACTCAAAGGTGACAATATATTGGATGTCATTAGACAAGGAAATCATCAAGTCCAGGCTGAAGTTCTGTATTTACAATAAATGCTTGAAAAATATCATAAATTAAAAATATTTTGCAGGTTTTAGCAACATTTTAACAAATATATTAGACAGCAAAGCCAAATGAAGAAAACATTCAATATGCACTTATGTACTCACTCTCATTTTTTATTTCATAAACATTAAACTTCTTTTTTTCTCTACTAAAATAATTTTCTCTTATTTTTCAGAGATAAGTGACAATGTTTACTTTTTTTATTTTAGACTAAAGATTCTTTTCATTAGTCTTCCAAAAATAGAAGATCAGAAAACTATTATTAAAAAACAAACACTGAAGAACTTGTTCTTATATGAATATATTTTTTTTAATTATTAAAGACAATCATCCTGCTTGAGGGAAGAGTTACCATTTCTTAATTTCATTAAAATCAGTGAGAACTCATTTCTTAAGTGAGATTGAAGCAAATTTGAAATTCTAATCTTGTATTAAATTAAACTTTTACTGGACTATTCAGGAAGTAATTTGCACTGAATTTATGTTATTAGAAGTTAGACATTTACATAATTTAGAATAATACAAAAGGCAAAAGTGTTTGCAATTTGTTATTTAGGTATAACCAAGAAGTTGATCTGTAGACTTTTGAAAATATGATATAGGAAATCCCATGCTGCTGTACTCGACTTGAGAAAGGAAACTCAAGTGGTTTTGAAATCCTGTATATCAGTACAAAACTAATAAGAACCTGGGGAAAAATCTAATATATATAAAATTTCATAAATGTTAATAAGGAGCCAGTCAATGCTTCTCTACTAAATAGCTTGGTTGAGTTATTCATGAATGTATAATAGTTCCCTGAGAAATATTACACAGGAAAATTTCAAATTCTTACGAGATGTCTGTAATTAGTTAAGATACTCCCTTTTTTGGTATTGTTTCAATTTTTCCATATAATAGTGTTACTGAATGTTGCATTTTAAAATAATGCTCAGAAAGGCAATCTGCATCTCAGGTGAAACCTCTATCTAATGGCTAAAGATCATGAAATCATGATCTAAACACAATTATTTTCTTGAATACCACAGCTGAGATGAATCAGTAAATGAATATTTTGTGAGTTCCAAACAGGCTTAAATATGATGAAGATACTTGCTTGATTTGGTATCACAGCATTAATTTTTTGTTCATATGATCACAAAAAGGAAGCTGGACACTTCAGGGTTTGAAAACCTGTTTGTTGTGCGACTAGTGTATCTTCAGGGTAACTCACACACCTCTTAATGATATAAACCCTTACACAGGATTTAGATTTATATTTATATGCAAGTTCACCCGTGAACCTCTTCAAGAACCGTATGAAGAAAATAACCAACTAGATACTAAAATGGAAAAGAAATAGTTACTAAGCAGCCCTTCTAGTTGTTTTCTAACCTCAACATTAGTTTTTAAATAGTGTCAGGCAGTCCCATAGCCATCCAGCAAAGTGTCTATGCCAAACTCCATTCTGAGCCCTAGACTATAAAGAAAATCTTGAAAATTAAAAACAGAGCTATGGATCAGAAATGTCCTATGCCTGGAACTTCTTTACCCTCCTTGTATGCATTTTCTCTCATGTCTGGGCCTTTAAGCTCATGGACTATGAATGGAACTGAGCTTGAGTGCTTGGTTCTGCAACTGGAAGTTTGAGTTGGAAGCATACAATAAAAATATTTAAATGCTAAATTTTCAAACCGCTTTACTGCGCCAGGCTACAGGATAAGAAAGGAATGGGCAAATGTGATTTCATAAGGGGAAGTAGACCAGAGAAAAAACTGATAAATACTGTCTGTGAAAACAAAAGATCTCAGCACTCTTGAGTACGCTGCTGATAATCCTGTAGCAGCTGTATTTTCTGGGAGTAATTATATTAGGGCCAGTTCAGAATCATTGTACGGGTTTCTCTTTGTTATTATAACTATACAACACAAGTGCTCATTTTCAGTAGAATGTGGATGATACAGTTCTCTCTTAAAAATAAACTGAGAAGGTGCAAAAGTATATGGTGAGAAGAAGTGATTAGTATAGTTTAGTAAATATTTTGTATATAACAATTTCTTTATGATACTCAGGAATTCACTTTGCCTCATTAACATTTAGTTTCAAGACTCATTCAGTCACAGTCACAAAGAAGTGGAAAAGTCATGCAGCTTATTCATAATAGCAGGAAAGGATATGCCATTTGCAGAAGAAGGAGCAGGTGCATTTTAGAGGAAAAATGAATTTGCTTATATGAAGATGTGGGCTTTTTTCTCCATCTAAATGATATATCCCTTTTTATATATAGCTACTTCTGTCAGATTACTGCACAAATGGTGAATGTCTTAACATAGGCCTATGTTCTCAATATAATAAAAGGGAAATTATAAATAAGAAGAAACTGAAGAATAAATTCTTCAGTTATTTCTGATTAATTTATTTCCCCTACTATATGTAGTCCATGAATCTACATTTAGATGTGTTAGACCTATAACAAACTGAGCTAGTGTATATTACTGGAAGATGCTATTAACTGTTTTAGAAGAACCCCATGCTGGATTGAAGATATTCATATATGCAAAAAATATCTTGACTGTAACAGCTGCTGAGAAGATATTTACACTATCATAACTGAAACCAGGACACAAGTAAACCTCACACTGTCAAATTTTGTGATGAGTAAGATACTCCATGTTGTCTTTCTCCGCAAATGCTATACTGAGTTTCCAATACATGGACAGAAAAGAATAAGTTAATTTTTTTTTCTTTGATTATCATTTGATGCTCTTTGAGCATCTTCCTACAGCCAGCCCCCAGTGCTCTAACCAGCACTTATTATCATAAACAACAGAATATGAGGATTCAAGGCAAAAAATAACTTGCTTAGGGAGTAACAAACCTTTTTTTCTTCCTGCATGACAAGAGGTGCTCTCCAAGGCTGCAGATGAATGCAATTTTATTCAGATTGAATTCATCATCAGAATATGTCTGAAATATCTCACATAGTAAGCAGATTTGTCTTAATTTCCTTGTTTTAAAATTCTGTTCTAATGAGCCTAGCCATATGGAACGAATACAATTATATCATCACTGTAACTTGAAGTAGTAATCTAATTTGCATAATAACAATCACAAGAATCAAGATACATTTTTATTATTCATCTTTTTGTGAATACTTCATAGTTTTCATGGAAAGGTAAGAAGAAAGACACATTCTACTGATCAGCTTGCATTTTAGAACAAATTTCACTTGAATTTGGTTGTAGAAGTACTAAAATATTTATTACACATCTCATAGTGATCAGAACTTTTTATAGTTTAGGAGGGGCAGTCCAGACAATGCTGTTTGACAAACAGTAAAATATGGTGGTAAGTTGCAGCGGAGACCCTTTTAGTGAGGGCCACACACCTCCAAACTTTCCCGGCTAGGAGGGGAAGGTGTGTCTGCAGACTGACTTGGGGTCCGTTGCTTCTGAGGTAACCGTAAGAGTTAGCAGGAATCCAACGTAATGAGGACGTAGAAAGAAGGAAGGGACTCACTTATGGGTAGAACAGGGGAAGTTTATTCTCCTGTCCTGGGTCCGAAGTGAGACCCAGAACATTGCAACGTTGAACTTATATAACTTTTGAACAGATCAACCAAACAACCAATCAGGACTCAACAGGGGAATAGGGTGACATTACAACAACGAATCAGCCTGAGGCGGGAAAATGAGGAGACATAGGTAGCCAATGGGAACACAAATCACCACACAAAGTATCTAATACATTGAACCGCCCTCAACTTACATAACATACGATTGACAACTGAAAACTTTCAACCAATAAACTCGCAGAAAGTACAAAACTGATTTACATTTAACTCGTAAACAAGAAAATGGCTTCCAAGTGGCAGCCATCTTAACTAGGCCATACTTAGCCAAATAAATGTCCAAGTCACGCACCGCCACAGTAAGTATGCTAAATATGCATTTCACATACTGGTTCCTAATTTAAAAAAAAAAAAAATCTATAGAATGCCTATGAGGGTTCTTTTTAATTAATTCAATTATTTACCATTCAGAAAGAAATATGAAAAGATCCAGTGATTGGAGGTGGAGCATGATGATTTTCAACAAGAAAAGATGTTTTTTAGAAACAATACTGGAGCAATCAGTTACTGAAACCATTACAGGAACATTTAATATAAGTGTGTGTGGTCATAGATATACCATGACCTAAGGCCTATGTACAGAGCCTAGAAAGATTATTCAGAAGGCAGTATCTGGTAGCAATAAGAAGCTGATTGCAAGTTCTTAGATAGATGCTAAATTGTCATTTTTGCAAAAACACTTCTGTTACAATGGTAAAGCTGCTCTTTATAATATTCTCTTGGACTTTTTAGAAAACATGAAAAATGGGTAATTTAACCACACAAATGATATCTGGAAAATGAATACATGAATGACAGAAATTTGAACAAATTAAAATAATGCAGACAAAACCATTCTAAGTCCTCTGTATAGGAAAATTCAAATATATGAGAAGGAGAGGTGATTTAGAGGCTAAGTCGATAATAAATACAAAAGAAAACAAATGGGGCTGGCAAAACAAGTTATCGTTTAGCAGTCTGTTTGTGTACCTTTGTGCATGAGAAGCAAATAGGCACCAGGAGAATTTGACTAGCATATTTTAAAATGTCCATCGAATGAAATGTGCAACATGGGAAGAAAATGTGTCTTAGGAATATCCATCTTTTTTAGCTCCTATGTATTTTCCCAAGATACAGGATTCTAGAAGGATAAGGAATAAGATGTAGAAAGGGTTTATGTCTCTTCAAATACTGTTGCACTGCATGGTTAAGCCTTTCAGAGTTTTATATGTATTTTATTTATTTTGTGTTGGTATGTTCCTTCCCAAAACCCTTCACCCATTCCTTAACCCCGATGGCATCTCCCAGAGGGGAGCCCCTTGTCAATCTCCCTGGTAACTTGAAGGGAAATCATCTCCCATACAACCAGGTGCCCAGACACCTGCCCCCTTCAATTGCCCTGTTAAGTGTCCCCCTCTGGAACCTCCCCCCTTTCCATCCATTGGCCCAAATTCTCCTGTTGCCTCAGGCTGTGTCCTGGGGTACAAATGGGAGAAGGACAGGCCAGGCCGTGCTTTTGTACGTGGAGCTGCACCGAAGAAACACCTTCTAAACCCACAGCAGAGCCCGCTCTTCATTTCCAAGCCTTATCCACACTCAGCAGCTGATCTGAGGAACCCACACAAACTGTCTCAGTTGGTCTGGGGTTTACTGCTTGCCAGTAAGCAGCCCCCAGGGAGAAACCACCACAAAATACATCCTCCCGTCCTGTATATTAGTTGGGGATGTGTTTAACTGGGAACATAGCACAACAAATGCAGCTGTTCTAAGTAACTCTGACCTGTGCAACAGTCTGTAATCAGTACAAAAAAACCCAACCCAAAACAAAACAAAAAAACCCCCGAACAACCAACCAACAACAACAACAAAAACAACAAAAACAACAAACACCTCCCCCCCCCATAAAATAAAAGCAGATTCCAGTACCTTAAATTGGTTAATGTAATAATAATAGGAGGTACCCCCCTAACAATCTCTAGTTTTATGGCAAAATAGTAGCTTAATATTATCCTTTCCTATTATACTGATGGCCTCTTCCTTCATATGTCATTTGTACTTCTGGAGTATAAATAGTGAATAAATGCAGTGATAGTCTACAATACTGCTCTTAAGACTTTATGGTCAATTAAGGCATTGCCACTAGAATTGTAAAATGGCCAGCTGTCTAAGCTTCTGTTGCAAACTAATTTCTGAGATTTCTTTTCTTTTTAGACCTAGTGCAACATCCATTTTTCCTGAGATTATTCATTCTTTGCCAGAAGATACAGTTTATTCAAAGACACCAGAACATACTTAAAAAATATATTGTTGTTGCACAAATGTTCCTAGTTTGAAGTGTAAGATTACTTTGTTTATCTGTAAAATCACATCCATGGCAACTTTTAAAAAAATCTTTGGTTTCAAATCAAAATGAAAGTGGATGTAGGCCCTAATGATATATATTAATTCATTATGTAATGATGGTAACAAAGAAAATCAAGGCTGCATCTAAATTTTGGAGAACAATGAAAGGAATAAGTGTATATTAAGTGTAAATTGTGTAAGTGTAAAATGTGTAAATTGTGTAAGTATAAGTGTATATATAAGTGTAAATTGTTCTACCACTAGAAAAGTACAGAAGATAGATTTGCTGATTAAGCTGATGAAACCGTTCAAGCAGCAATTCTTCCATTATAGAGAATAGGAAGGAATAATATATGCTTCATTGACTAGTCTAGACTCTGGTTAATTTTCAAAGTCATTTGTTGCTTCTCCAAATCAGACAAGTGTTCACTCTGCCAAGAATATTGCTTAGATGAAAAGTGGTTGAGGGCTTGTGAATCATCCTTTTCTCACCAGTGTTTCTATCATCTCTCAGAAGTTAATGCACCTTTTGTGTGGACTTTATAGGAGCTTGTGTTCTTCAGATGGATTATCTGGGGATCAAATTCAGCTCCAGTATAAATACGGAATAGCATCAGAAAACAAGTGAAAATTTATCTGTGTGTCAAATAATATTTTAACTGACATAGTAAAATGATAAACTGATAACTGATAATGATACACATGATATAATAATTGATTAAATAGAAAGTCAAAATACACTTAGTTCTTAGCTCTTTAAATATAAAATAATTATTTGAATTATTTTTTCTTGGAAGAGATACATGACAAAAAATTTACATTAATAAACCATAGAATCATAGAATGTGCTGAGCTGAAATAATCATCAAGTCCAACTCCTGGCCCTGCACAGGACATTCACACCATATGTCTGAGGGCACTGTCCAAATGCTTCTTTGAACTCTGTCAGGCTTGAGGCTATGAGCACTTCCCTGGGGAGCCTGTTCTAATGTTCAACCACCCTTTGGGTGAAGAACCTTTTCCTGGTATCCACCCTAAACCTGCCCTGACACAGCTTCATGCCATTGTCTCAGATCCTGTCACTAGTTATGAGAGTGAAAAGATTGGTACCTGCCCCTTCTCCTCATGAGGAATTTCATACAATCATAGGGCCAGCCACCAGACGCACTTGCACACGTGTTTTTAGGGGCCTCTGCAGATCTAAGAGACACCTACTGGGTAGACTGACCATGTAAGGCCAGTTACTGAGCGTGTCCATGGCTTGTATGTATGTGTGAGCACCAGCAAGAAGAAAGGGCTGGGGCCTTGGTGGCTGGTATGCTCAGGAGCCATCAGCCAGGGAGGCTGAGAATCTGAGCCCAGCTTCTACAGGCAACACACTGTATATCTTTTGGATGAATGGGCTTTCATCCTTAGCAACCAGACAGGAACAGGATGAGGCCATCAGTGGTTTTCATGCCTGTGTGAGTGATCTGTTTGCTGTAAGTGTTCACCAATATGTCTGACCACGTGTAGGTAGATATATGTACAGGTATTCTGTTCAAGCTTACCATTGCCATGATTGTTGCTGACACATGGTGCTGTGGTAGTTTTAATGGCTATTGAATTGTCAGATTCAGCTACTCCAAATGTAGCCTCTTGTCTCAAAAAAAAAACCTAAAGCTCTTTCCCACAGCCCCAAAGGTACTGCCTATAGCAATACCTCAGTCAGATGCTTGCAAACTACAGATATTCTTTGTCTGTTCTATGTTGTTATATTTAATTTTTAATATATAGATATATTTTTAATGAGAGATATTTTTTCTTTAGTGTCTTTTACCTTTAAGAACTCAAAAAAATAGATATAAAGAATCTAAACCAAAGGATTACTATTATTCAGTTAATACAGATATTATACCCCTATCTCTTAATAACCTTGTCTATTTCCATGTGGCAAAATTAAATGGAAAGGTATCATTTATAAATCTCACAAATACATTCCTTGAAAAAGTGGTTTGGGTTTGTCTTGGTGTTTAGGAGCCTATGTGCAACATTACCTGTAAAAGCAGTCATTACCTGAGAGACTTCAGCTGCTGTCCAGATACATGATGCAACTATTCACAACTCATCTCAATTTACCTTTTTTTTTGAGTGTAAGATATGATGGATTTTTTTTGTCATTGTTCTACGTATATGTGAATTTTTTCTAGATCTGAACCTTGAATGTAGAACAGGATGAATTAAATATGCTTAATCTATGCAATTTCTGGTGTTTTTTAAACAGTACAGTTAATCAATGTGCCAATAAGCATTACAAAATACAGACGATAATTTTGAAATGTGTTTTAATTACACAGTAGCATTCAGATATAACAAATCATAACATACAGGACAGTTTGTGGGGGTGCAAACAGTCATCAATATTTAGTGCTCTGATAAGGAGATGCAAGTTTATGCATAGATTATGATAAAGATATAAATTAAGATATTTCTTTTTAATTATAGATCACTCAGATTCTAATCACAGTCATCATTTATTTGACCATGTAAGCCTAAGGAGAATATTTTTAATGAAACCAAAGGACAGCTGTGGATGTGGATAGCTACAAAAAGCACCTAGAAATAATTTGGTAAAAAGCACCAGAACTTTTGTCATGCAAACAAACCAACACTTTGGGTTTTTTTGAAGCAAAAAACAAAGGTTGACCTTCTGAGTTTTTATACAAGAAAAAGCCTTAGAAACAATCTTTTGCTTTTCAAATTACAAAATCAACATTATTTCATCTAGAAAGAATGCTGTAACATTTGCAGATTCACTCTATTCACCTTTGGTGTTATTTAAATACCACCATCAGTGGCACTCTTTGTTCTTAACATATTTCTTTATTCTTCATATTGAACAGCAAAGGGAATATATACCAGTCCAGTCTCTGACACAGCAAGCAAAAAAAGGATCAGACAATATTATCAGCACATAAATTATAAGTCATTAAATGAACATCCTTAGTTATAACAACCCCAGGTATATTTTATATAACAATTATTGTACCATTATATTTTAATTATTAACCAAAAATTTATTAGGACGCCCTTTCCTCAATTAATGTAATAAAAAATACAATAGCTTTCCATCAAGATGTATTTCATGCAGTCTTCCTGTGTGATAGGTGTCGGGGGAAAGCTTTTGTTACCCTCTGGCTGTGCTTCATTCCTATGCAGGTAGAAGCACAGACTGCTCTTCAAGTAGTTATCTTCTGAATCCCAAAGGGATGGGCTCAGCAACAGTACAGCTCACGCTTCGCTTAACTGCCTCTGCTTAAATAGAATGAAACCTGCTTCTTAAGAAACTACAGCCAAGTCTATGGCTTCATCACTTGCCTGCATTTCAACACCATGAATGTTGGGCAAGTCTGTGCTAGGAAACAGCGTTAACAAGAGTCAAGGATTTATAATCTTAAAAAAAAAAAAATTGAGCATACCACTGAAAGCTGGATTTTCTTGGTTTTAATCAGAACTGCCAAGACTATGTCTCTGCTGTTCTAAAAGAACAGTACCTGAGAGCATTGTAACCCTCTGTTTGCTTGTTGTCCACAAGGCTGCTGTGCTGGTAATGTGGGTATAGGCAGGATGCCCGTAGAAGCATGTAAAGAAAAAATTACAGCAACTGTGTCTCAGATTTTTTAATCTTTTTCAGATTAAAATAATTTTCAATAATATAGAAATAAAATTAAAGTTGATATGCAGTTAGTTGTGTCGAAAATATTTTAAGCTAATACAGCCTGATTTTTATCAGTTTCAGGAATGGCTAGAGAGACATTATCTGAAAAAAATAGAATATAAATATTAAGTATCAATGTCTAATTTTATCAAAGCATTTTTGTGAAAAACATGTAAAAGTTTTGTATTAGTTTATTCAGCACATATTTCCTGAGAATATTCTGTCCATAAATCCTAAGGATCCTTTTCATGTGTTCCCTCTCTTTTTCTTTTAAGTCAGCCAAAGTACCTGTCCATGTTAAAAGCAATTTCTGTATTTCTACAGTCAGGTATATAGCATAAAGAGGTAGTATTGTAATGGCTGACCTCAAAAGTCCTTCTTATAAAACATCATTGGATCTTCAGTGCTTTGTTGCATACATTCTGACAAACTCTAATCAATCTGTTTTAATATCAAAGGAAACTTCCTTCCAGGTATGCTCATTTAAGGGTGAATGTCAGAACTTCTGACCTTTTCTTGCCTCATACTGCTGCTTCTTCTTTGTGACTTTGCCCTTGTTGGCTTTGCTTTCTCTAGGAACTGTCAGTGTTCCCAGCATGCTTCTACTTCTCCCTAAACTCTGAATGTTCTTTTCCCGAGAGTTATACTGTAACTGTCTAACCTTATTTATTCTTCCTTTACGTTTATTGTGAATCAAGTTCTCTTTTTGTACAAAGCTGTCAGGTTAGTTGAAAAAAAAAAACTTTTCTGTTCTTTTCAAAAACCTTACTTGAATGATGCTTTCTCTAATTTGGCAGGCAGTGCTAAAATAAAGATTGTTATCTTTGCTTCCTCCTATTAGAATTGTACATCTCTGTTTTGTTCTCACAGGTATTTCCAATAAACCTAAGACTTTCAGAGCACCTGCATCAGTCTTAACATGAAGAAAACTTATTTTGTGTCAATCTTCCTTTTCAATTCTGAGAATAGTACACATATAAGAGTAGATTCCCCCATTCTAGTTCTGTTCCTACAAATGCATATTTACTCCTCTGATGATGGAGACAGAGTCAGAGGGCTCACTAGAAAAAAAAATGAGTCCCAAATGTTATCTGGGACTGACTGACATCCCCCAATATTTCTGTCCAAAAGCTCAAATCACCACTAAAAGTCTGTAATGATGTCCTATCACAGGAAGTATTAAGCTGACAGTGCACAGATAATAAAACTTCTTCCAGCCTACATGATAGTCTTATCTTTTTGATATAGCTATTATATTGACAGCTGTACACTTTGAGCTAACTATCCACCACTGTTTATGCTCATCCAGAACAAAGAGGAATATGATTACAGTTCTGTTTGCAGGACACTTTAGAAATATATATTACATTTGTATTTTTTAAATATCTGCTGTAATTATAGGAGATAGTGACATGGATGTGTCAATATTGTAAGGGATGATAAACTCAGACATATGAATTTTAAGGCTTTCCCAGAAAGTGGGTAGAAAAAATAATAAAGCTTATGAATCTCCTTTAAATACTTGTGTGTGTGCAAAAAGATAAATAATTTTAAAAAGGATGGAAACCCACAAAGCACCAGCTTTTATTGGAAAGAGTGAGATGAAGTCCTAAGTAGGAAGAAATTTACAAATGATAAAACTATTCCCAGTTATACTGCACTTAAAGTCTTCTAGTTCAATCTGTATCTGTATCTTGGTATGTAAATGGGTTCCCATTAGTTAAATACAACTCTTGTTCTATGCATAAAAGCATTACGTAAAAAGTAAAAAGCAAGATAAGGAGCTCAAGAGTAGCTGATCCTGCATTAATGAGGGTGTTTGCTGTGAGGTCATTAAATTAGCACTAATTAGTAGCAGAATTAAAGCTGGAGCTTAAAATGCATAGTTAAATACTTCATTCAATTGATGAATATCTCACATAAACCATGATCCTTTAGATCAAGCAGAATGGTATTCATTTCTACATATTCAGGAATGCATTGTTTTGGCGATAATTTTTTTAAAATCAGGGAGAGAAAATAGAAGGGAAAGCAGACGGGAAATAAAGGAAAGCAAGATAAAGGAAAAAGAAAAGAAAGAAAAAGGGAAGAAAAAAAAATCTCCAGTATCACCATGATTTTCAGCTACAGGATAAAAGCCAATATTTCTGAAGTTTTCTGCAGGAGTTTTAAGTTCTGTCTAACTTTGAAATACTTTGGAGGTTATTCACAAATGTTGACTTTTTATTGCTCTTATCTGAATCTTCCTGTTCTGCAAATATATTTTGCTAGAATGCACCACATGCTTCAAAAGGTTATATAATGTCTTCATGCATTTTGAATGTTTTATTTTCATTACAACTCTCTCTGTCTATTTCTCCCTTAATTGGTAGCTGGGAGTCATATCTCTTATCACATTCAGATTTTTTTGTGCTACATATCTGAACTGTTTAATTTGCCTACTTGCTAAAGTAGAAACTCATTTTGTGGGGAACTGTAATTCACACTTGTGCAGTTCTTCTGATCTTATTGATGTTATTCCTGACAGACAATGTTAAATCTACATTCATAAGTCAAATGAGACCCTCCTGCTTTGGTCTTTTTTACCTGTTTTCTAAGTCACCTATGTTGAGGGTTTTTTTCTTATTTTTGTCCAATTTTTATTTTTTTTACTAACACTTTTTTAAGATGCACTTTTATCACATGAAGTGATATCATTGCTAGTAATTTAGGATTCATCTGGGATTTAATGTTAAGAAGTATTCTGTTCATTTTTTTTAAAAAAAAGAATCCTTTGGTATAGCAACATTTATCTTGAAGCATGAATATTAGGTGATATTTATTAAGATTTTAACAGAAACTGAGATTTTTATCTCAAAAGAAATTTACAAAGATATTAAAAGTATACAATCGCAAAAAGAGTAATGCTGCTTCACTCAGAGACTGTAGTTAATTCAACCAGTTTGTGATACACAGTTTTATCTCTGTCTGCTTAAAAGACAAGGACAAAAGCAAAATTAATAACATTCTGAAAATACAGACCAAGCCATACCTTTATGTTTGAGCCATTTTAAAGGGTATGTAAAGAAGTGAAATGTCTACAAACCCTGAGACTGCAAAAGAAGAATCTTATTCTTCTTGACTAATTCAGTAAACAAAAGAGTTGCCAAGGTACTAGGATATGTGAAAGTTCAGATGAGACTCCGCAAAAAGAAAAAAATCAAAACAACAGCATTTAAGTTCACTTTAGAATATATACAACGAAACAGCCAAAAGAGTAGCATATGTCAAATAAATCTTAAAAAATTAATTTTTTCTTGCTAGGGAATAATATTATTAACTTTCAAACTACTAAAAAAAAAAAAAAAAAAGAAGACTTTTGGATACCTGCTTCCACTTTCATCAAGGACCTCTGGTTGCAATACTGAGAAAATATCCAAAAAAAGCTCAGACAATACTGAATTTTATGCAGGCCATTTTTCTGTCTGTTTTAAGCTACTCAAAGTCAGCCTCAGAGAAATGTCAAAGAGAAAAATGATGATTTATTTCTTCTGCTTTGTGGAGCTTTCCCCATAGTTGTGACAGTATCAGTTCTAAGTCAAAAGTAGCTCAGTAAGTCTGCACCAGCTGAAGCAGTAGCTGCATTTTGATAGCAGGATAACCATGAGTCAGAGGGATTTTCAAAGGAAGGCTTTTGCAGTAGAGGGATAGAGTCTAAAATTGCTGTTCAATTGCAAATGAAAAGATGACACTATAGGTCAGTGTTTCATATGTGCTGGAGCTATTTGTGTAAGATGAGATGCCCTAGGAGATGTTATCTCTATAAAAATGGTGATTTAAAACCATTCTTTTTATACGGAAGAAATGATACAAGAGAAATGACACAGATGTATGTGCAGGACACAGCATAAGGACTTGCATAGATAGGTTAGCTTAGTGAAAGTATTAATTCAGTCATAGTTGGGCCATTATGACAGATCCTTATTTCCTGTACTATATGTTCTACAGAAAAGACAGGAGACTCTGTGTTTCCTGTATCTCTGGCAAAGAGGTAATAATTACAGTATCTGAAAAATAATGTATGCTAAATACTGCAATAGCATGCAAAATTTCCCTGAGCTGTGTTTTGTATTTTCAATTTAATATTTCTCTCTGATCCTGGTAAACAAATTCTTTGTCTTTTAACTATACTATTGGTAGAGTTTTTCTTTCATATGAAAGAAACATAGCTAATTAAAGAGTCAGAACATCTTGACCTTAAATAATAATTTTGTTTTACTATGTTATGTATAGCTACGACACAGTTTATTACAATAAAACAAAAATTCCTTAGAATTTCCAAAAACACTGGGACCAACTTTCTATCTTCTCATATTTTTTGGATAATCTGGTTTTGATGTTGACAAAAAATTACAAGGCACCATCAAGGTAGTGTACCTCACAGATTAGTCTTAGTATGCATTTTGGATACAGCTTTGATCCAGATGACAGAAGAATTTAGTAGCATGCACATCGACCTTTTCATACCTCTTGGACCTCAGTGACAGAGAATGGTGGTTCTGTGTAGGTTGTATTTTTTACTATAATGTAGCCTCTGGTGTATTTCCCACATTTATTTTGTATTTATATTCCCAATTGTTTCTAACACTTTTAACTTGTTCCTTTAGATATTCCTATGACCATACTTTAGCTTATTTTGTAAAGAAGCACTTAAAATCCATATTAAGTACTTTAATACCTTGCAGATATTTGAGACCTTGTGTAACTTTACAAAACACAGCATCCAAACACTGGCACACAAACCCATGGGAGGCAATGAATTATTACACTGAGCTCTGCAAGCAAAGGCATCACACAGTATTAGCCAGGCTATGAGGTGAATCAGCTACTACATTGATGAGAACCAGAACAAACTCTGCTCTCTCTAGCTGAAGCTGCATGACAGTAAGAAGTCACATTGTTGCAATAAGTCAGACCTGAAGGCACTGTACTGTGATGTGGATCAGGAGTCAGGTCTCTAGAATCTGAATAAGAATGCAGAAAGCACAGCAAAGCAGGGTGACAATATGGGGGTTCTCAGGTGCACAAAGACCTAAGGTGAGGGGTCAGCAAAGCTGAAAAGATTACAAAGAATTTCACTTTTATTACGGCTCTTAATTTCTAGTTATTGATTTGAACATTCTAAATTTTCTCACTACACCATTTTCTTTCTTTCTTTTTTGTGCTGCACAAGAATTCTCTGAGTCCTGAATGCAAACAATGAGCATCATTACCAGACTGTAAAACATAATCCTTTCAGTGATATGGACTACCTTTTACTTGGGCAATAAAGTTAATTTTTATCGAGCAGAATATATTTTTCCATATTCCCAAAGGAAATGTCATGGAATAACTGCCAAAAGAGCAAAATATTTATCTTGATTTCACAAAGGCAAGACTTCTAAAGATAGATCCATATTATTTCACTTTTGATTTAAATATTATTGCCCCAGTTAATACTCTGTGCATGTGTGTGTATGTGTGTGTGTGTTTGTGTCTGAATATACCACGCAAATATCTACTATGCTCTGAATAAAGTTGGGTTTTTTTTAAGTTTTGGAGTGCCATGCTCAGTTGTGTTTTGCAGCAGCGAAAAATAAGTAGGATACTCACATTTGATAATTTAGGAAAAACATTTCCTGAATTTTTTTGGGTTATTTATTCAGAGACAAGAGATAGATAATTTATAATTCATTTGCTACCCATTCCTAAAAGCTGCTTTCCTCTAAAACTTTTAGGTGTTTCATTTTTGGTTTTTAGTTTAGTTTTCTTTTGAGGGGTAGGAAAAGGGTTGACTGGTTTTTCTTTATGCTTGGGTTTGGTTTTTTTTTGGTCAGTTGGGTCTTGCTTTTCTAATTTGTGGAACTTGAATACAGTAAAGAATATTAAAAAAAAAATTCTTGAAAAAAATAGAACTTGATAATTTAACAATGACTTTTATTAAATTGTAATTTCAAATGAAATATGAAAAGAGCAAATGTACAAAAGCTGTCCCCTGACAGCTTCAAGTTTTAGTTCTTCTGTGTAATTGATCAGAAGAACTAACAGATCACTGTTTTAGTCATAAAATTGTTCCTTTTTGTTATGCTCCCCTTTTTGTTGATAAACCCTTTAGAGTAAGGAATATGATGTTTTGCAGGTAAAAGCAGGCCCATCCTGATTATGTTTTGCATGTGCTATTGAGATATTAAAATAAAAGAGATAGAAACAATGAATCATTTTAAACAGCTATTTTCATGCCAATTGGAAGAGCAAACTCTTCACAGTTATACATGTACACAGTGTCCAAAATGTATAAATTTTCTTCACCACTGAGAAAACATAGTTAAGAATATAAACTTTCACATGGAGTTTTGCTGAAGGGAATAGGCCAAATACCTCAGCCAGAAGGAAATACACTGAATTTCTCACAGCAAATGAATATTCAAATATATAAAACAGAAGATATGTAACTGATGGACTCAGCCTTGGCCAGCAGTCCATTCAGCCTGGATCTGGCTGCCATTGGCTCTATCAGACACAGGGAAGTTTCTGGCAGCTTCTCACAGAAGTTATCCCTGTAGCCCTCCCAGTATCCAAATTTGTCATGCCAATACAGCAGGACTTCAGAGAAAGTTTCTTCACTGTATCTTATCCTACGTTTAAGTAATTTCTCCTTCAGAATTTCCTTCACTGTGAAGTTAGGTACCAAATTCAAACGATAAGGACAATTTCTCACTTCAGACATATATAATGAAGGAAGAGTAGACTTAGTTGTTGTGGGAGTGCATTTTTTAATTTAATTTTAATTCATAAGTTAATGTTCTTCTGTAAAATGGTTTGTTCCATGTACCCTTTCTATTACCCACTTTTGGTTTCTCCCTGTCTTCTCCCCAGTGACAGCTTTATGATTGGTTCTGTTTTTTCCTGTTTCCCCCCTCCAGAGACAGTTATCTGTCCATCACCTGTCATGTAACCCCCTGTTCCTGTCCATCACTTTGGGGGTCTCTCCCTGCTTCTGGAAGATTCTAGGAGAGGCGTTGAGTATTTGGACAGGATCCAGGCTGTCACCTCCTACTGTTCAATGTATGGTTATCATATATGTCTATTATGCTATGAGCCACTTCCCCATTGTACCTTATTGGTCCCTGGTTGAATGCTCCCCCTGTGTTACACCCCCCTTTAAAAGTTCCTCCCCAGGGTCAGTCTTGGTCTCTCTCCTGAGGCAGACGTCCCGAGGTGAGCACTCCACGCTGGAGTTCCAATAAACTCGTTGTGACTGAACCTCTCGAGAGTCCCTCCTTCATTCTCCTGCCATCGCCTCGCTGACGCTCCTGACCGGCCAAGTCCCGCTGCTATTGCAGCAGTGCCGGGGCTAACCAGGGTTGAGAATACAGCACCACACCAAGTTGTTGTTGATTTTGGCAGATAAGCACTTCCAGAAGAGTTGGTCTTTGATGGTATATTTAGAATAAATTTTCATTATTAAAAGAATAGTTAAGCCACAGAGCTTAATTAGAATAGGAATGCTACAGAGGAATTCTAACCCTCTTTTTGCCAGTAATGTACCTTCATTTTGCTTAATATGCTCTCATCTTTTAACATGCAACTTTTTTTTTTGCTGAAAATTTCCTTTGACTCACAAAGTTACTGTCTGACCAGAAGAAGTAATATATTCCTTCAGTTATTCTCCAAGCATTATTTTAGCTTGGTCTCTTTTTTAGCACACTGTATTTTCAATTTTTATTCATAGCCAAAACTTACTCATATTTCTATCAGCTTTATCTGTTTTTCATGATAGTCTTCTAAAATCAAAATTTAAAAATAGACAACTCTGATAAAAATAAAGAATAGTACTTATGACCACCACAGAAAATCCTTACTGGTTAGTCAGAGCTTTGTGTATCACTACCTCTACTTTTTGTGATCTATTTTGTATTTCTTGATCAGTGGTATTTAGTGTCTTTCGTGTTTTACTTGGTGCAGTGGCAAGTTGAGATGAAGACTTTAGGGATTTCTCCGCCACTGCACACAAATTTTTTCAAGGTCAGATGCTGCAGTATCTTTCCATTTAGCATTCAATCACATTTCGATTTGTTTTGCAGTCTTGTGATTCATTATTCTGTAGTTTTAAACATTGAAAGAACATTTCTCATTTCCTCAGCTCCTTAAAAATGCAACTTACGCTTGTTTACTGGTGCCTTACTTTTCTGTCATTTAGAAAGTAAGAAATGTCATTCTCAGTATCATTTTCTAAGTAATGGATATAAAACCAAAAAAGTTTCTAAATGTGAAAAATTGATCCCTCTAAGTACATCTCTGAAGTCTAGTACTCCACAGAGCCTTAATGATGCAAAATGTTTCACTAATCTAAAAGTGACAGTTAATGTGATTGAGAATCAGAACGCCACGTTTTTAAAGATCTGGGAGACAATGTTTTATATTTCAGCAGTTTCCACAGAATACTGTCAGTGTGAGTTCAAAGTTCAATGCATTCAATGTCTTGATTGATCTGGCTAGTGTAACTCTTCTTCTTTTGGAATGAAGAAGTCCAAAGACAATTATAGCAGAGTACAAGTGAATACCAATGCAGAATAATGGCATTGGCTGAAATCCAGGCAAGAAGTGAATGCTTATATGTGCAATTCACAGCAAGATGAAGAATAGAGGAGAAAAATTAATATAAAAATATAGGAAAAAAGACCACTTTTGGGTTCTATCTAATCTTCAGGTTTTTAAACAATTTAGTTTCTGAGTTTCTCTGGCATCCTATTGCTCCTGATCGATGCACATCCATGAAAAAAATTCAGTCCTGACTGCAGCAGTTGCAGCTTTCCTTTAGTTGTGACCTTGGAACACATGGCACATGAAATTTCCTGTAGAAGGTGCCCTTTACTGTCCCTTTCCTTAATGATATTTCAATTGACCTGTGCATGCCAGTGAATTTTCAGTGGATTTAAAAACTTTAATCCTATGAATTAGGTCTGTCATGTACTTTTCAGGAAATGCTCAAGGAAGAACACTCAGTCCACTGAAGGTACAGAAGACAAGTTGACTAGTGGATTTCTCACTCTGGCTAAGTGTTAATACTATATATTACAAATATAATAAGTCATCTACACCTAGCATAGAAGAAGAAAAATAAACCTACCAATAATGCCAAAGTCACATTCTAAGATGAGGACCTTTGTCTTTAGCTAAATATTCTGCTTTCTAGTTGTCAAGCAGAATATATAGATTCCACTAAAAGATAAAAAAAATATTTCTAGAAAGCACAGAAAACTCATATATGAAATGTCCACTATATAGCACACAGGAGCCAGAATTTTGGAAATAAAGTCCTACTGAAAAGCTGAAAGCCCATTTTGAATCTGAATCATGGCAATCATCTTTTCAAAGGCAAAGAAATTGTCCCTAGAACTATGTCTACCAGGCTGAGCCAAAAATCATCTTCTGCAACAAAATAACCTATCCTTTAGGCATGAGTCTTCTAGAAGTGGATGGCATATAATGAAACTCAGTTAATTCTTATTTCTGTCTTTTAATGACTAAACTATTATTTTCATTATAACTTTCTTTTAATATAATATCAGGCCAACATATTGGCCTTTACCATTAACTTGATACTTGTCAATTGCTATTTGAAAATCCAATAATTCTGATTTTAATTTGGACAATTAATACAATTATGGGGGGGAGGGGGCGTTCCTTAATGGTAATATCAAAGAAACGCATTTACCGAAGATAATAAACCATTTATCCTCATATGGAGAAATATCCTAACAATTGCTAGAAATAAATTTTTTATTAGAAAATTCAATCAAATAGATATTAAGTTAAAAAATTATCAGATTTCTTACTGAATAGAAATAAAAAACACAAAACATTTTTTTCTGTAAAAAAAGTGTTGACATTCCAGCATGCCAATTATAGTTGTTTCATAAAGGAATTGCATTCTAAAAACATTTCAAAATAGTTCATTTCAAGAAGTCTTTCAGAAAAATCATTCCATCTATATAGAGGGTACAAAAAATAGAAAAAACTATTTCAAAATTGTAGATTTTTCTCTTTTTATCTCACTTTGCCTTTTCCTGGAAAGTGATGTATCAAGGAAAAGAAATTAAAAGAAATTAAATAAAATATTTACTTAAAAAAAGCCCCTCAAAACAACTAAAAAGCAACCACCGCAACAAATCACTGGTAACTACCAAAATTTTATGATCAAATCATACAGTTAAGGAAAAAAAAAAAAAAAGGTGTTCCTCAGAGTTGAATACAAAAAAGCCAGTATAAGAGGAGAAGAATCGCACAGATATACCAAGAGAAAATGAATAGATAGTGCTGAAGAGAGGGGTAGCTTTTTGTGGGAGAATGGAAGACTTTACTTCACCTGGGAGTTTGAGCCCACACTTGTCTCCATTAAAGCATAAGACCTTTCTCTTTTTATTTTGAAAATGTGTAACAGAAGTTAGTACCTGCTCCCAGAAGTTTAAGATCTAAATATAAAATTTCTTAGGCCAAATCAGATAGTAAGTTGCTTCTGAAGTCTAACTTGGACTCCTCTTTCTTTGCAGCAAAATCATCCCCACTTGCTTCTCCCCAAATGAAAGGTTTTTCTAAAAGAAGTAAAGTGAAAGAGCAATTCTCTGTGAGTGTTCTTTATTCTGGAACTCATTCACTTCATAACTTCGTTCACGAAGGACTGAGTATGTTAACCTCTGGAAATACTATAAAACTTATTTTCTGTCTATTGTGCTGAGGAAACTAAGGGGAAGGTTGGATTTATTAGCTGTCTAAATGGATAATGGATGCATTTGTGTCCTTTTATTTGGGGACTAGGATTCAAAAGACTTCACAGTCTGTAAATATACAATAAAATCTGTCATAATTAAATGGAATCTCATTTCTTGACATAATTGGTGTTTTGGATAAACTGCAGTTATTATCATCATTTTCAATTTACAAAGGAAAAAATGTGAGCAAATTTTGGGTTTTTCTTTGCTAATGGCAAATATTGAATTTACATATATCTATGGTGAGTTTACTGTATTGCTTTTTTCCTGCTTCTCTGAGAGAAAATAAATTGAAACGGTTGTGCAAATCATTGAAAAATGATTAATTATTGAAAAATTGTGTCTTGTCAAAAAGAGGTAATAATTAAAATTTGAAAGTATTTATATTGTTGTATAGACTTAGACTACAATTCCTTTAGAAATGCATGTCATTACAAATTCGTGGATTATATATTTATTGTACTTTTTTTTAAACCTGCATAGTCCCCAGATGTCAAGTCATGACATTTGAGGATACTGTGCATTTTCACTCTATGGTAACAGTTCTGGAAATTTCTAATTTAAAACCTAACAGAGTCTAAGCAGCTGAACAAGATGAAAAACATAAACCCAGATATTTTGCTGTTTCCAAAGTCTCTCAGTAGGAATTTCTAGAAGTGGCTTTTTTGTTTTATTAAATCATGGACAAAAACAGTAGAGAACTTGAGGTACAGCTACATAATTTTCATCCATTCTGTTTACCAAATATATTTGTAGACTAATAGAATCACAAAATTTTTAAGGTTGCAGAAGACCTCTACAACCATTGAGTCCAACTTTTAACCAAACACTGCCTAGCTGTACCTTTTTTATGTGCTCAAAATGAATGTTGATTATATTTGTTTAGCCATCAGTCCATTTATATGATAAATCATGGCTTAGATACTGACTTATGATTAATAGAATCACAGAATCATTGAATCATTGAATGGTTTGTGTTGGAAGGTACCTTTAAAATTCATCTGATTCTGCATTACCTTGCCACGGTCAGAGACATTTTTTACTAAATTAGCTTTGTTCATCTCATACTGGGAGTAAAAATATTCAACTCATTTTTCATACATAATTTAAACAACTTACAAAGACATTTTAATACTTTCCATTTAATCTACTTTATACCTACACTATGACAAAAGATTTGGTTTCTGTAAGTTTAAATTGATAGTGTACCCCAAAGGACCCTCATTTTGACTGAGTAGTATGGAAATCTTATAATTATTTAAAAAATTACCTGTCAGCTTGCTGTGAACAGTAACATGCATTGCAAAAGAATGGAAATCCAGAAGCAGCAGAACTAAGTAAGACCACATTTCAACAACATTGTAGATTATATTGCAAGAACTGTGCACAGTAGTTCATCAAAATAATACAACTGGCTGAAATGAATTTTTTTCCATTATGTTGAGTGGAAGTGTCAATAGGAAGTCAAAGGCTATGTTTGTCTCAAAACCAGAGGAGTATGGGTAATTCAAAGAAATATATGATGCTGGACAGAAAGAAAAACCAAAAAGCGAGCAAGGTGCCGGTAGCATGAAGGCCCATTGTGGGATCTCTCCAAGAGTTTGCACCAAGGACTGGACTCAGACCAGGCTCGGACTGGAGTGCAGGACAGAAATGGGGAACTACAGTCAGCAGAACACTGACAGCTGACTTGTTTTAAGATATCTCTGTATTGTTTCTGCATTCCACTGAGCAATTTTGTGTTTAAAACAACCGAACCCACAGCTTTAGAAATGAAAACACATTATATTGCATGTTGGGAAGAAATTTACTGTGTGTCTTTACTGTGGACATGATGAGGCATTGAAATAGGTTGCCCAGAAAAGCTGTGGGTATTCCATCTTTTGAAGAATTCAAGGCCAGGATGGATGAGGCTTTGAGCATCCTGATCTAGTGGGTGGCATCACTGTCACTGGCAGGGGTTTGGAACTGGATGATCTTTAAGGTCCCTTCCAATTCAAGCCATTCTGATTCTATGATTCTATCGTTCTAGGTATATACACAGCATGTGAGCAGACCAGTGGTATCTCAAGGCTCTGTCTGCCCTGTCTTTCTACCACATCCTTCCAATGTGGTAACTTGAGGTCTGTTGCATGTTTTTAAAAGCCCCTGCTGTCTAAACACCTTCTTTTCTTAGCACTGACCTTTGCCCTCCTTTGCTTTGGCTTCTTCTCCCTTCAATTCCCCAATACTTTCTCTCTCTCTTCCATTGCATTTCCTCAGCAAAAAGATTATGTAACTTGTCTATTTGAGATAATGCTTATTAACAAGTCATATTTTCAATAGGGAAAAAGAGGGAGTTAGTTACTATAATGAGATTATTTATGGTGTCTTTCTCCTCAACCAGCACCAGTTAAGAATACTCATAAAAGATGAAGAAATTTAGGAATTTTGAGACCTATCTCCTTGACATATGTAAAATTTCAGGACAATGTAAAATTTAAGGACAAGACTTATCTCCTTAGGAAATTGATCGAGACTAGGAATTGCTCATGAATGAAAGAATGAATAAAAAATCCCAACAGTTTATAAGTACTTTTTTCTTTCAAAAGCTAGCATTTTTTCTTATAAGCTAATATTTAAATGCTATACTGTATAATTGTGCATAGAAATTAAGTATCAAGAAAGACTATAAATAATAGAAAATTTTGGAGATACTTAGAAGAGTATAACAAGGAAATGTTTAATTAATCGACATCTGTCATCAAAATTGTTCTCATTGTTTAATGAAATATGATGTCCCATAAGCAAACTACATTTTTGATGTACAAAACTACAATATGCTAGGAAACACAAGATAATCCATCTCATCTCATCTCTCACCCCTAGAAAATGCATTACAACATAATAGAGGTCCCATAAATCATTCAGTGAAATAATGCATGTGCTATAGTACATCATGAACCAGATAAATTATACTAATGTCAGAAAGGCAGCTCATTAACTGTATTATACAATGAGTAAGCAGTCACCTGGCTGTACAACCTTCATATCCCTATTATCATCAGAACAAAATGAAGGAAAATCTATCACAGTCATTTTTCATACAGCCATGTGACCAACATTTCCTCTTGTTTTCTGTTATTGAGATAAGTGCGCTTGTACTGTATGCTTTGTGCAACTCTGACAGTTTTGCAGACCCTGGATATAAGCCCTAGCTGGAAAGTATGTTGCACAGCTTTTGAAAGTGACGTGTTGAAAGCAGTGGTGCCAGAGCCTATCATGAAAGCTGAGAAGAATTACTGTGCCACCTTTTAAACAGGAACAGTAAGAATCCCTGTAAACTCAATGTCTCAGCAAAGAATCAGAATTTAAAAAAATTAAAATAAAATTACACCATAAGTATTTATTATATTCATAAATGTAATAACTAAAGTTATTATCTTTTTATGTAGAAACTATTTTAAAAACATTAGCTTTGGATTTACAGAACAGATAATTATGTATATTGAAGAAAAATTACAGCATGTTTTCCTCAGTTTTGGGTAATAATATGTTATTTTTATCTAGACGCTTTGTAAGACATTCATGGACCCATTAGTGGCATCTATCTTTCCTAGGTATAACTGAGATTCAGATCCTGAAATACTCAAGGGTGCTATTTTTCTCTATAAAGATATATGCCCATAATTTGGGAAAAATTTAATGTTATTGAAGTCCTTATTCAGTTCCTACCTAGGTTTGTAGGAATTTAAGTCACCTTGAAACTACATAAATACTGATGGCCATCCTCCAGTCATCAATTGATGAAGGAAATAGCTCATATAAAACACAAATAAAAAATGGACCTGATAATGGTGATGATCACAGAAACATAGAAAGGTTTGGATTGAAAAGGACCTTAAAGGTCATCTAGTTCTAGCCCCCTTGCCATGGGCAGAGACACTCTCTGATAGACCAGGTTGCTCCAAGCCCAATCCAGCCTGGCCTTGAACATGGCCAGGGATGGGGCATCCACAACTTTGCTCAGCAAACTCTTCCTGTACCTCACCACCCTCACAGTAATGAACTTCTTCCTAATATATAATCTAAAACTACTCTTTTTCAATTTTAATCCTTTTTCAATTCTCCCTTCTCCTGTCACTGCATGTGCTAATAAAAAGTTTCCACTTTTCTTGTAGGCTCCCTTCAGGTACTGGAAGGCTGCAATTGGGTCACTCAAAGGCGTCTCTTCTTCAGGCTGAACAATCCCAATTCTGTTAGGCTCCCCTCAAAGGGGAGGTGTTCCATCCCCCTAACCATCTTGTTGGCCAACTCTGGACTAGCTCCAAGAGGTCCATGTCCCTTCTCTTCCAGGGAGCCCAGAGCTGGATGCAGCACTGCAGGTGGGTTCTCACCAGGGTGGAGTAGCAGGGCACAATTCTCTCCCTTGCCCTGCTGGCCACAATGCTTTTGATGCAGGCCAGGACACAACTGGCTTTTTGGCTCACATGATACCAGCTCATATCCAGCCAGCACTCCCAATCCTTCTCATCAGGGCTGCTCTGGATCTGTTCATGTCCCAGCCTCGATTGACACTGGGGATTGTCCAAACCCAGGTGCAGCACCTTGCCTTTGGTTTTGTTAAACCTCATGAGATTCCCATGGAACATTGCTCAAGCTTGTCTGGGTCCCTCTGGATGGCATCCTGTCCTTCAGGTATGTCACCACAACACTCAGCGTGGTGTTGTTTGCAAAATTGCTGAGGGTGCACCTGATTCCTTTGTCTGTGTCATTTATGAAGATATGGACTCCTGATATCTGTTGGACTCTGAACCATTGACCACTACCCTCTGGATGTGACCAATTCCTAACCCACTTAACAGTTCACCCATTGAATCCATCTCTTTCCAATGCAGGGAAAAGGATGCTGTGGGGGACAATGTCAAAGGCTTTATGTATAAATGACATTTGTAGGACCATTCTGACCCAGTCCACTGAGGTAGTCACTCCATCACAGAAGGCCACTGGGTTGGTCAGGCAGGAATTGCCCTTAGTGAAACTGTGCTGGCTCTCTCAAATCACCTCCTTGTCCTCTGTGTCCGTTTCAGGACGACCCGAGGAACGAGACAGACGCAGCAGGTTAAGTGAAAGCTTCTCTTCCTTTTATTATCTGACTCCATTACTTATATACATTTTTACAGAGGCTACATGAGAAACTCCAGTTCTGGAATGTAAACAATCAGAAGACTTTTGAATCAGGGCAACAGCCCTCCATGTGTCTTAGCACAGCTTAGCACAGGAAGGATCTGTTCCATGTTCTTCTCAGGCAAAAAAGGGAAGAAGGTATCTTTCTGAGGTGGAGACACTAATCCCAGCATATAACGACTAGGCTCAGTTACTCTATGAGAATTAGTATGGAGGGAGTAGCAAAGTGAAACTTCTTGCCTGTCAGATGGAATTATGTTGTGTCCCCATGTTAAACTCATCCTTGCATGTCACAAGTGACATATGTCACGTTGCATGTTCAGTGACAAACTCAGTATAAATTGATGCTTTGATGCACAAATCTAAAATCTGCTTACACCATCTGAATGAAGCTGTAACTAGATATAAGTGAAACTCAGGGTGAAACAAAGTCTGTTTCTGATAGATTGTGTAAATCCAGTCTAAATCTGCTGGAGTTATGAAGCTGGAGAGGTGACTGCCCAATTTGCTTACTATGTGATATGTATTTCTGCAGGTACGCAAAATATAAAATGAAAAATCTCCCATTAAATTGTACATAAAAATACAGCAGAGGCTGACCCAGCAGAAAAATATGTGTATTAAATATACTAGCTATATTAAGTCTATATATTCATTTCTCTTAGCCAAAAAGGATCTTTATTGTTCTTCTTTTGCCCTGGGGTTCTCTGAATCAGGGATGAAAACAAGAAAAAAAGGGATTTACATTCCTTAGTGCAGCTCTGCAAGCAAAGCATGTTCCTTGCTGAGGCAGAAGAGCTCAGTAACAACTATTTTCAAGTTTTAAGGTGAAAACTTTGAAAGTCACATACTAAACAATCAATTTATACTTTCAATAAGCATCCAAATTTATTTTCTTCTTCACAACTCATAGGAGAGATTTATGTTCATATATATATTCATAGAAAACTACATGGAATAGCTGTGCTTCACACTCATTCTAGTCTTGTTGATCTCTTGAGCAAGAAATAACACAGTTGAGCTCCAGCTACTCTGATTTTTTCTTTATATTGCATTCACAAACCTTGTATTGTTGATTGATATATTTTATTTTTTAGTGGAAACAGATGGGAAGTTAAAAGCAATGCCAGCAAAACACTGAATAATATAACAAAAATTCATGAATCTGTAAAAACTGTAGGCTAAAAGAAGCATATACTTATTTATATTCTGCAAGCATTTCACATGCTCAATGTGATTAAATGAATAAAGGGGAATTTTTAAAATAAGATTCTAAGGTAGGTAATAAGAAATTATTTTAATATTCTTAATGAGTTAATAATAATTCCTTGTATTTCAAATAATGGAAATGTGTTTTAGAATCCCACTGAAGGTGTTCAGGTGTTAGAAAGTAATGATGCACCTACTGTAGGTGTGAATAGGCTTTCATTGAGATGATTTACAGTCTTCCTCAGTGTGTTATTATCACACAATAACACTTTGTTCAATGACTGTGTAGAGTTTTCATTAATGTTAATGTGGAAAATTGACCCCTAATATTTTGTAATTAGTGGTCTGATAGTGACAGACTTGTATAATATGTCTTTGTGAATGTGTTTATCTATGATAAATGGAAATGTGACTTTGGAAACTTGTTTTCTATTTGATGGTATAAGCCTTAAACTTCAGTACTGCAATACTGATTAAATATTAAAGAAAACATGAACTCAGAACTTCTGTCTGTGGAAAACTACAATGTTTTCTTACTCCTATTTATAATTTTTAAAGTATATATCTATTTCTTAAATCAATATCAGTAGTGCATTTTCTCTAAAAGTAACCTTTCCTATAGTACCATGTATCTCAAAACACTCATTAAACTGGGGAGTCTGTCTCTATAAATCTTATTTATCACTCTGTGTTTAAGCTGAAACGAAGACAGGAGTAGTAAAACCTATGCTAGTATAATTCTTCCTTTCTATCTGAGTAAAATACTAGTTCTAACCTTGTTGATAGTCTTTTTTACCCTCTGGAGGAATATCAAATGAGATCAGTTAAACAAATCCTAGAGAACTAAGTCATAAGGTGACATTTTCATGTTTTTTCTGTTTTATTAAATACTCTCCAAAGACAACAAACTCCACAATTTTATTAGTAAAGGTCACTTACAGAATTCATATGCATTTTCTTTGTTCTTCAAAAAGAATATTTTATAAGTGGCAAAAAGAGTCTGTAACAAAATCTTTTTCCCATTTCCTCGTTTTGCTAACCTTACATACAAATATGAATGCTAATCTGCATATTAGATAATAATATAATAATGATAATAATGTTTGGGTCTTTAATGTAGTAAACTATATATTCCTTATTCTTTTTAACTTTTTCATGCTGTGTTCTGAAATAGAACAAATAATGAAAATTACTGGAGAGTACTTGGGAAAAGACTGGGGATATGCAATGGGAATAAATTTTGAAAATTTGTAATTTGTCTATTGGCAATACATAAACCAGTGGCGACATTGCTTGTTATCTTAACTAATGTAAGAGGTAGTTATATCAGTATATTAAATATCAGCCAATATAAAACTTTGCTTTTAGTGAAAAAGACACACATACCTGCTTTAATTACCTCTAAGCTTTATTTTATTGTTTATTAAAAAATATAAACAGTGTTTTAGAGCATGAGATGTAATAATACCTATAATACTGGGGTGTGGGTAGCTAAAAAATCCTCAAAATCACATGTCAATCACATAAACTAAATGCAATTTATCTTACAGTAAGCATCATGAAAAAGTACATTATTTCAAGTAAACTACTTGGAACAAAGACATGACTATTTTTAGGCATATCAACAAATAGAAATGAAATTATGGTTTGTTTTTTTTTATTATCAAATCCTCAAACCCTCATTTTTTTCTGACTTGTATATTAAAAAGTTTAACCCTTTCTGATTCTGATGGAAAACTGGTGTTGAAGAGCTATGAATTATTGTCAATGTGATTTGAGTCTGTCTGCATAAGATTGCCATTGCTTTCTGCTTCTCCATGTTATAGTAGCTGGAAATTATTATAGAAATGGGGAAAATCTGAAAGTAAGTCCATAAATAGAAATCTAATTCCTCATAATTTTTATCCCTCAGCTTCATGGATTCTAGTCCACATTTTTTGTTGAGTTCTTGTCTGCCAGGAGATGGAGACAGAGAATTTGAATCTTGCATCACTTCTTTGCAAAAAATACCCAAGGAAAAAATATCAGAAAGAAAAAATGTAAGTGTGAGGCATACACATAAACACCCTATTTTGAGACATTATTTCTTGGACTTGTGTTACCCTTGTTAAACATATTTGCTATTGCAAACAGCGGTTCTATAAATAAATATTAGAAAACAAAAGGCATTAGAAGAGTCATTGTTAAATTATTTTTTTGTTGAATTCGTATCCATGAGTACACAACTTGAAGAGAATGTATTGCAATTGCCCCAAGTTGGTTTTTGATCTAGACCATCATTACAATCTAAAATTTGTGAAGAGTTAGAAGTGTGAACAATGTAGAAGTAACATTGTATTTGTCTCTGAATATCTGGTGTTAAAAGTGTTTGATTCATTTATATAATATTAGTACTCAGACTTGGAGACCTAAGATATATGTGCCTCAACAGAAGGCAGTGAAAAAAAAAATAGGATAAAAATCAGGTGTTTTTTTCAATTACTGAATACTTTTGTATCTTTTGTGTCAAACTGTATATAAACTTATTTTTGTTTTAACTTTGTTAATTTAAAGCCCATAGGCATCACACTGTCCTTGAAAAGCAATCTTTATTACTGTATTTGTGTCATGTTGTATTTAGTTACTTTACTTTTAAAATAAATATATAATTATTAATTATTTGTTTGTTCCAGATAGGGTCTTAATTCAAGTATTTCTTTGGAAACCTGAAAAAAAAATCTTTCTCCTTCAAAAGGAGTAATGTTTTTTATTTGAAGAGCTGGAACACTGCTAATAATTAGAAATGGTTACTCAGAAAAAAATATTGGGAAAATATGCCCAAATAAATTTTTTGTTTATTTTCAAATCCATTCAAATATTCACATACTTATTTTAATCTTTCTTTGAGAGTGTGCTCTTTTCTTAATATTAGTATATAATAAACATTTCCAGTATTAAAGAAAAGATTTATTTTGTGGGTACACTCTTTTTTAACAGTATTAAAATATTTCATTGCTTACAACTGTAGTTTTCATGTACAATACACATTTTCATGAGAGAGAAGTTAAAGCACCCTCAGTCAGTTGCAGTGCCTGGAGATGTTGGTATACATTCCCTTCAAGAACAAATTCACATTGTAATAATGAAAAACATATTCTGTGTGTGAATATTATGGTTTCCCTATATAGCCAGCAGACAAATCTTCTGATTATAAATGCATAATAATAAGTGAAAGTCCTGACAAAACTGCTGCCAGGAACATTGAAGACAAATGAAAAGTACATACAATTTCTGCAGAGGTCCTGCTAATCTGGCAGGGCAGAACTAGCCCAAAGGTAGGCAGAGAAGCATAATGAATGCTTCTTTTATTCCCTACTGTATGTCAGACCTTTCAGAATTCCTTAGAAAACCACATTTTTAGTTCTCTTTACTGTTTATGGGCTTTTCTTCATAGAGATTTAGGGGTTTTTTTTCCTAACAGGGTCAAGTGGATGAAAAGAAAGCACCTCATTCCTTTGACTAGCAAAAGCTATCTTTCCTAAAATGGTGTAAGAATTAGTGAATTTGTCAGTCACTGAATACTGAAAAGAGGTAAAAATAAGGGAAGCATAGAAGAGGCAAAATAAGGCACAATTTTCCTTGACAAAACTTCTGGATTATATTTCTAAATGCAGGTTAAAAAAAAACAAAGGAAAAAATAAAATATTCCCCTCAAAATCACTAGTTCATATCTTCTGCTAGGGAATTCTTATTTCCCACTTACATTTCTTAAAATAAGAAACTGGAATTTATTGGAGTACATTTATGATCATTGTGACCTCCAGTCTCCTTGAAATCAAGTACGAAGCTGATAATTAGAGTAACAAAGCAGTAGCACTGCTACAAAACTGCAACCTACACATGGGCATATACCAGCACATCCTCATCCAGGACAGGGTTCTACATAAGATGACTTCTAAAGGAAACAAACATATAATATCTACATAAATGAAGCATCAGCTTCCCTGACGCTTCCAGGGTATTGCACAACGCAGGAGGAGGTAGAAGCTCCTTTTCTTCCCCTCACATTCTTAGGCTGTATTGCAATAAGTCACTAAACTAGAGAGATTTGGATTTGAAGAGTGGACCATTCGGTGGATTAGGAATTGGCTGGATGGACACAGCTATAGGGTTGTGCTCAACGGAGCTACATTCCAGGCAGAAGCTGGTGATGGAGCTCCACAAATATAACAGCTATTTAAATTTATACCTGGAGGAAATCTGTATCTTCTACAGTAGCTCAGTGCTTACTGGAGTCTTTTTCAGGACATAGGAGAACCAAGTGGATCCCCTCTTCTTTGAGAGGTTCATTAGTATTGAGTTATTTACACTCTGGATAGATAAAAACAACAGAACTATGGCATTTTTTGTGACAAGTGAATTCAAATACAGTACAGCATGATCTGTAGCTGGGTAGTTTATCTCACTTCTCTTTCTATCTCCTTGAGTTTTCTATCTCCTTGAACTAAAAGTTCTAATTAAAGCATATGCCTGCTTCTCAGTTTTCAGTTTATTGAAGAGCTACTGGGATTATAGGGCATTTTCCCTGTGCTGTTTGCTTGGGAGGTCCTGAAAGCTATTTATAGTGAAGTTGTAGCAAAACATTTTGAAGATTGATCAGAGGAGAGGGAAAAGGATATCAGTTTGAAGACCTTACAAAGATAATATTTTGACAGAGGAAACAATTAAAGAGAAAGAAGCCAATGACAGTGGCTAACGGCTCCTGTTTCACTTAAGCAAAGTACTCTACAAAGGAATGAAAATCTGCCTTTGAGTTTCCTATCTCATTCCATTGATTATAGAAGGGATATAAGGCCCACCTATGTCAGTTTAGATATTTTTGTTAGTTCCCAAATGTTAACCAAAATGAATAAGCCTTTGTCTGAGTAATTAACTTGCTGTGTAATTTGCTAATATTTATCATCTCTGATACATGGGAAGACATTTAACTGCTGGAAGCAAACAGGCAGAAAAACAATCAACCTCACTTCAGATGGAAGTGAAACTCAGAATAAAAAAAAATTGTAGTCAAGAAAAAGTAGTGACAAGGGATTTAAGCAATTTTTAAGTATAATGAACTTGGTAAACTCTTTTATGGACATAAAATACATGTTTAACATTGCTTTGCATGTATTGTTCCATAAGAAAATATTTCAGTAGTTCTGTAGAAATTACTATGTTGCAAAGGCAAACTGATACATTATGTAAAAAAGCTTAAAACCACAGTATAGAATTACTTCAAATATTTAGAAAAATGACCAACATATTAGGAAAACATATTAGAAAAAACTGTAAATTGTATAGAACCAGAGTTTTTACTGTTCCTCCCTTTTTCTAGATATTTACATTGGCATCATAATTCCAAGACTTAACAGTCCTGGTCTTCATCTACTGCAGATTGATGATGTCCCATCAATTTGCTACTCCTGCAATTCTAAGATATACCAGCTATTAAACCTTTGCTTTGTAAATCTCTACAGGAGGTGAGAGGCACTGGTGATTAAGTCTCAGCAAGTGAAGAAACACGATTGCATATGAGATTTAAGTACAGCTTTAAGAATAGCTTTCATCAAAGCTGCACTGTAAGAACTGCATACATATGTTACCAGAGAGAGGCCACCTAAGAGCTGGACCCTTTGTAAATAACGTAGAAAACTAAGAAATATCATTCGATATTCGAATAGCTATTCGAGGAAAATATTATGGATTAATGCAAATAGAGATGGAAGTATAAATTAACAGTGTCATAGGAAATAATAAAAATAGATAAGTAAATGATCCCTCAGTGTCTGGCCCTTTCTCTATATATAAGTATAATCACCAAACAGCACCAAGATTTGACCAGATTCCAATGTTTCCATCTTAAATTGAAAAAAATCACAGCTCGCATTTCTGTGTATGGTGTCTCCTTAAGGATTTGCGAGGCTGACAAAGTTAGACGTCCTGGGTTTTTATAATCCTGAATTGACAACTCACACCCTCACATGCTCCCAGACAGCCACTCACATGCTGACATGCTCACAAAGCCCCACACTCAGCTAGGAGTAGGCATGGATCAAGCCGCTGTGCCATAGTGAGATCAGCCTTTCAGGGGTCAGGGCTGTTAACCTCAACAGTGTCACTGGCTGTGCCACTAGACAGCCCAATTCAGTCTTCTTCAGATGAAACCAACATAAAACTGTCTTTATGAAATAAAAACAGATAATGACTTCAAATGACATTAATTTTACCTTGGTGAGAATAAAAATGTTGAGATTTGAGTTAGCATTTTTTTGTCAAAGATTTTTGTTTGCTGCAGAAAGATTTCTTGTAGAATTTTTCTTAGTCCACAGTTACATAACCATACATTTATCTTTCTCTAAGATGTCAAATGTCATATTTGCATTTTATCTGCATGATTGTTAACCAGTGATTCCTCAGCTTTTTACAAGATTGAAGGGTCATAAATCCTGTCATGCACTCTTTCACAGTAAAAAATGAGAGACACTAGTAGCTTAGATCTTTGTTTCCAGGAAAAATTGTGGGTTTGGTGGAGGTTTTTGTTTGTTTGTTTGCTTTGTTTTGTTTTTTTAAAATTTATTTCCAAGAATCACAGTCTTAAATTAACTCATTCTTAGAGGAGAAAAATATGTATTGACTGATAAAACAAAAAGAAATAAACTAAGCAATTAGACCAACTCAATCACTTGTCCCACTAAGAAGAGTTTTCGTAGTATTTCCCAATCCCCTTGTTATGTGACTGACTCTCAGAAGTCAATACTTTCCTTACTTTATTAGGCAGATATTTGGTTCTGATTAAAAGAAGCCAGTGTCTTTTGTGTTCACATTTTTATATTATTGTTGCTTGGAGAAAAATAAATAACTCATAGGAAAATTTATTTTTCTTCATTAGTTTTCTTACAGTCAGAATTTCAACCTCATTGCTAAGGTAATATCTATTGTTCTCTTCAGTAGAAGCAAGATATTTTCTATATATACACAAATTTCTGTAATAGATGGCACAGGTCCATGTTGCTCTATGCTCTATTAATTTACTACCCCAGTTTTAGGGCACTGACAGAAAGGGCTCTTGCTATGTGAGCATTATTTACTTATTGATCACATTATTATTAAAAAGCTCCTATACTTTGAAGGGAATTAATTCACTTTCCCAGACTGATTAAATCAATTGTTTGTTCTGTTGAAAAATTTCCAGCAGGATAAGACCTTCTGAGATATCTAAGTTTTCTAAGCAATATAGGGACTTTTGTTAAGATGAAGAACATTTTTGAGCAAAGTCAAAACAGTTACATAATTTACTATGGACATTCAGACAGAAGAGGCATAATATATTCACTCTATATGGACTTAATATAAACACCCCAAAAATCATTCATATTTAGATCTTAAAATTGTACAAAAAATTATTTTTTTTAATAATATTTTTTAATAAATTGATGAGGAAAGGAAACTGAAATTTAATGTTCCTAAAAAAAACCAAAAAAACAAAATCAATCAAACAAACAAAATGGAATGAATGATAATTAATGATTGAAAGTTCTCCACGGAGAAAAAAAGATTGTTTCATAAATCCACATTGATTATTGGTTGTAATGAAAACAACTATGCTGATAGAAATTAGAACAGCACCATCAATTGTGCTTAGTCTCAATCTATTCTGAAGGATTTGAAAATATTTTAATACTCCATTTTTGAATCACTTTTTTTGGTTATTTATACCACTTAGAAACAGACTGTCAACAAACTGGAGATACACAATTTAAATCTACAAATCAATTATTTATCGGCTAATGCACACAGCTGACAGCTCGGCCTAATGAGTTAGTGTAATATTAATATGCTCACAACTCCTTATGGGAGGCACAATGAGACTTTAATGTTCAGGCAGTGCTCAATCAAGTGAAGACAAGCCAAGCTCTATGAGGACTCTTTATGTCAGGCACATTCTCAAGGTTTCTGAGTTACCATTGTCTGGTGCCCTGGGGTTTTATTCTTATGGTTTTGTATCTTTTCATGCAACTATTTCTCTTAAATACTTGAGCCGGTAACTATTCTCTTCTCAGTAATTACAATTCTGTCTGTAATTCTGAAGTTCTTGCATGCCTTTAGCTCACACACTTCCTCACACCTTGACAACAGTTAGAGACCACGGAGAAGGGTTTGGAGCAGGGGCTGCAACTTCCTGGGATCTGAGAGCATCAGGGGGGTAGTCGGGCAGCCAGGGCCAGTCCAACCTCCCCAGACCAAAGCAGGGCAGCCATGGGGACACCAAGAGAGCCCCAGCCCCAAGCATCTGGCACTTTCCTGGGGATGTGCAATACTGTGGGCCCACAGGTAAGAGTCAGGACCAGATGTGGTGAGGACAGCTTTTTGATCTAATATAGCTAAGCCTCTGTACTGCAGATTTAAGTATTGGTGCAGCAAAAACAGATTTGTTTAAACCAGAGATGCATTCAGCCAAAGACCCTGATGCTTTCCCTTTTCTTTATTTGAATTCTACTCCTTTTGAGATGATTATGACCTGCAGAGAGAGCTTGACAAATTAGAAGATTGGGCAATCACCAATCATATGAATTTCAACAAGGGAAAGTGCTGGATTCTGAACTTGGGAGGGGCAGCCCTGGGTGTACGTACAGGTCTGGGGAGTGAGGTGATGGAAAGCAGTGCCACAGAAAGTGACCTGGGTGTCCTGGCTGACTGGAAGTTGAATATGAGTCAGCAGTGCCCCGGCAGCCAGGAGGGCCAACCCTGTCCTGTGGGCATCAGGCCCAGCATGGCCAGCTGGACAAGGGAGGGGATTGTCCTGCTGTGCTCTGCACTGGAGCAGCCTCATCTTGAATACTGTATGCAGTTTCTTTCTTATACTACAGTATAAGAAAGATTAAATTATTAGAGTCCAAAGGAGGGCAACAAAGATGATGAGGGGCCTTGAAGGGAAGCTATATGAGGAGCAGCTGAGGTCACTTGGTCTGTTCAGCCTGGAGGAGACTGAGGGGAGACCTCACTGCAGTTACAGCTTCTTGTTAGGGGAAGAGGAGGGGCAGACCCTGATCTCTCCTCTGTGGTGACCAGGGACAGGACCTGAGGGAATGGCCTGAAGTTTTGTCAGTGGAGGTGTAGGTTGGATATTATGAAAAGGTTTTTCACACAGAGAGTGGTTGGGCACAGGAATGTGTCAACCTCAGGAAATGGTCGCAGCACCAAGCCTGACAGAGTTGAAGTGTTTGCACAATGTTCTCAGGCACACAATGTGACTCTTGGGGCTGTCCAGTGCATGACTAAGAGACAGACTCCACGTACATTTTAGGTCCTTTCCAACTTATATTATTCTGTGATTCTGTGAAAGTAAGTTTCAAAAACAACAGGTTGTCTGTCAATTACAAAGCTTGTATTTCTGGTATTTTTGGCAACATGACAAGATAGTTTTAAAGATAAATAGAGATGATGAGAAATCTCAATTCAGAAAGTAAAAAAAGTAGAAAATGTTTTTAAATATCTTGTGTTCAGAGTTAAGTACAAACACCCCACATATCCCAAAAGATTATGTGCTTACATCTTCAATCCATATGTTTCATATGTTTTTAAATGCATTTCCCCTTTCTTTTACTGATGTTTATCTTCACTTTTGAATTCTCTTTATACCACATTTTGATTTCCCTCCAGCAATAGCAATATCTATAATCACTTCAGTGACATTTTCTACCATTTCCCACTTTGAAAGTGTCACAAAATCACTGAAGATTGAAATTTCCAAACAATTTCAATCAACCAGTGAAGAACACTTGCTTGTTTTCTTGGGAGAAAAATTTGTAATTTAAATAAGAGAAGTGCAGAGTAACATTTAGGAAACAGTTATTTACAATGCATTGAAAAATAATTATATAAAATAGGATGTTCTGATGAACCAAAATAATTGTATCTGTGACATCTAATTCAAAGCGTTACATATGGTAGCAACCAGTGCCCAATTATCCATAACTAATTGACATTGTAATTGTCTTTAATCTGAAATAGGCAATTAAACATGTTCTGGACTGTTAAACTGGTTCATATTTTAGGTGTTGAGCTAATTAGACATTTCCTAAACTGTTCATTTTGCATGTGACTAAATTGTGCACTAAAATCATACCTTAATAGGATGTTTTATTTTTTTCTGATCACTTAATGCTAGTAAAAAATTCCCTGCAAGAAGTAAAATAGAGATACCCCTTCAAATATAGTAATAAATTAATTTTTCACTGTCTATATAAAAACGTAAAGAAAATTAATAACATTTTCTGCTGTGAATAGTCTTAAATGGAATTGAACACCCTCTGCTTTCATTTACATCAGTATCTTTCTTCAGACTTCAGAAGACTTGATAGAAAGGATATGTTTTGGAGCATAGAACTTTGTTTTATTATAAAATATTCTAGCAACAATACTTTTGCACAGAGAGAGAAAAAATACTAAATCCACCATTTAATTGTTTGTACCTGTGGGTTTGGGTTTGATTTATTGTCTCTCTCTCCCCCCCTTCTCTGTTCCTCCTCTTTCTCTTCATTTTCTCTCTGCCCATCTTCATTCTGAACTTTATAAGAAATAGATGGCATTATGTAAGTTATACAAGAATTTAGGACTGAAACCATGTTGAAAATGTGCATGCATGTTTGTGAGAAAATAAGCATGTCAAATCTGATCATGTCTCAGTAAAAATAATGATTGCATTGCCTTAAATCTGCATAAATATCTGAGTTTTGACCTTTAAGATCAAAAGTTACGTGGGACAGTCTGCTTAAGAATAAGTATTTTCAAAATTTAATTGGAAATACTAAAAGGCACTTTAAGCAGAAAACCAGGTTTTACCATTGGTGAAGTGGACTGTCCAAAGCTAGAACAGAATTTTGGGGATTTAGTTACTCCTTTACATCCAGCTCTCACAAACCAGTTGTTGTAAAGACTTAGAAGAAATGACAGGCTAGCTTTTACCCTATTCCTACATGAAGGCATTGCAGAAAACCTCTGAGCTTCTAAGTGCTGCTAACAAGCAATCTGTAAGTTCTCATATGAAGATATTTTGAGAATGAGGAGTTCCTTAAATACAACAATCTATTCTGAGAGTGAAAAATAAGTGCACCTGTAATAACAAGAGATTTGTCCCGTAAGAATCAGTAAAGAAAATATGTAAACAATCTGAGGATAGATAGATTTGATAGACAAGTAAAATACATTTTACTAACCAATAGAATAATTAACAAGGAAGCTATTAACCAATTAGAAGTTGCCCTCGAGGGCTGTAAAAACTGTGAGACAGCATGCAGCCATAATGAAGGAGCCTTCTGAACTTTTATGATGTCAGTCTTTGTGTTGTGACCATCCCAACAACACCTTCATAAACACCCATTAACAATACAGGCAACCTGGCTGCTTTATATGAAAAGTACAGGTTGTGCTTCTGTAATAAGTACCTATTTTACAGCCTTGTGAGTTAAGCTTGGTGGGCAGCTAAGATCCACACAGCTGTTTGCTCACTCCCTGCAGTGGGAGTGGGAAGTGATTTCAAAGGGTGAAAGTGAAAAAACTTGCGGTTTGAGATAATGCAACAAGCAATAGTAAATATTTACTAAATGATGGAAAGATGTTCATGCAGCCAAAGAAAAATAGGGAATTCACTCAGTACTTCATAACCACAGGCAATGTTTAGCCAGTTGTTGGAAAGCAGGTAACAGTCAGCTGGGAACACAGATTTCTTAAGTCTGAACATCTCCTTGGCCAGGGCTCAGATTATAAAACATGATACCATATGGCATGTCATAGAATCTTTAAATGGTTTGGGTTGGAAAGGTCTTTAAAGATCTTTAAAGGTCCATAAAGATGATCTAGTTCAAGCTCCCTGCCATGGCAGGGACACCTTCCAATAGCGCAAGAGGCTCAAAGCTCCATCCAAACTGGCCTTGAGCACTTCCAGAGATGGGTCACCTACAGCTTTGGATAACTCATTCTAGTGTCTCACCACACTTAGGATGAAAAGATTCATCTTAATATCTAATCAAAACCTACCCTCTTTCAGTTTAAAGCCATTCCTTCTTGTCCCATCCCTCCATGCCCTTGACAAAGCCTCTCTCCGCCTTCCTCATAGCCTCCCACTTAGGGGCTGGAAGGCTTCTGGAAAGTCTGTTCTGAAGCTGAACAACCCCAACTCACACAGCCTGTCTCCATAGGAGAGGTCCCCTAAACCTCTGATCATCTCCGTGGCCCCCTCTGGACTCACTCCAACAGATCCATGTCCTTCTTAAAGTCTTATATCTGTTTGATTGATTTGGGTCAGCTGTGACCCCTCCCAACTTGTGGGTCCCCAGCTTACCTTCTAGGATGGGGCTCATGGGTCAAGATATGGACAGGGAGAGATCACTCAACAGCTACTGTCATGGGCAAAACAGACTTGACTTGGAAAAGTAGTTTAATTTATCATCAATCAAATCACAGTAGAAGAACAAGAAAAAACCGATATTGTCAAAACACCTTCCCTTCACGCCTCCTTTCTTCCTGGGCTTAACTTTACCCCCAGTTTTCTCTGGGTGTTCCCCCACCATGGCTCGAAGGGCAAGGAATGGGGCCTGCATCCAATTCAGCATGCATCATCTCTGCCATTCCTTACCCCTCTGGAGGAGAATTCCTCCCACTTTTCCCCTGCTCCAATGTCTCCCACTGGTTGCAGATGAATATCTACCCCACTGTGGATCTTCATGGCTGCAGGGTGCCCAGGACAGGGTTAATTTTTGCAGTAGCTGGAAGGCCAGGCATGGCCAGGACTCAAACGTTTATTCAAAACCACCTTATGTCATTGCTGGGATGGGGGCCGGAGGAATTCCTTCCAGTCAAGAAAAATGTGGGGGGAGGGGAGGATGTTGTTCATTGTCTTGGGGTCTGGGATAAGCATATTTGCATGTTAATCACTCCCTCTTTTGTATAATTTTGTTATTAATGTCATCACAATTACTTATCATTACTGTTATTTCATTTTCTTATCTCATTGCTGTTTCCATAAAACTGTTTTATCTCCACCTGTGATCTTTGCCTCTTGTGCCTCCGATTCTCATCTCCATCCCACCTCACCACAGGTTGTGGGAGAGTGTGGGATTGCTGAATTTATTTTTGCATGCTTTAGGTTTTTATAGGTTTTATTATAAGCTAGAATAGTCTCTT
>JBBMKD010000145.1:91141770-91238129 GCA_037834095.1 Argya squamiceps | reverse complement strand
TTCTGACTCTGTCAGTGGTCTTTTGTATTGTTGCATTTATTTTATTTTATCCTTTTTTCTTCTTCCTATTAAATTGTGTTTCTGACTTGGAGCCTCTCACTCATTTTGCTTTCAAACCACTACAATAAGAAATAGTCTATTTATTTTTAGACATCTGGCAATAATATTAAAAAAAAAAAAAAAGAAAAAAAGAAAAAAAGAAAAACAAAAGAAGGAGAAAAAGTGTTTGGCATTAGACCACAACAAGGTCATTCACAGTAAGGTAGCTCAGGTCAAAATAGTTAAAAAGCAGTTAGTTATCACAGCTGAAAGAGTGGAGGAAGTATAGCTGCTGTGAAATGAGAAGAAGATAGCGGAGTAGCACCTGCACAGATGATGAAAGGAAACAAACAGAACTAAGGAAAAGTAAAGAAAGAGCTACTCTGTACAGCCAGATGATGACATGGATACATTATCATGAGATCAAATAGCAGAAGGAGAATGAGAAATGTAAAAATACACTATTGATTTATGTCCTCAATTTGAACAGACTTCTGAAAACTACCTAATAGGACGGAAAAGGAAAGATTTACTTAGGAGCAGACAGCATATCTTGTCTTTCATTTTGAGCTCAACCAGCAAAGACTGTAATTTATTCTGTGCTTAAAGCAGGAATGCTTACTTTGACATCTGTTAATGACAGCATTGCTAACCTACCTTTTTATGCACTACCAGAGGTTATGATCTGAATGAAAAGTCAGTACCTTGGATGGGAAGTATCTTCTAATATGGCTTCATCATTTGCAGAATGTTCTTCTTCATATTGAGTAGAAGTGTAAAATTAAAAGCACAAAGACAACTTTGCTTTCTTTTCTGTCCAACTGTTCATAAAATTAATGAATGTAATGGGAAGGAAGAAGGAGCTATTCTTTCAACCAAAAAGTTGAGGAAAGCCTGCAAAGTCTCAGTATTATACACCAGATGACTGGAACTTATAACAAACCACAGAATTTCTATATTTATACAGCAGTCTTTTTCAGTCCCGTAACACACAAAGCTACCTGATGTCCAGTTTACAACACCAGCAGTCCCTGTGAAACACCAAATAAAAACCAGAAAAAAATATGTCTTTAATTTTGTTTACTTCAGTTATTTCCCAGGGAGTATGGTATCAGCCACTTTATTTAAAATCTGTAAAATGTCTCCGATGGGTTTTTGTTGGGGGAAATGAAGGGGTAGAATTCAGCAGTTTTCATCATATCAAACAGGTAGCTTTACAGTCTCATCCATATCAATAGCAGAATCAATAGGTGACTGAGCCACTGAATCAAGATAGAAAAGTCTAGCACACGATATAAAAAAGACTGTGAACTCACATAAAACTATTTCAGAAGGAAGAAGTATGCAATGAATTAAAAAAAAAAAAAAGGAAGACAGAGGTTTCATACCTTTCATTCCATATACCTGACTTACAGGTATACAGCCACTCTGAACTCCAAACTCCTCAGTTGTAAATAAATACACACACAAACATATATATAGATATGGGCGTATTTTTTTCAAACTACAGCAAAGCAGGAATAGTGTGCAAGAAAAACTAGCATAACCAGACTGATGTTCTTCTGTCTTTCACAGAATTAATAAGTATGAAAATTGAACTAATCATGAGGAAAAACATCATGACCAGATTGATTTCAGAACTACATATATCCCATAAAACTCTAGATTCTACTTTTGTGGGTGCTGGGTTACTCTCCAATTAAGTGTAGGCATCTATTGGAGCAACATAACTCTACAGATACATTGAAGGGGAGATGTTGCTCTTTAGAGTGCCTTCCAGCCCTGCTCTCTGAAGTGACTTTTGACATGAAACAAAATCACAGACCCACAGAATGACTGAGGATGGAAAGCATCTCTGAAGGTAAAGCCAGTCCAAACCACTGCTCAGAGGAGAAACAATTATGGTAGGCTACCGAAATGGTGTCCAATTAGCTTTTTAGTATCTCCAAGGATGGACACTCCTCAGAATCATTGAGCAACCTGTTCCAGTGTTTAAACACAATTTGTACCCATTCACTGTTGTCCTAAATCACTGAAGCACTGAGAACACTCTTTTTCTTGATATTGCTTCCCATCAGGTATTTATGCACATAAAAAAACACATATTTTTTTACCTAAAATATTACTTTATGTCATTATTTTTAATTAATAATGTTCACTGTGCTTTTTTTGATAAAGTTGTATCCAGCATATTCCTTTCAATACCTTTGTGTTCTTTTTGGAAACACACTTTGAAACAATTAATTGTGAGTATTTATGATGTTATGTCACTTACATAGTTCCACATTCTCAGTTGAATTTGTATTGCAATTTTTAAGGAAAATGAAAATGACAAGAAAAATAAAGAAGGTCGTACAGTTACATATGACTTAAATTTCTATACTTTATAAAGAACAGACTGTAATTTAAACTCAATTTACATAATAATTCTTAGTGATGAAAGAGGATTTGCTTCTAGTGTTTAGATCAAATCAAAATTATTTTATTTTTGATTAGGTTTGGTTTGTTTGGTACAGAAATATACAAAACAAAAATGTTCACTCATGTGCAGGATTCAAAGGCAGAAAAGGTATGTTTTTATTACCGAGACCTCACAACTAAAGGTGTTAGGTTACACAGAATTTAAACCCAAGAGCTTAGACTGCCTGTATTTCAAAGCTGTGAGCTTGGATATTATGTGTGAGTCAGAATGATGGGATTTAGAGGTAGCATTCACCCACCTGTAACCACAAGTTCAAATTGGACTTCTGCAGTGCACGGAAAGTAAGGCATGACTGCTCCCAAAGCTGACATATTGACAGATGCCACAACAGAAACTTTGATATTTCCATTAGGTCTTAAATTTCACACCCAGTAATGAAAACAATGTGCCAGCACTTTTAAATGTTCTCAAAGCCATGCACCATTACCGCTTTCCCTAACACAATTCTTCCAAAAACTTTTCAAACCTCACACTCCCCTCACAGGAATACAAGACTCTCGCCTTCAAAACAATTTGTGCAGTATTATCTAATATACAAACATTAAAATAAGTCTAAGAAGCAAGCAAGGATAGGACAAGGATGGGGTTTTTTTTCTGTTGCAGGTGAGTACAGTATTCCTACATTTTGGGGGAAATTAAATTTTGCTTGAACAATTCTCAAATTACACATAGAATCAGCTCAAGTCTCAGAGATAATTACACACAAAGTAACTATTGGTGCTGGTTCACAAGTCCCTGCCCCTCACTGTCATAATGAGGATAAGTTATTCTTCTAAGTGTCAGGCTAGAACAAGCTTCCCAGAACAACTCTGTATGGTGAAGTGAACCACAAATTTTAGATAAAGTATATTTGTACTTGGCATGTAAGAACTATAGAAATAGAAGATTCAGTATAAGGGGAAAAAGCACCATATTACATTCAAAAGTTCATTAATCTTTCAATTTAAATGAGACTACAAATATTCCATATAAATTCTTTCATTTAAACATAACTTGATATTTGCTCAAGTGTCATCTATATATAAAATAAAGCAGTTTGATGGAGAGGAAACTCATACACACTGGACATCAATGTAAATTTAAACCAGGATCCAGTCCTTCAAAAAGAAACAATAGTGCGAATAACTGATCCCAATTACACTTGAGGTTTTGTTCTTTTTTTGCTTCTATTCTAGGAAAACATATCTGTTTCATGGAAAAGCTTGACACAAAGTGAGGACAAAAAACATAGTATTCATACAAAAACTTAGTATTCAAAGCAAACATAAGATCTCTACATATATGGCTCAGCTACTTCAACATAATTATAATCAGGAAGATGTAAGCATATATCAAGTATTTCACAGCAACTTCTTTCTTTTAAAACTTCCTCAAAATGAAGATTTTTTTCTTATTACTGAAAAAATAAGACAGAATAAATCTGAAGGTGAAATATTTCTACTACTAAAGTTTAGTGACTTTATACAGTCTACATAACAAAGCAAAGAGCACATGAAGAACTAAAAGAACGAGAAATTGAAACTTATGGAGTGTGAGTAAAAATAATTAAAAGTAAAGAGAGCATAAAGAAAGCTGTGGTCTAGAGATTTCTACAATTGAAAGGGTTCTCTATATTGTCTATGGTGATTAGTATATGCCGCAAGATTTGTACAGTACATATCACAGCTTCATCTGTTGCAGTATCTCAAGAAAATGCTGTTGTGTGCAATACCAGTTAGTTGGTGCAGGTAGTTAGAGAAAACCTGAAAGAAAATGCAGCAGGAACACTAAATATTAGACATTTCTGGATTTTTGTTGATTAATGATTCAGTTTAACATGACCTTTAAAATCATCTTTGCTTATGAGTATAAAAAAAGTACTTGTACGAGATTTGTGAGAAATGAAGCAATGGGTTCAACATACCAAATGAACAATGGGTTCAATGGGTCCAACATTTAATGCACCTGGAGGGAAAAATTTAAAAAAAAAAAAAAAGTGATCCTATTACTAAAGGTCAGAAATGTTTTTTTTAACAAGGAAGAGTTTTTTAAAGTTTTGGTTATTTTTCTGAATGTTCCCTGGTTCACAAGTGGACTTTTGCTAGCAATAAATTAGCTTAATATTTTTGAAAGAAATTTTTAAGACCCTTCAAGATATCTCTCTTTTCCACTCTTTGACTCACATTTTAATTTGGTATTCTGATTTCCAGCTATATAAGTTCTATCCTTGCAAAAAATGCTTATCCTCAGGACGAGGGAGTGGTCTTTGGTGCTGTTCTATTTATTAGGCCAGGTGAAGGTTTTGGTTTTATTTTCAGTAACTATGTGGGGCACATCACACATGAGGAGAGGCCAGGAGAACTTAGGAGCCTTAAAGAAGTATAAAGGGACATTTCTCTGCTGTCTACCAAGCCAGACTCTCCTCACCATGGAAAGACAAGAAACAGCCAACATAATTTGGAATATGAGAAATTTTGATCCAGTATGAGGACTGGCCTTGCTTAGAGTTTGGCCTCTAGAGACTCCTACATGAGTCTGCCATTCTGTGGATTAACATGCATACATCCTGTATGGATATGGAGAGATGTTCACCTGAAAATAAACTAAAAGAAAGTAGGTAAGTAAAAGCCCAATGATACCTTTCTTAGGAAAGGTTTGAATCTTTAGCAAATTATACTAATTTCTTGAGTCTCGCACAAGCCTTTTGACAAGGTTTGGAATATTATCAACAGCAGTATTGTAGAAATTTCCTGAAAAGAGAGAATTCATTTATTTAAAAGCATGAATAAAAGAAAAGTAAGGAAGACTATGAAACTAGATTTTCTTTTTATTCAATTTCTCATTCCATTCCTGGCTTTAGGAATGAACTTTAAAACCAGTTATAAGTAAGATACTCAGAAAAGGGCATGCAGGAAGTGCAAATAGAATAATAAGCTATTTACTATATTCTACTTGAAGGACCTCCTCCAAGGATAACTTTAGATTAATAATTTTTGCAGGGCAAGTAGAAATTTTAATTAAATGCAATTTATTAAAAACCAAAAATATTGTTGAGAACAGGAGAACTTTATCTGCTTTATAAAGGCTATAGAGCATAGAGGTTTTAGAGCATAAAAAATTGATTTACTTCCTTACTACCATCATATATGCTTTCCTGCTATTATGTGAGCTCACAGGAAGAAGGAAAAATGTTTGGATTTTTTTCTCTAAAGAAAATGAAAAATAGATGTGCACGTATATGTTTTTGAGGGGGACAAAGCAAGAGTGAATGAACGCACACACATAATGCTTTCTTCAAATGAAAGTTAATAAATCAATATCACAATTTGAGAAGGTTGTTGGTATGACAAAAAATACAGTAGAGACAGTGAATTTTAAGCGAACTTGAGAAGACACAGTACTGAGCTACTCAGGAAATTAAGGGTTGTCATATTCACATCATGCTTTATACTTCAAAAAACGAGATAAAAAAGACAAAGCATAAAATCCCGAAAGGCCAAAGAAAAGGTTATTAATATATTTTTTCTAAGCAGCATTAAATCAGAATGAAAAATAGATGCGAGGATCAACTAATAGGACAAGTGTTTTCAGCAAAACGTAGCCAGGCACGTGAAGGACAGGAAAGTGATTGGAAGTAGTCTAATCTATGTCTAGATTAGACTATGGAGTCACAATGGGGAAATCATGCTTGATCCACCTGTTCATGTCCCACGTGTGACAGCTGCAGTGCACTAAGCCTGTCCCATTACAGTAGCAGTTAAAAAATACAAACATACCTCTGAAATAGATGAAACAGTTAATTTTGCCTTTACTTTCCTCATATGCAAATTGTTGCCAAACTACCTGACTCCCCTTTTGTTTATTCTTCACCCTTGCCTAACCATGTCAAGCTCTGAAATCTCCTCTCAAACCACTCAGATACATCTCTCATCTTAATCAAACTTTGCTGTTCTCTGAAATGAAAAGTCACAAGCAAAATCCTTCAGAATTACGTATTTTATTCATCAAGTCCTAGAAAACTGGGGAGTGAGTTAGAGAGAAAAATAGAGAGAGAAAAAGAAGGGGATCAAGAGGGTATGATGGACAATATTCAGAAAACAAACAAAAGCCGATTATCATGAACCAGATAAAGGATAGCTGGGGCTGGAAGGGTGAGGGAGGGAAGTGGAAGCAAACTAGTATTTGTTAATTTCATTTTTTCATCAATGTCAAGATGATCAGCATAAACCTGGATGTTTTGAGGGATCCTCAGTCTCTCTCAGGGATTCAGGAGATCTAGGAATTTCTTCATCTAACCTTTCCAGACCAAAGGGCTCTTGAACAACTTTGTTCTCATGCTTGTTGGTACATTAGATGTACTCATCTAGTGTATCTTGTTGGTACATTACTCCACTTTGTCTTTTTTATGCTTCTATCAACAAAACCATCAGGAATGGCAGTAGACCCCCTTTCCACAGCTGACCCCTTACCACTTTTCCTGATTATTTTTTTACTTCCAGAGAGCTCTAAACAGAGCCACATCCTTCTGCCCTCTCATAACAACCAGCCCTGACAACCCGTCTCTGCACAGCTTCTCAGGTCAACCCCCTCTTATGACCAAGATGTCTTCTTCAATGTTTCTGTGAAAGAAGGGTATCAGAGAGAATATCTTAATCCATCTAATTGTCTTTTCTTTGTTATTGCAAGCCACATTGTATTAGTAGGGATCCAAAGTTTTATCTCAAGTCCATCTGGAAAAAAACAACTCTTGATGTTAGTGGAAGAGCTCTATATCAGGTTGTCATACTACTGCTGTGCTGTGGCCTATGAATAATTCAGCCAGGTCTGTTCTCTGTGTCTTAGTATGCTCACGACTGGATTACTGCTGTACAAGTGTATCTACATAGAGTACACCCTGAAGTCCATAACCCCTGCAACCCAGTATAAATGCTGTGTCCTGTGGAAACCTTGAGATGAATAATAGAAGACTCTTCTTCCAAGTCCCCCTCTTCTGATTCAAATTTACTTGTCTCCTTTCCAAAACCTGTTTTTCCTATCTAATGACCTAGATCAACAGACAGCTTCATCGAGAATGCCAGATGGAGAACACATTCTCCTTCACTGGCCTGCTAAATCACATCTAGATTGAGATGTGATTACCTTCAACGTAGATTCCTGAACTAACTCTATTTATGTGGATATTATGGGTATGGATAGTCAAGACGTATAAGAGGAAAGTGCAACTAAAGGACTTGAATAGAACTGTGCTAAATTACAGATTGTCTCTGCACTGCCACAACAGCCTGTACTCAGATATTACATCCATGGAGGTACAATTTAGTACATCTCTCTTTGACACCATCTCAGTGTATCTCAGTTGGTCACGTTTGTGGTCTGGATTTGTCTAGGGCTGTTTCAGAACAGGCAGCTTCTCACCTAACCGATAACTAAACTTGAGTGCATGATCTTCTGCTATGTATGTTAAAAACTTTAGTCTGCTGGACACATGCTGTTCATGCTTATTACACACTGACAGGAAAATGTTCCTCATCTAAGGTACACCATCTATTCTATTTGAGTTACAGTTTCAAATAAAATGGTTATTAGACTTTATAGAAGGATAACAATAAAGCTCATTTTGATGAGCATTTTTGGTGAGCAATTCTGCTTTTAGAGCCTCTCAGATTTTTAAAACTCTATTTATACTAGAAAATATAGCAGTGTCAGAGAATGTTCTGAGCATGGAAGCAGTGTTCTTATAACACTACATTTCTGTGTAATCTTTTCCTTTAAGGAAATTTTCCTTATGTTCTTTCACAGCATAGGCAAACTGAAACTTTTCATACACCAAGAGTCAAAAAGGTCTATAGTTTCTATTTGACATTCATATCCTAACTTCAAAATTTATATCCTCAAAAAACCCTTTGTTTTGAGGGTGTTTTGATATTCAACCCAACTATAGTTTCTTCCTGGGTAGACCACCAGGCACACAATTTTATTCTTCATGCTAATTTACCTACATCATGGTTAAAAGAATTCTTCCTCCTTACATATTTTGTCTGCAAGGCACAATCCAAAAGGAATTCTCCAAAATTTTTACTATGTTAATGACTGCACTGCAGGGATAAAGAGGTATTGATAATTTCCCAGGACTCGCTTTTAACAGCTGAGTGCTTATAGCAATCTTAGTTATGATTAAACATAAACAACTCCATGTTTCTCCTCAAGCTAAAGAAGCTTTTGACCTCTGACCTGTAAATGCCTGATTTTACCTCACTAACCAGTAGGCTCTTGGGTGTAAAGGGGAAAAGGAACACTAACTCCATTGTGTTTTGGGGCTTCCAGGCAAAAAAAAACAAAACCAAAAGATATGAGTAAGCTGCCCAGCTTTGAGAGATTTCTGTCATGAATCCTAGTCAAAAGATGTATGTTCCTCAGACCAAAGCTGAGATGCTTAAGCATTCCTCTTGCCTTAGTATTTCCTACTGTTTAGGTCATCTGGCTCTGTTCAGCTTGCTGGGCTCTGTTGAACTTACATGCAAAATCTTACAACTCTCATTTTTTTCATGGACTGTATGTACACAACTTGTTGCTGAAGCTTCTGCCAAGCAGCAAACACTCCTTGAAGTTAAACACTGAAATACTGTGCCCTAATTCCCCAGTAGATTAGGCTCCAAGCTTATTCACATTTCTATATACTTACTACATATAGCTGTAATTTAGTATAATTATAATTTTATATAAATAGATATATGTATAACTGCTTAGGAGGATCTTCTAATTCTTCATATTATATATAATCAAGTCCTGATAACTAATCACTATGCATATGTGTAGCCATATGTTAACCATTTTTTTTTTTTTTTTTTTAGCGAGGTTCAGACTATAATTGTGTGCTCTTTAGAGAAAACAATTTTGTGTTTGAAACTGTCATCAGTAAGATTTTGAAACTGCAATACTGCCTTACTCTAAAAAAATATAAAGGCCTTTGGATTGAATCCCTAAAGCATATGAGGTAATCCCTGCATGTGGCAGGGACTAGATGATCTTTAACGGCCCTTCAAACCCAGGCCCTTCTAAGATTTTATTATTCTATGGTTGCTTTCTTGTTTTCTTTCTGAGCATTACAGATGCAGGCTTAAAAGTAATTTATTTGACTTATTTAAAGGCACTGTCCTGCAGAAAACCTTCTTCTTTCACCTTTTGACCCCAGCTCTCTCAAACATTGAGCCACATGACATCAAGGTCCTGTGATTTCAAGTTAGCAATCATGCTGGAGCAAGCAGCAGTGTATTTAATGCCGTTTATTGGATTTTGAAATTAAATGCAGCTTTAAAAAAAGCATTTTCCATTTTGAGTAAATCATACCAATTGTTCTGCTTTGATACTGCTTATGAACTCACTGCTGCTACAAAGATAGTAGATGCCTGGTGGAAAACGAGTACATTCATTCTTTATAGATTCAATTGAGAGTGGCTCTTACATAACTATCCTCAACACCCAGAAAATACCTCTTTTCTATAAATGGCTTCTGGAGAATTTGAAATTAGATATACTATGCTGTGTTTTCCAACAGATCATCAGGGGAAATAATTTTTAAAAGCTGTCACTGCAATTTGGCAATAGTGAAAAGAACGATAGCTCATTTCTTTAACACATTTAGACTCCTGTTTGTGGAAGAGGTAAAAATCATGACTCCCTGTCAGATAGAGCCTCAATATCTGCTCTGATAGTGATAGTGATTAGAGTTTACAGCTTAGTGTCAGGATGGTCAGACTGTTGTGAGAGACGGGAACTTTTAACACCTGTTTATAAGATATCATATTACCAGAAGGATGGGTTGTGAGGATGAGAAAGGCAGCAAGGACATGCACATAACTTAGTTTTTTCTAAAAGTGAGTGACACTCATATACTACCACTGATTCCCAGAGGAATAATGGGCAGAATATTCTTGAAGACTGACTCTTTGTTAAGCTGCCAACAAGTAAATAAATTCAAATTTTTTAACATGAATACACACTAAAATATTTTTAAAAATATTTAGAATTTCATATATTGATTCTGAAAACACTAAGATATATGGCTAACTTTATGTATAAAAGCATTTTAAAATTTTTATTTTTTCATTAAAAGTATGTACATTTGAAGAACTAGCTCTCAGACGTTGAAATTGAAAATACCTCTGGTTCCATGTGATCCATGTGAGTAGGATGCAGGCTTGTGAAAGAATAAACCAGTTATTTTTTAGAGAATAACCAAATAGCTTAAGTCCCATTTAAAAATCTGAATCTGTAACATAACAGGAGGTAAATACCACTTCACTAGACAGTGCCTGAAATTTTTTTTCCCAAGCTACAAAATGATTGGGAACATAAAATGACAAGACTAGGATTCTATTGAAACCTTATGTAATGAAAAATCAGTATCTGAGATTTAAAAGGAAATAGAAGAAACAAAGTTGATAAGAACAGGTCACACAATAGATGAAAATCTAAAATTAAATATTTAATTAGAACTCTGATTTGTTTTCAAGGTAGGTGGCATTGCACAGGCTATATTACAGTCTTTTATGTTTGTTCCTTTTTTTTTTTCTTTTTCCCAAAGAGAATACTGTTTATTTTTAACAGGCCACTTTTATATTAATACAAGTGTAATAGGATCAAAACCAAAAATCAGCTAAAGATGGTAAATTTTACATTATTGGGAAAATTACAATTTCTTTTTGTATTGTAAAAACATTTATTTTTAACAATTTACCTACATTAATCAAAAAAGTACAGCATATTTAATAATTTTACAAATTCTTCATAAAAAATATATCTCTGTACAAAAAGTTCTTTTGCACCTACTTCATGTCACAGCAGCATGTCGTGAAATGGCAGAATGGAATAGTGGGAATGAAAATTAGATTGACTCGGTCATTATGCGGGTGTTCTCCCCAATCCCCCCACCCTCCCACCTTTTTTTTAATTTTTTTAATAACAACTCTTTTGTTTACAAAATATTTTACACAAGAAAAAAAATTATTGCAGCTAGCCTGGAGAAAGGCAAGATGTGTGATACAAGCAGCAGTTTTTAACAGCTTTGAAGCACATAACCTGTTTTTTAAAAAAAATATAGCATGTATTATTAGCCTGTCATAATGATCTGGTCAACGCTGGGGGAAACGTCTTCTGCATATATTTCAAAAAAACAGATTTCCTGGCTGCCATTACCCAGCCACTGCACATCATCTTAAGAGTCTCTCTCTGAAGAAGCACCATATCTGAGTGAATGCATACACAGCCCTCTGTATAATAACTTCAGGAGAAGGAGATCCAACCTGAACAGAAGACTCATAGTGGAGAAGAAGAGGAATTTGAAAGGGGTGGGTAGAATTGATTAAACTACAATAGTTTTGTTTTGCTTGTGTTCCAGTGTGAAGCTCCTGTTTAATCAACTCTCCAAGCAAACTTAGGATAATTTGTTAGTGTGTTCCTTTTGGGTGTCCCTGATCAAAGAGCACTCACTCAGGATAAACAATCATTGCATTAGCTCCCAAAATGAAAAACTAAATAACGGATTCATGGAATCTGGGCTCTCTAACACCAAAGATCACACCATTTAACTCTTGTTTATCCTCCAACACATTCCTTGGTGGTTGTAGTGAGACAGGTCACTGAAGCATACACTGTAATGACAGGACTAGAAAACATCAATAAGGTATGTATTTTGTTTTCAAAATTCCTTTTTTTTTTTTTTTTATCATTGCCACTACAGAAAGACTTTTAATGCAGTAATGTCAATTTTAAACACCTGTCAGAAACTTTACTCAGACAACATCTTCCCCTCCTGGCCCAGTGTTCCTACAGAAGCTTTTCATTTGCCAAGCAACTTCCTCTGTGTGGGGGAGGATCTGGACAACAACTTTTATCTGATGACTGTTATTTCTCAGGAAGTGTAAAGGGCTCTGAGATGGGACGGCTAAATGAAACTTACAGCACAATAACTTCAGAAAAAACAAAAAAAGAAAGCAAAAAACTACTAACAAAATGAACAAGGAACTGACTGGAAAGGATTATTTATTAAATTTTCTTCAGAGTTTCTTGCTCATATGAAGAACATAACAGCTGCAGGCCCTACAACTATTATGTATTATATTGCTGGTAATTTTCATCCAACAGATGTAGTTGTTAAACTGACCAAGGGTTACCTTTGAAATTTTTGCTGCGTTCTGCAACATTAGCTGAAAAACCTGTTACTGGGCTTATATTACCTTTTTGTTTTGTGTATAATAGCCAGACCTACACACATATGGAGTTCAGAAAAACATTTCAACAGGCTTAGATAGCAACTGGACAATAGGACCTTTTGAAATTCAGAAAACTAAAAAAAACAACAGAACCAAAAAAGCAGCCCTGAATTAGAAGAACAGCAAAAAAATTTTCCTGTTTTTTGAACTGAATGTGTGTGACTAAAACCAGATCTTGCTTCATTATTTACTACCCTTTCCTAATTTTAAAACTCAATTTAATTAATCTGCTCAATGACATTTTTGTTTGTTTATTTTTATTCAATAAAACCTCTAATTCTATGCATGTTAATGATTACCCAACGTTTATATGTATAAATGTCTGTGAAACTGTGTAAGTACAAAAGCAGTGAACAGTGTGTTTAAAAAAAATTAAAATAAACAGAACAAAGATAATTGAATGTTTTTCTATGTTCAAAGTAGAAACTGAATGGACAATTTGGTCTGCGTTTATTTATGCTACTGTAATGTGTTTTAGTTCCATGTAACATCAGAAAATGACGTCATATTAAAGGAAAAATGGAAAAAAAATGCAAAAGGGAAGACTGTATTATGAGCACAGGCTCACAGGCTTTATGAGCTATCTAAAATAAATTACTATTCACATTTGTACATGGCAAGCAGCAATATCTGCTAACCCCCCTGCTGTTAAATAGTATGATACTGAAAGTGGTGATTGATGACTGATTTCAGAAGAAAATAGTGGCAATGAAAATTTCTTAGAAATGAGCTCTTGTTCTGGCTGAAAGTTTCCAGTGACTTGTAATCATGTTTACAATGAAATTTAGCCAAAATTGACAAAAGAAACATTATTCTCTATAGCACAAGATTTTAACTGGTGCTAGGCATGGGGGTCAATTTAATATTCCAAGAAAATTGTGGAATGTTTTACTTGGCAAAGAGTGAGTAAATGTCTATATACAATGGAGAGTGTGTAGAAACCCTGTATATTTTTACCAGTATCTTACTCAGTCAGCCATTACACCCTAGTGCAAAAAAATTGTGCATTAATATTTTGCGATACTGACGGCTGATTGGGGAATTGGCAAAACTGCCCTATGAATAAAACATACTGTAAGTTTTCCTAATTTTAACAAGATTTCAATGGTAAAGCATTTGCAAGTGTATGCAACCTCAAGGAAGGCTGTCTCCTCCTTCAAGAGAGCTTTATTTCTTCAGAATATTCCCAGGGATAATTTGCGGTGCTATCATTTGTCACAGTACTCAGAGGATTTATCCAAGTGCCCAGAAGAACACATTGAAAGGCATCCAGCCGCATACAAATATGAAAGTCGGAGGCATCAAATATGACAAATTGGCATGACTTGGCAGTCTTCCTTAAAGTGTGCCTTGGTTTGAAGCAGATGCAGCCAGGCATTTTGATCCAACTTTAAGATGAAAAAATATTCTTTGTCTGATCCCCCGAAGACTGACATGTTTTTACCAGAAAATTTAGCTGCATGTAGGCTGACAGAAGATGTTAAAGATTACAGCAGCAAAGCCAAGAGAAGGGAAACTGGTATATGGCACCAAAGGAATTACTGCTTGTCCATCAGAGGTATGGCTATGAATCAGTCATATTGGGCACTGAAGGCTATACCACTGTACAAACTGTGTTCAGAGTCGTATCAAACCTCACAGCCTTTGCCTCTGTGGGTTTTAAGTTTGTGTCATACATGGGATTTTCAAATGAAGCTTGTCCATTACTGTTTTCATGTCCAGCATATCCATTGTACTGTACTTTTGGTCTTGTTCTGGGGAAAAAATGACAGGAAATTATCATTAGCAATAACAGACATTCTAATTTTTTTCACTCTGTCTACATACAACAGCAAGTGTCTGGAATATCTTGCACTGCTAGTGGTAGTAACCTTCAGGTAAGTGTCTGCAATTCCAGTTATTCCAGGTAGATCTCCCACAGCTTGTCTTTCTACCTCCATAAATACTTCCAACAATGAACACTACTAAATACCTCATCAAACACCTGTAATCAGATTGATCAAATCCTGATATTCACATAAATGTTGACAATTCAGCATCAGATGATACTGAAAGTAACCAGTCTTTTATTTTTTATAGTGTTTTCTCACCATGAAAGAGATATCAAAATTTCAAGAATGTTCAGATTTTTATGCAAAGCTCTGTTAGAACATATTAAACCAATAATTAAAAGAATAATAAACCAGAATTATGCAGATTTTCTGATATATATAGTAAAATGATATCCTGTGATATTATATTTTACTATTTTTCACTGCTTAGTATCTAGAAGATTCTAAAGAAATAAAATAAGGAAGTTCAGTATATTATTTTATACATATAATTGTAATAGGCAAGAAAGGAGATAAAAGAGTGCAAAATGTACGTTCTTGGTGCTTAATAAATGTAAAACAATTTAGAATCTCATTATATGATTTCAGAAAGGGTTCTTGAAAGTCAAATTCTTCTTATAAAATTATTCTCTTTTGGATAGTAGATAGGGAAATCTATCACTGGAAGATATCACTAATGGAAATTGACAACATACAAATTATTCTGTTAATAGTAAATTTTTTTTCTGCCTATTTTAATTTTATAACTAATAAACAATCTTAGAAGTTAACTAGGAGCTTTCCTAAATTACAAGTGATTAAATATATTTTAATTTTTCTCAGAATGATTGGGATGCTGTCTTCATTCCTGAAGTAATCCCTGTCAGCAAGATAAAAGGTTCAACTGTGTAAAAAAGATTTAACAACCCTGGTTCTAATTAGATAATATTAGTGTGAGATAGGCACAGCAGAAACACCCATAAAATTGTACCCTAAGCCTTCAAATTCTCTGTTACAGGGAGCCTCTAGGGGCATAACTGCCATCGCATAATATTGAAAATTTCATGTTGTTATTGTGATCAATAATGTAATTTCAAGAAAATCCCTTCAAAACATATAGATTCTGTTCTCTTTCCACTGGAACATCCTTTCTTTTGAAAAGAATAAAGTTTGACCTAAAATTACTTTACCTCACTAATCAACTTGTTCATTTTTTGATGGCAATATGACACTGATATCCCCTCTAAAACCTTCAGTTTAGTGGAAGGAATTAATTGAAAATAAAAGAAAAGGAAAAATATTCTTTGAAATGTTTAGTTTTGAGAAACACCTCCTATCTCAAATATAACTCATTTAAATTAGGCAGAACTGCAATGCTGTCCCAGCCATACTGTTAACAGAGGGATTATAACTGCTTATATAAAGAATGAGTTTTGTCTCTCTTAAATACATACATATTTCTACTGCTCATGTAGGGCGTTAAAATTTCATAGGATAAACTACAAAATGTACCCCTATGTCACAATATAAATTTTTTATGAGTTTGCCTTTTCTTTCTAAGCAATATTTCCTTATCATTCCAGCTCTTCTCCAGACCCGAATGCCTGTGCATTCATGATGCTCTTAAAGCTCCCACTACCACTGCAGAACAGGAGCTGTCTGAAAATGTTGACCTGTAGCCATCACAAAGACATCTTACAATATCAAGTTTGAAGACATAGTTGACAGCTCTCCCTGAGTAGTTTTTGTCAGCAAAAGGCTATCCTACAATTCAGGACATGGATCATTTTAACTGGCGTTCCCAAGTTCAAGCCCCACAGAAATTTGTTTTTCCCAAATCATCTAATTCTGAGGTAGGCAGACAATCTACTGCATTGTAGGGCACTGTTGGACCTCAGATTGTCCATGTGATTTCTTGCAATCACAAAATACTCTTGGTATCATGATTATAGAACAGAAGTTTAAAAAGCATGTTCCTGTTAAATACTATTTTGCAAATAGTTCTCAGAACGAACAAACTTCCAGAAGATACATAGGTATCTTCAAAACAGATTTCAGGCAGCATTGTTGGACTTATTCTATCATCTAGGGACATATAAAAGTTTCATGTGACCTGAAGTGGTGCCAATTCTTACAGTAATCATTAGCTGACTCAGCACATACTGTAAGAAGTCACATTATGGGCTGTTCCCTCGTGGGATTTATGGATTTTTCAGCTTGTATAATTAATACTAATAAACTTTTTGAAAGAAGCAGCATACATTGAATTTAATAAAGCTTTAAAACAAAAAAATTAGAACATGTGACCTAAGATTTCAATCTGATTCAGCCTAATGAACCAAGAAGGTTGATGGGTCTTTGCTCCTTAACAGAGCAACTCATTTTTCAAAATTTACACCGTTAAGAACTGCCCTGCACTGAACTCCTTCATGGGAATACCTAGAAATATTTGTCTTTCTAGAGCAAAGCTCTTAAAAGCTTTTAGCACTGTGTTCTCTAGTTACCTATCAAAATCAAACCAAAAAGCTTATTAAATTATTGAATAAATAACATTTACAGTACCTGTGTTTGTAGAGGTAAAATGCAAACCCTGATAATATTAGAGCAAAGAATGGTACCAGGATGGCAGCTGCAACTGAACTGCTGTTTGTACCATAATAGTGATTTGAAAGGTCTGTATCTGCACTTAAAGGACCTGAAATGAAAAAAAGTGGCATAAATAAAATTTCCACATTATATAGGGGGAGAAATAGAATTCCCATGTTATCTAGAAAATTATGTTCTCTTTATTCAAGAGTTAAAGAAGATGGTGTCTTCATAAAATAATTCTATTTAAAAACAAGAAATAAATAGCATGCAGAGTCATAGTATAAATATTGTTAATGTCACTTAATGATATATCAATAACTATCAAAATGATTTGAAAATAATATTCAGAAAGTAAAATAATTATGAAATACACTGATCATGACTCAATTTAATAAAGTTAAGCCATATAACTTCTGAAAAACAAATCAATTCTGCAAAAGTACTGTATTCTGGGAGTCTTAATATTCAGCTTGCAAACCAACAAGCAATGCAAAAGCACAACAAACAAGAGCAAGGAAGGAAAAACTGAGGTGACCACAATAAACCACAGTGGTTCTGCTGGGCTCAGTAGCCCTCCCAAGTGTGCACCTGTGTCCGTGTCCCTCTGGCAGCTGTGTTTGCATTGGGATAGAACAGGGCAGGGAAGACAAATGCAGAGGCCTGTGGCATGGCCTCACTGGACTCCCGTTGTGGACAGGCAGATAACCCGGACTGTGAAGCATTTTGCAGAACACGTTTTTTCATCAGTATAAAGAGACACATTGCTAAATTGCTTAAATAGTTGACCATCCTGGTAATTCAAATTGTGAAGGATGAAAGACAATTTTATGATGAAAAATACATGTTTTTTGAGTTCCAACTCCATGTTGTCAGTTTGAACTCACAGCTCCTCAGAAAGCAATATAGATCTCATTCAAGAAAGAAAGACCAGGACAGAGGGAATGTGCAGAGAGGATTGGGCTTGGCCAGATAGCTGTGTTTGATATTCTGAGGTATTACTGCTGTTGGGAGTGGAGAAGAGCAGGAGACACCTCTCAGAAATGCTCCAAGCTACCAGCAATAAACTGTTTCAAACACTACAACTTCCCTCATTGATAGCAGCAGCATCAATCAGTCTTTTTAGGACTCTAGTGCAAACCAACTATACATCAGAGACATGGCCAGTTTGTGCCTGTTTTTTCACCAGACTACTAAGACATCTAAGTTCAAAAACTGAGAACACACAAAAAAAGAGAAAAAAATAATAATTCTCCTATGATCCCAGGCAGTATTCAAGGTCAGATTGAATGGGGCACTGGCAACCTTATCTAGTGAGTAGTATGCCACAGCAGGTGGTTTAGATCTAGATGATCTGTAAGACCTCTTCTAACCCAAACCATTCTATAATTCTATGATTTCTTGCAGTTCAAATTCAATGCAAAAGACAAATGAGATAAGGGTTTTTTTTTCTGTGAGATACCTTTAAACCATAGATGTTTCAACTGTCAATATTAAAATAACTTTTGCATATTTAATTAAAAATATATTAAATTTTAGGAAGTAACTAAGTTTCCTTTAAAATGAAGTCAACCTCCCTAGGAACTCTAGTATTGCCACATGTGATCACTTAAAATATGACAAAATATTGAACGACAATTTTTTCACTGTCTTAATCTTCTGTCATGTTTTAGACTTCTCTACATATTTCCCTGCAGAACTGGTGAAGGAAAACATTTTCAGATTAATAAACCTATTATTGCAGTAGTTGGGATCATGTTATGAGCTTCATCACACTACTTTTAACGTTGAACTGTTTTAGAATAAAACCATTTTATAAAAAACTTTGGGATTTAGTACCCAGTACTTGTCCCAAAACTCAAGCTGTGGAAATACACTAGGCATAAATTTATGTATTTGTACTGCATTGTACATGTACTGGGCATTCTCTAACATATCTAAATTAAAGACAGAAAAACCCCAGCAATTCCAACAGTTAATAGAAGTTTCAGAAATACTGATTTAAATGTTTTTTATTGGTTAGAAGAAGTGACAGGCTCTAAAAAAAACCAAAAAAGCCTGCCCACATTCAGTTATCACTTTCTTCATCCTTTACCACCACAATCTCCAGCTGTTTTTCCAATTATTTGGAGTAACTAAAAAATATGGTAATGATCAAATTCATTGAAGTCAAATAAACAAAAATCTTGGATTAATATTCAAATTCTTATAAAAATTTCAAAATAGAAATATGTGTGATCAATGAAGTCAACTTATATCTCAATGCCATTATCATGAAACATATGATAGATACATTTTAATGTAGAAGTAGCAGAAAAATTTAAAAATTCATAATGAACAATTCTTAGCATGAACTTTTTGGTTTGTTTAGTTAATTTAAAAAACAAATGTTGTGTAGCTCAAGATTTAAAAACAGGCACAAAATTGCACTTAAAGAATTTCTTTTAAGTTATCTATGTTGGATAACTGATTCACATTTAATACTTTACACTAAATTTCTAGTGCAGGTAATCACATATTCTATATCTCTACAATTTCTGAAGTACCACACTTAAGGTAATGAAACTCGACAGTTTTGACTGAAATTTACAACCTTAAATTGAACAGTTTCAACATGGAGTTGACCAGGCTCATATTCTGCATTGCATGTGCTTTTCATTAGGAAAAGAAACTTCGTTGCAGATTTGCATAATCTGAATTTTAGTTATGCATGATGCTCAGTATAACTTCAACACAGTCTGATCTACTTGTTATAATAATTTTCAGACCTGTTTGTGATTAAACATATCCTGATGTGAACTTTGTCATTCTGACAGCATTACCATGATAATAAATGGAAAGCATATTGTACTGCCCAAATCAAGGTAGTGATTGCTACCACATCTAAAAACAGAAAAGTGGAGATACCTAAATATACACACAAACACACAAAATGCAAAATGTATCTTTTGCATACCTTTTTGCATACAAAAAATGTATGCAAAAGATAATTTGATTTACTTTTCATTAAAACAGCCTTATTTTGTCACTGGGAAATATGTTGTTTAATAGAGGAATGTTCTGTAAGATTATAAATGTTTTTGGGTTTTTTTAACCGTTCACATAATAACAGGCTTTAGCTTCCTAAAACAGCAGCAGTCAGGTGAATTCAAATTTTGATAACACACAGTGAAATCACTAAGGTACAAGTTGTGTATCTTTATTCCTGAGGCAATTTAAAAATATTGTCATTTATACCTTATAGAAAACAATACTTTTTTAAAGAAAATACTGTGCAACCTGATCTCATGGTGGCAAGCCTGCCCTTGTCACCAAGGCTATTCCACCTTCTCATCCAAGCTATTCCATGACTGTGTGATTGATTAAAAACATTTTATCATTGTTTGGATCTATCATATGCATTTCTCCTTTGACTCCTAGCTCAGGGTTTCAGTTGTCTGGCATCTGTACAGCACGGCTAAATTTTACTAAGGGAAATGTTGTTCAAGTCAGAGAAAGTGTGACAGCAAAAGCAATGCAACATTAAGAAAAATAGAATTACATTCCTCAGAGTAATTTCTGAGACAAGGATGGTTAGCAGGTCAAGGATTTAAGAGAAAAAAATACCAACACAGAAAGTAAATCAGCAGCTTCCAAGGAACAACATAGGCTGGAACTTCTTCACCTGACTGAATCTGCTGGACAGCAAAGACTCTTTGTTTAGGTGCCTCACTGAGTGTAGGCATGTGTTACCATACAGTTTCACAGCTCATTACTCCAGATATCTGTTTGTGTTTTAGCTAACACACAACAGCCCTGTACTCCGGAGCTTTCAGTACCCTGTTTAGGTGTAGAGTTTCCTTGTGAATGATGGAAGTTGTGTGAAATGATCTGGAGACGAAGGAAGATTTATAGAGTGACATTTAAAATTCACATGTCTCATGATATTAGGCACTTGTAAGTGTTGATTAATTTCCAGTAATGGATGTGTAGTCCACAGCCATTGATCTAATAAAACACAGATATGATTAATTATGCATATTTCATTTTTTTGTTAGCATGTTATGTCAATCTAGACAAGTCAAAAAGAACTTTGAGGAAAGAAAAAATTGAAAGAGAGGTGGGTCATTGTATCTCTCCAGAGAAAATAAATACAGGAAAATAATAATTTTTGAAGAAGGTTTCTCTTCTCACAAATCCACATTTTATACAATTTTTAAAGAAGTGGACAGACTGGAATGAACAAGATTTTAGAATAAACATCTTCTAGAAGCTTAGTGTTGAGGCATAGGGACTCAACAACTGATGAAAATGAATTTAGCCACAGACTTGTAGGCTTTAGGAACCGAGTTGCTATAATCTAACAGACAAAAAGACCTCAGAAATTACTGATTACTTGGCAAAAGAGGTTAAATGTTTTGGTGTCATAGCTTGGGCCTCTTAAGAAGGCTCAGTTACAGTTCTAGTTCTCTAAACAGACTTATAAAAATTTCGTTGTCCTTTGGGTTGTTTTCTAAGGCTAGAGCCAAAATTGCTTCTGAGAGAGAATGAAAAATACTAAGATAGGAAAGTTCTTAGTACTTGAAAGTTCTGCTTTCATGTCATTAAGTTCCAAGACTGAACATACTCAGTTGTTTGAGCACAGTTCTTATAACAAACATTGTGGGTTTATTGCCATACGAGACATTCACTTAAGAGTTGGACATGATTTTCCTTGTGGGTCTCTTCCAACTCAAAATATTCCATGATTCTGTGATTCTCACTGAGACCAGCCTTTTTGTAGCATTGTGTCATAGAAAATTATGTATGAAATACATTGGTCTTTCCCACTTAACAAAGTAGTCCTCCATGAATGCTGTCTTTGAAGTATGCTTGCAGATGAGAAATTTTGTAATGCTTTATGTATGCACCAGCTTATCAGTACTTTTGGCTTACTGCAATGCCAGGAAATAACTTACCTTACTTAAAAACCAGAAATATGTTAAGTCTTCAGAGAGAGGATATATGAGATCATAATCTCAGCAGAATATTCATGAACGGAATAGATGTTAAAAAAAGCAAATTACCCCTGAGTACAAGACAGTATTGACAAATATAATCTGTGTTGGATGGAAATTTGCTGTTTCCTTTTAGTTGTTGTTTATTCAATAGAGAATAAGAAATTTATAGAAAATCAGTGTCGATTTAGAAATCTTGTAAAAAAGATGGTGTCTGCATTTGCAGCTAGCTCTTTACCAAGATGTCAAAACAGAAGATGAGAGGTCCTCAGTGCAGGAATGTGGGATTAACTTGGACACTTCAGCTCCTTACTAGCCTTATACAAACTGATCTCTTATATTACAGCTCTAAAGGGTTATATGGACATTTTCCACTACTCTAGAATACATCCACTGAAGAATTCTGTAACTGTTTAACTTTCTGCTTATTCTTCATTTACCACCACAAATTATCAATTTCACATAGAATCAAACTTTTATTTCAAGTAGCTGGCAAGCCATGGATATATTTTTTGACCCTGCTTAAAGAAATAGAAAGTACAAATATACACCCTCCCCACAAACAAAACCAACAAACCACATTCTTACTGTTTCAAGATACCAAAGGCTGCTTAACAGACAGATATTCAAACAAATGTTGGTGCTCTACTTTTACAGTGTGATAGCTAAACTCAGAAAGCAAAAGCAGCTTAGATATTACAGTAGTAAAGATTACATGAAAATAGAGGCAGACAAATAATCTCTGCCACACAAGAGTTTACTCTGAAGATCGAATTTTTATTTGGCTTCAATACTTGGCAGCTCTTATGCTGGGACTCAGAAGAAATGGGTTTCTGCCCCTAGTCACTGAACATACTTAGCAATTTGAGAAATGGCCAAGACAAGCAAATTCACAGCGTAACTGCTACCACAGTACTTAATAGAGCAAAGAAGTACAAGAGAGATTTGACAGAGCTCTAAAGAGCACTGAGTACAGCACCAGTGAAGCTAATGGAACCAAGGCAATTTATAAAATGTACATACAGTCTGCAATAGAGATATTGGCTAGACTGTCTCTTCTTCCTAGACCAGTACTCTTCTGTGCATATACCGTGTTTTGACCACTTTGCAGTAGTTCCAGGATCTAGGATTCCAGGATCTAGTTCCAGTAGATCCAGGAAATGCAGATGCTTAAACTTGGTATTTGCCAAAACTATTTTATAAGTGAATATTTCATAAGTAAATGCTTTAGTTTTTATGATAAAACTATTTTATGAGTAAAATAACTAGTCTTATACCAGCTGCTAAAGCACTTGAGCCCATAGCTGTAATACATACCTCAGACACTCATTTAATTTTTTTGACAGTGAAGTAAAATTCAAATACATATACATTCTGAAAACATCCACCAGCAACAGGCACTCTTCAAATGACACTGTCAAAATTAGGGATGATTCTGTCCTTTTAATTTCTTATATGATTCTGGCTACAATTTATATATTTAAGAAAGAAAGTTTGGATTGCGCAATACCCCTGGTACCTTCAAAAAGAAATGCAAGTGCTTGCAATGGCATTATCTTTTATTGCATCCTGTACTTATTAGGTTGCTACACTAGAAAACCTGTGATGGTAACATGTTAAGCAGATTTAAATTAGGATTTGAACTGTATATTTCCAATACACGTTTGGTTATGTTTTGTAATAGGAGTGGTGGAAAATAAACGTGCCTACTTCCATTTGACAGCTGAGTAATTCATTAAATTCATTCTTGCAAGACCCCAAAAGATGATACATATCACAGATCTATGAAAGCATGTACCTTGTCTTTGGAGCATAAATTTTCCAAAGTCTTTTCCATGTATATCACCTTGATAGGTAAAAACTCCTCTTTCAAGACCTGAGGATACCTAGAATATGTTGAAACAGAAAAAATAATTTCTGAAATGAGTAAATAACAATATTTACCCATTTGTTTTTCTGACTTACAATGAATAGATAATATGGAGCCCAGGTTTTAACTTTTTGCCCTTAAAATATTAGTGGAATTTTTATGCTGGTACAATATTTAAAATATTTTATTTTATTTATTTGCAATGGTATTAAAATTTCAAAATAACATCTGGCATGATTTAAAAATATCTAATGTATTTTGCTGGGTTTTAAAATTCTTGAAATGCTATACTTGTAATTGAATTAGTGTGCAGATAGAGAAGCCTGCTGAATTGTCTGATTCAAAACTATTTTCCATAGAAAGTATCATGAGACAGAAAGAAGAAACGCAAAAAGTAAAATAACACTGTTTTCCTTCAAGATTAGGTGTACTTTTGTTAAAGTGAACTATTTGCCAAACCAAAAAAGGACAATATTACTAAAGGTAAAATTCCCACTCTCATCTAAGGAAACAAGGCAAAACCATGGCAAATTATGCTGATTCACTCCTCCTTCCTTTTCATAAACTAAAAATTCTAGTCAGAGTACAGCAGATAGAAGTTTGTATACATATTTTTGAAAGAAAAAGGTAATCCAATCTCTACACTGACATCCAGAGTGCTGTATTACATATTTGTAATAAAAAAGAATGGATACATTTACATAGATAATCACAAATTACTTCAGAATTTAAACTCAGCCATCTTTATCCATGGCAATCTGGGTACTTACATAACCATCTAGTGCCCAATTGTCGTTTTCATACTTGCTTACAAAAATGTCACTTGGTCCTTTAATTTGAAAAGCTTTCAAGAGCAAATGGGCTTCTTCCTTCTTGTAAACACCTATTAAAATAAAAGAGTCAAGATATACCTTTTAAACAAATTTTTAACCACTTTGTTCAAATATCCATTCAAATCTAAGTATATTATTTTAGAACCAAAAGTTTATAGAAACATTCTGTAATAAAAGAATTTCATAACATGGAAAACCTCAAGATTTAAAGTACTGCTATTTAAAGTACTGCTACTTATTTAACTCATTATTTGCCTCACCAAACTCAATACAAGTTTGTATTGTTTAATTTTATACATAATAGGGCAAGAACAGTTGTCTTTTTATACAGTATTTCAATAAATCTGAATACAGGTAGAACTCCTTTCTTGGACTTTTCATTGACCTGGAAAAAGTGGATTTTACTGACATCACAACAGTATGTTGCTACGGTAGATATCAGTAGTCCCGTGAAAGAAAACTCCTCTTTGGCAACCAATTTCTGCAGTTCTCTCTGAACTGTTGACCTTAAAAGATAATGACAGCTGACAAAGTTCTTTTCAATATAACTGATGAGAAGCTAAATCTGAACTTCACAGTTAGGTTTACAGAAAGGAATGCATAATGTTGATTATGAGGTATGCATAATTTATGATGTTATTTAATTATCTGGGACTATTTTATTCTACACCGTTATTAATACCACATTGTTTTAAGGTAGATATTAATCACTATTGATTATTTGAGCTTTCCAGTGATACAATTCTTAATATGCCTATATACACTTTGTCTGCCGCTTCAGTATTTCCTGTGAGTTCAACACACCAATGCTATTCAACAGTCTGAGATGTAAACCCAACCTCAATATCTATTTGAAATATAATGGCTTAAATAGATGGGTGACTGCATAAGAAGTGACAGAAGCCTGTGTAGACCATTTTGTTAAAACCTTTCCTTTTGCAAAAGAAAATTATTTTTAGCAAAAATATAAAGTTTTTGTTTCATTTTCCATTTGAATGAAAATGCATCAAAACTGAACAGATCAAAAAAATTTAAAAATTATAAGAACAGCTTCTTTAACACCAAACTCTGCACCTACCTGATAGTTTGAGTTGTATGTTGGATGCCTCAATGAATGTGGCATTTACTTTGCTGCTCGTAGTATTGAACCAATCAACAGTGAGAGTAGCAGGCTGTCTTTTTCCTAAATATTCATAAAACCCTTTCCACAGTGAATTTATAAAAAACACATCTGAAGGAACTAAATAAAAAAGGGGTGGGAATGGGAGGGGAAGAAACAAAGGAAGAAGTAAACAACAATGAAATAATAAATTTTCTACTCATAATTATGCTTGTAATTTATTTTTAGACAATCAATCCACTGTTCTAAGGAGGTATTATAGTAAAAATTTTAACAAAAACCAAACAATACATCTAATAACCTTTCCACACAATTGCCTATAATATACTACACCTGTCCATCATGGTATATGTTCTCAAATAACCTCACACTTTATAGCTTGTGTGATTCATTGAATGTCCTCAATACTATGAAAAACAATGAGTCCCTTTCAGAATAGCATTATATTTCTTTTCTTTGTACCTTAAAGGTACAGAGCTTAAAGCCCTGCACCTTAAAGGTACAAGGAAAAGAAATATAATATTAGTCTGAAACCAGAGATTCCTGGAAAGAAACACTGTCTTAGGCCATCCTTTTGTTTCATGGATCTATTGAAGCAGTGTTGCGTGTGATTTTCAGCTGAGTATCAAATGACTATTCAACTGAATTGACTGAATTTCTGGCACAGTTTTATCAGTCATTTTTAGACCTCACAGCTTTTTTCCATACAATATTACTGCACCTATGAACAGTGAAGTTTTCAAAGAATGAATTTTTTTTTGTTATTTAAAACAAACTACCATTTCTCAGCAACTGCAGTTTGAAGTATCTGAAGTAAAAAATCCTACAAAATGAGGCATGAATTATTGGAAGAAGTATATGTATTTGGATTATTTATTTGATGTGATTGGTATCTTTCCTCTACACAGAAAAAAAATTATTTAGGTATTGGATGTTGTATTTTAAATTGTTTAACTAATCACATCATATCTTGAGGAAATGATAGCCCTAGAAAGTATTAAAATTCACCCTTACTATCCATGACCACTACAAATGATACTTTCTAAATAGCTCAAGACTGACATTACACTGACATCGCATTTTGTCAAACTCTAAGGACATATAAAGGCATCTGTCTTTACTGAAAGAAATTTATCAGAACAGGTATTCTCTGTATCTATTTAAAAAATTCCATGGATATTTCCTCCTCTATCTAATCACTTATTGCAAAAATGATTTTTTAAAAAAACCCCAGGTCAATAGTACTTGACATGCAATACATCTGAAAATCAGAGAGCTGATTAAATGTTGACTAAAGGATAAATAACTGCTTCCATGTTTTTTGCCTTTAAGTTGTGCAAAAGTCACAAGCAAATGTTCAAGCTCAGTGTGGAATGATTTGAAAACATCATTAGCATGTTATTGGTTCTATCACTGGATTCCAAATGAGCAGAGACCTATTAAATGGCTTTGAGTGTAACAGCTTTAATAATTGGAAGTGTTCCATTTCCAAAGTAAAAGTCAGTGGGGCTTTACAAAAGGTTACCTCAACTTACTACCAAAAATCTGAAGCATTACATTTCAATTGGTATGTCACAATCCTTAGAATTGTGTAATTTCTGCAAATACATGGATTCTGTAAAGGGTCTTTCAGACTCTCTTTCCTATGCATTTCTCATTTTTTGCTACAATAGTAGCCTAGCTAAATTTGAAACCTGTTATTCTAAAAATAAATATTACAATTACTTTTATTTGTCTATGTTTTTAATCTAAATTGTGCATCACCCATGATGGTGAACATCTAGTATTAGTGGTATGAACAAGAGAGGTACTATGCAAGACTTTTATAAAGGACTCCATATTTTCATTATATTTCAACATCTTCGGTACCTAGTTTGTCTAGCAACTCTATTAATAATAGCTGCTAAGCTTTGCAAAATAGTACCACTGACTCAGTGTTTACAGAGTTTCCACTTGCAGATGAACAGAATCAGTAGGGGAAAAAATTTTGTATAATGGCTTCCCCAGTCATATTCTTTTAAAACATTGAAACACTAGTGCTGCAGTCTCTAGAGATGAGGCTTTGGAGAGGCTCTGAGATGATTGTGCTGAACCCTTACAAGTTCCCTGCCTTTCCCACCCCCTGTGAGCAAATGTAAAATGAGAAAAATGAACTGGCTATTAGCATTCTAATACTGCACTGACTGCACTGATTGTTCTCAGAACGTGACAATTGAGAAAATCCATGTCTACTCATTAAAACAGCTTCCTAACTATTTTTGTGAAGACTGTACAAAGCAGTGAGAACCATGGAAACCAAACAGTGTGATATAGTTCTTAATTCTCACATGGATATTGTAAGAATTCTTTAGCTGCAACTTATACTCAATCATGTAAAAATGTTTATTATTGCTTATGAATACATTAACTCTGCCCAAAAAACCCCAAAACAAAACAACCAAAAAAACCCCAATATAACTTGCATTCAGTTGTCTAAAGGTGAAAAATCATAACACAAAACTATTATGTTATGGAAACTGTAGTTTAACAATATTAATTTAATGCTGTACAAAATACAGATTAGCAACAAATCAAATTGTATCAAAAGTCAATATAACAATGTAAAGAAAGCATTTCAAAATACATGATGTTCTAAAAAGAAGAGAATTAACTATTTTAAAACACATAATAATAGTGCAGAGCTGTTTTTTGAAAACCACTTAAAATGTTTCTTCTTAATTACTCTCATTTGTTACAGTTTCACTTTTCTGTTTACTGTTATTGGCACTTTCAGTCACAGCATTTAATTTTTTTAATAGCTTTTAAATAGTACTTATCAAAACTAGTTATAATGGACATGTCATTGTGTGAATTGATACTGACACTGCATAGTGAATATGTTTGGAAACTAGGTCTACATTTAAATTTGGCATTGAAACTTCAAAACCTGTGTGAAAGCAGATTAATGCATACTTTAGGTGAGGTGAAGCCTCCAATAAATGAAGACCGTGTATTAATTATATGAATGAACACTATATCCTGCTTTATTGTGAATCTGTAGAAGTAATGCATTTCAGAAGAACTCATTTATGGATTCACCTGACACTCTCACTAAACTCTCCAGGAAGGTTAATTATTAGCAGAAATACCTTTTTATCCCATCTACTCTACATAGAGTCCTGTGAATTACCATGAGTGTGAACCATTAATCTTATTTTCCCTGCAGCTTTGCTAAAAATCAAAATATAAAATTACAAGCTCATTTATTTGATGACAACTCTGCTTTTTGTTAAATAAGTTAATAAAAAAGTAGGACTTTCATTTTCTGAATGGGGATTTTTCAGATGCATTTGTCTATTTTGCCACTTGCAGGAAGAATAGGTTAACTGCATACATGTTCATGAGGTGGCACATAAAAGTAACAGAAATGTTTGCCTGCCATACCACCTGCCTGCTGGTCCACACTGTTTTGGAAACCCTGTCTTGGAGTACGTGGAGAGTTTCTGTGAAATGATGGCCAAGAATATTTCCAAAACTGGTTTTGGGGTGGGGTTTTTATATTTCTTACAACACTTGCAATGTAAAGGGAAGAACTTTGACTGAACCTAAGCCCTGCAATTATAGCATACAGTCATTATAAGGCTCTCCATTATAGCAATCTCTCTGATATAAAACTATATCACATCTGAGGTTTGTGCATATAAACTTCTGTCTGTTTGAGAAGGGATTTTGTGCAATTTACAAAATTGGCACTATAGAAATTTTTAAAAAAAGTTCTTTGTGAAAGAATTTCATAGAATAGATTTTACATGTCACCTGTAATTATGAAATACCTCAACATCTATATTCCTTGGAAATTAGTAAAAAATACTTAACTAAAATATTTTAAATAGTTTTATTATCCATAACAATCTCGGGTGTAACAATCTTGGGTGTGAATCAATTTAATTTATTTAGATCTAAAGCTCTTCTTGTATACAAACCTGGAGTTTTAGTTATTGTTTCATTAACTTCTCTCACTCCTTTACCTACAAGTAAAAAGACAAATTATCATTTTCATGAACATATTTGTGTGGTTTTGTTTTTGTTTTTAAATAGCATGTTAAAACAATACCTGTTGGATGCAATCATCTTCTATCCAATAGAGTCACTTTTAAGACAGAAATAACTTATCTTGAATACTTTACATGTTTAAACCTATCCACTTGCACAAAAATATCAGAAAATAATTTAGGTAAACAACATTTTTACTGTGGAAAGTTGTTTGGCTAGCTAAGTATTCCACACATTTAGGGCTAAAATGTTTATATCAGTCCCAGTGCTATAAAAGAGAGCCTTATAGAGGGGACAAATACTATATCTAATTATGAATAATAATATATTAAATATAGTAACAATTGTGTTTGAAAGACTCATACATTTATGACACAAACCAGCAAGATCCAGATAGCCTGATTCATAGAGCAGGATCAGATATTGTGGGAAAGAGTTAAAGAATCACAAAGAATCACAATTTGTGATTTTAAAAAAGTGTAATTTGCTATATTTCTGGTACACTCAGCCAAGTTATGTCCATTGTTCCTGATCAAGTTCTGGACTCATCCTTTGGCATGTTAGAAAGCATAGTGTCCCATTGGAAGATTTGGTCTTGCATATTGTTGGGTTTTTTTCTCTTTAGGAGCAGAAAGTCACTAATTAGACTGATCAAGTGCTAAGAAAACACAAAAAAGGGTAGGACACTCAATGAGAATTATACTGTAACCCAATCTTACAGAAATCTTTACTGCAATTTATCTTCAATAAATAAAACAACAAAAAATAAAACGACCCAAACCAAAGATCATTTATCTCAAATTATTAATTATGCAGCATCTATGAAAAATCATCCTTTAGGGACACAGAATAAAGATAAATACTGATATGTAGATCATATGACAATGCTGAATCAAAGGATTCTGCCCTTAAAATAAAGAAAAACAAATACTGCTCAAACATCAAAACTATTCAGCATACTTTGATATACTAAAATTAAAAATCATACTGAAAAAACTTTCCCATGCCATCTATTTTTCTTCTATTCATATTCTAAATATTTTATTTTATATTTCTGAATTGAGAACTAACATCCATGTTGATTTTCTTGTGAAGAGCAAATTCAGACCTTATAACTCTGTACTTAGATCTACACTAGAAAATTATATGATATAAAAGTGGATTATAGGGCAGAGACTTTTTTTATTGTACTGCTCATTTTTATTTTATAATATTTTTTTAGACTAAAAGCATAGCTGCATGAATCTAAATATTAGGGTATTAAATAACTTTTGTTGCTCTTATAGAAAATTATTTATTAAGTACTGAATACATTGAAATATTATTTAAAACTGTGACATAAAGATAAATACAGTTAAAAGTAGTACTTTATATTGTCAAGGGTAAACATATGTATGTGTACCTGTGCACTTGCACACATATATCCGCTTTTCTTCCTCCATGAGTTCTAGGTATTATGTTCACTTTGATTTCTTCACTATTTCTTTCATAAAACAAAAGCTGTTGTTCCACGAGTGTCATTAAATATTAAGTGGAAAAAATTAATACTACTAAACAAAAGAAAAATGTCAGGGAAAATTAATTCAAACCCAGTACGATCCAACAAATCACTTGAGTAATGACTTACTTTTACAAATAGGTGATTTTCCTGTCCATTTCATATCTGGTTTACACGTCCGATGCTCTGATCCACCAGCAAGAAAAAATCCTGGCTGACAGGTATACACCAAAGTATACCCTAAAGTAGGGAGATCTATTGCTTTCACATCTACGTGTGCAGGTGTTTCTGGCTGCCTGCAAGCATGAGCTGCAAAGGGATTTTTACAGTTAGAAAACATAGTGGCAAGCAGTTTTCACAGAATCAGAGTATCCAATTTGAAATAAATGCATGACAACTCTGGATAGCTTTTAGCAATGTCAAGTAGCTATTACTTTTATGACTCACATAAAAGTGACACTCAGAGTGTATAGTTATATTATTGTGGGATGGAAATGATACCATCACATATTTTTAAAGAATAAACCAAAATCGAATCATGCTAGGAATCAGAAAACAGTTAAAATGAGGGGAAGCACATGACGTTGTACATGGTGCAATGATTGGTCCTGTGAATTATTGTACTGTCACAGCTTCAAGGACCACTTCCACTCTGTTCTGAAAATTAGAGTGGTTATTGGGATAAATAAATGCATTTCAATTGAAATAAAGGTTCCACAAGAATGTTTTGTCATAGAACATTGACTATAAAAGATTTGGTTACTCAGTATCCTTCTTTCTCTGTGCCACATGGTGATCATTTATAGCAACCCAAAGATAATTTAAAAGAAGATAAGAATCTAAGGTCATTGTAATGAATTACTTTTAGCTTAGGTCAGTGTATTTTAGTACAATAGTTTTTTGATGTCCTCCAACTCACACTGAGCTATAAGTAATTTTCATAACCATGCATAGCCCAGAAAAGATGGGTTTTGCTGAGTTCTAGTTTATGATTCATAAAATACTAGGCAACAAAATAGTTCCATGCGGATTTCAAGTCACTTTCCATTCTTTATTAATCCACTACACACACAGAAAATTTCTGGCTTAATTAAAGTAGCTAATGCAGTAGGTTAACGATAACAGATTTGTTTAGTAAAACTGATAGAATTATTGTGAACTTCATTAAAAAAAAATCTGAAAAATCTTCCTTCAAGTTAGTACCCCGAATACATCTTTGGTCTTTGAATAGGAAGCAACAACAACAAAAAATAATTTAAAAATCTCTTTTAAATAAAGGTTTCCTTGTAGCAAATAATTTGTCATTAATTTACACATGTATCACTTTGTAGCTCTTAAAATTGCTCACTGTTCTGAGTGGTTAGAATAGAAAGCAGACTTACGAATGCATTCGGATTGTATGCCACTCCAAGTTAGGTTAGCAAGACAAGAACGAGTGGTAGATCCCTGAATATGATAACCTTTTCTGCATCGGAAATAGACTGTGCTCCCAACCTAAGGACCAAAACAGGATGTTAGACAGAAGAAGTTCCATCATGTATCATCAGATATCAAGACAGTGATAAGTTAATACAGTTTTTTTCAAAACTAAAAATGTCTGCTTTATACAGTTTCTAGAGTTACACTTTTTTTTTTTTTTAAATGTGGTGATGAAATGGTTGAGTAATTGATTCTTCTGTGATCTTATTTAAAAGCAATAAATGGAAAACCTCTTACACTGTATTTATTACCATTAGGTTTGATTTGAGATGTTCAATTAGAAGAGTGAAGTCCTGGAAAGTCTTCCTATGGTCAAATATGATGACCTTCCTCAAAAGAGAAGGTAAAATAACTGAGAAAATGGTCTTTAGATTTCAACTGGGAATAGAAATGCATGAAAACTACCTACAAAATTGCAGGTGAGAAAGAATATTCTTAAGGGATGAGAGAGATTGTGTGGAGAGTTCTTGTAAAATGAAGTTATTGATGGAATGGACAAAAGTAACCAGAATGTAACTCCAGGCCAAGTTATGTAATGATATAGGACTAATCAGTAAAGCATTACTTTTGTTTTGGATAAAAAATCTTGGTGATAATAAATAAATAAGTACATTAGACAAAACTGACATTATTGGAAATTTTATTACTTTAATAAAGTAACATCACACAGACAAGTTGCAAATGAGAAGTGATCAATGTGTATTAGTAAGAGTTTGCAGTTCTAGAAAGGCAGATAGCTCTGCACTGCAAATGTCATAGAAGGACTTCAATGGAAATTAAAAGTTAGTATCTTCAAAAGTAGCTAACTGCTATTTATTCATTCAATTATATAAAACCTGCTTATCGTGACAGATGTTCAGCAAATGCACATAATTTCTCCCAGAAGTAGCTTGGGAAAACCACTAGTGTTTTTAAAGGTTGGATTACTGATATGGCTTTGCAGACTTATGTCTTTCTAACTATTTTTAAACATATTATTCTCTCTATCCTGCCAAGGACACACAGCATGTCTTCAGTAGGGAGTAGAACAGTGTGTGGCTAGTCTTGAGCCTAAGTCACCTTACTTGTGCCAATTCTGGTATCTGTCAGTAAAAACAAGATGCAAATCTTTTCTCAGTGCTCCAAAAGACCGAGCAGAAAGTAACATAGGTTCAAGGTAGTTAAAGAGTAATACTGCTTTTTCATTTTACTGGTAAAAGTTAAAATGGAAGCAGCACACTCTTTGTATAATGTTTGGATGAAAATCACTGAGGGCTTCACAGCGTAGTGAAGCACAAAAGGCAAAGAATAAAAGGGGCAAGACAGGATGCTTGTAGGCAGGGGAAAACCCTACAAAGATCTGCTGCCTGTCATCACACTGTTCTATAATGAGGAAAGACTGATGAATAGTGTTTTTATAGAAGTTTGGCTATGTCATACAAACAGGAAACACACGAATAATGCATGAAAAAACCCCAAACAATCTACTTCCATTGCCATTAGAGAGAAGTCTCCACATTGTGGTACAAGATAGCATTCTGAGAGCAAACACATACTGGAGAAAGACTTCATGCACAACAGAGGAAGACTTAGTATGGCCTCTAGAGGTGAATGGGAAGAGAATATCATTCTGCATAAACATGAACAACAGACAGTAGAACAGTGAATTGGCCAGCAAAATTCTGTTATTAAAGACAATTTGTGAGCCAGATAAAAAGGGGAGAAAAAAGAAAACAACACCCTGATGAAATTAGGTGCAAAGATTAGAGCTGTTTTTGAAAAGAAAATGGGAACAGGTACAGGATCAAGATGAGACATCAGAAAGGCAACTGCATCTATTACTAGAGGCAGAACCACCTTGGGTAAGGCCACAAGATTTGGCTCAGGGAGAGGTGCCTCAGTATCCGTGAGCCAGGCAGGAACAGAAGGTGAAGGAAGGAGCTGACAGCCATAGCAACAAAAGACAGAAAAATCACAGGAGAGAGGCTGCCAATAACCAGAGAACCTTAGAGAAAGGACTTTTTGGAAAACAGTTCTACTAATTTGGTTGCAATAGGCAGACTGCCCTAGGCCCAGAAATAAGGAGTAAACCCCAAACAGAACTTATTTTAAATTTCAGTCACACATATTTATACCCGAAAAATCTATCCACACAAAGTTTATCAATCTATATAATAACTGTGGATTGGACATTGTTGCATCTACAGTAATTTCCTCAGTCACTTTTCTGGCTCTCACTTGTTAAACTAACAACTTGTGAGAAATTCGGAAATTATAGAAAGGCTATTCATCACAGAGAACCGGGACGCAACACAGAATAATTTTATCTTCTGTGACTGAGTAAAATTTAACATGAATTTCTAATTTAGTAAAGCCACTTGCTGACTTTTTTGTCAAGGACTACATGGCCTTTGGATCACACAGGTCTTTGGTTGTTAGGTATTTACTGACTATTCATCAATGTATGAAAGAATTATTATCATGAAGCAAGGTAATTATATTATGTCATATCATATTAAGTAATCAATTTATAAATAGCCTTCCCTACTGAAGTCTCCTAAAGGATTGAATACATGATATATTGCAGGGTAAGAAGTTCTTTCTTTAAGCTGAATGTTCTAAAAAAAGCTTGGAATGAAGAATGAGTTTTTATTAAAAAGACGGTGGAAATTTCTCAAGGTTTGCATCAGACATTTAGGACTACAGATAATGTTTCTCATTAAATTTCTTATGTAATTATGAAATACATTTCCATTTTAGAATGCTAATAAATAATAATTTAAAAATTACCTCATAACCTCTGGAACTGTTTTGTATTCCAAAATGTGGAGTACCAGGGTCTGTGCAAGTATTGTGAGCTGGATCTAATGCAAAATGTGAAGCACAACACATATTATTATGGCATGGAAAAAATACTCTAAAACTGTTTGCAAAGATTAAATAATTTAATCAATGTTTAGTGATGACAAGAATTCAATTTTTAATTGAATGTGTGTTTTTCTATATATTACACTAGTATTTCCAACTAAATTACCAAGTATATCAAAGTAATTTGTTTCAGTACATTGTCATTATTTTAAAAAAATTTTGTAGGTATTTCTGGTAGTACAGACTTTACAGTTAGGATTGCATTAATTTTTAGCAAACTTATCCTTTTAAATCTCTTTGAGTCCATAGTATATTTCACTATTCAAAATGTAGTTGGAATATATAGAGAAATCTTTGGAAATCTTTATGTTTTCTTCATTTCAAATGAACCACTTAATAATAAGTATTTCTAAAAGAAACATCCCCAAAATAATAATAAGAAAAACCAAAACTCCTCAAACCCAAAAATCCCACAAACTGAAAAAAACTCAAACCCATAATCAGCCTGCTTTCTCATAGCAAGTAAATACATTTTTATTTTTGTATGTTTTTTTTTTTCTATGCCACAAAGAAAACAAGTGCACCAATAGACCACCACCTCAGTTGTTGCTGGAGAAAAAAATTCCCTCCATGAAAAATGCACATGCCAACAGAGTAAAACTAATTGCTCTTTTTCATGAGAGTAACTTAAAGCAGCCTGAAACTATTTTTCATTCAGGAATGCCCATATTCTGGTGGTGGCTTTGGAGTTGCCCAGTCATATCCACCATTTAAACAGCACAGAACTTCATCCAGTGGATTTTTCTGTAGTATGTGTTTCTCTCTTGCCAACTGAGTCTGCTGAGTGCTGACACTGAATAACGAAGAACACATCTTGTGACTATACTTCATCTGTAACAATTTTTAGTTTTCTGTAGAGCAAAAAATTGAACTTCTCATTTACAATAATGTGATATTTCATTTCACTCTTGGCCAACTCCCATTTTCAATATTGACCATCAGTAGAGCATAAAAATTCAACTGGACTATTTTGCAAAGGCTTCAAAAGTTAGGTGGATGCTGACCTAAAGTGTAAGAATAAAAAGCAAACATGCTCCTGACATTGAGATGTTTGAACAGTTCAGAAACTTTTAAAAATTATCAACAACTGGAATTCTATTTCTAATAATAGACACATGAAGCTGAATTGAATTTTTAAGATAGGTCTCATCTGAAGAACCCAAAGCAAGACTTCTCAAAGTATTCTAAGGAAATCATGGCTCCCCAAAACCAGAAAAACCTCTCCTATATAGTATTTTTGTGTCTAGTTCTAGATATTGTTCACTGCTCTTAACCTTCAAATTGATTAGAAATATGTTAGATGATCTAATATTTTCCTTTTACGATAACATAAAAACTATAATGTAAAAGAAAACCTTGTATCTTTTATGCACTACTTTCCATGTGCTTCTAGATTATACTACATAAAATATAAACAGAAATGTCATTATTACATTTTCCAAGTTGATTCTTTTCATTGGACCTAAAAAATTAGCTTTTTTAAGCCTTCTTGCCTCTGTAGCAAAATATATGTGTAAGATGACTGCCCAGTTTGCAAAACCTATGGCGAGGAGTCTTGAATTTATACAAAAGAATTCTGTTGACTATTATGTCTTCATTTAAAAATACTAGCTGTTTTCAATAATCTTGATTACAACCTTTTCCCAGAGTGCCCAGATCTTTCATACGGCCAATATCTCAGGCACAACAAAATATATAAATGGCCTACAATCTACATCTGAATATATTTGTTTAGAAATATCAAATAGAATTTTTTTATTATAAAACTAAAATAATTTTCTCTAGCAAGTCACCCCAAGTGGGATCAAGTTCTGATGTCAGTGGGAGTTAAAGGTGTCAATCTGATTGATGTAACATACTACAAGCCTACCAGTTGCACAACAGTCAATGAGAAACTGAGAGTATTTGGGAGTTCATCAGAATTTCAAAAAATCAGAGATGTACAAGCCACGTTCACAAAGTCAAAAACACTTTGATTAAGGATCAATTTTGAAAAATGCCTTTAACTCTGCAGTGACAAAATCTGGTCTTTAATCTGCCATAGTCTTCTGCATGTCCAAAAGATTCTAAAAATAGATGGAACAAATTTATGCACTCGCATGTATTGACGTTCTGCATTTTCAGCAGACAAACAATCATGTAAATTTACAAATGACTTCATATGTGATTGTGTTTATCCTAAAGTTTTCATACTCAAAATATAACCTTATTTAACTAGTTTTTTGTATTACACAGATCTTTTCTATACTTGGATAGCTAATTGCTAGATTTATGATAGTGTAATAGTTTATCAAGAATATTCTCAGTAGAAAATGCATTAGAGGTTGTTATTACCAATGCATGTTGGCTGAATTCCACTCCAAGTACCATCTGCTTGACAAAATCTTCTTGAAGAGCCTATCAGAATAAAAGGAGGTCTGCACTGAAAGCTAACTTCAGATCTGTAAGTGAAACTTTTTCCATTGAGCCGTCCTTCTGCTGGAGTACCAGGATCACCACAAAACACAGCTGATACATAAAAATGAAAAGAAAAAAAAAGGCATTAAAATCTGTACATGCTTTAACCTGAAGTATTCTACATTGCTTTCTGTGCAATGCAGGCATACTGGATATTAATGCAAATGCTATGTTCATTTATCTCCTAAATTCTTGACAGCAATTTAAAATAATTTGTTAATGTTATAGCTATTGCAAGCATAAAACTTAACCTGGAAAAACAGACCTTTTAATTCAGACATTTAAATATTGGTTAGATTTGGATGACAAAATAAACCTAAAGTAGACAATGCTATATTGCAATGCTTAAAAATAAAACCATTTTTCACATCTGACACCCTCAGATGAGTAGGTTGGAAATTTTTGCCCCAATTAGATAAAAGGAAAAATATTTATCAGGGTCCTAACATGATTTCAAGCACTCAAAGAGTTGAGTTGACAGATTTAGAAAATGCTGAAAAACAAATACAAGCAAGACATGAGGGTATGTACTCGCCTTCGGAAAGAAAAAAATTGCTTAGAAAGCCTATGAGCTATAAGCTTAAGGATAAACATCCTTATTTTCACCTGTTAATGGAAATGGAAACAGGGAAGAAAAGAAGGGAAGTGTAAGGGAATATTCCAATCATACTTACGAGAAGTCAAATTCAGAACATACAATAGGATTACCAGTATAGCAAATAGTGATGGGTGCAATTAGAAAACAAGAGATGACAATGACTTTTGGGGAAAGGAAGAGGACTGTAACCTTTAATGGGCACAGCCACTCAAATTTCATAACAAGGTAAGCATTTTGGTACAAGGAAGGAGAATCCTGCAGTAATTCATGTATTACCTGATGTAGCTGAGTCCTTTTTAAATTGTGATTCTGTGACTGCACCCCAAGACAACTGATTGAAGCTTTGGTGAAGCCCAACACAACCACACCCTGAGAACTTACGCAAACACTGTGGGATGTCTCCCCGCCACACTCCTCGCCCCTCGCAGGACAGAATGGCTGTGTTGGACAGCTGATAGCCCTCTGCACAGCTGTAACTCACACTGGCACCCCAGCGAAAATCAGAGCCTTCCACTTTCCCATACAGCACTGCTGGAGGCGGGCCACAAGTAATAGCTGTGCCAGAAGATAAAAGTTACAATTTTAAGAATTTATAGGGTTTAGGAATATGTAATATAAGACACACGCATACATTTGAATCTAAAAAAAGGTAATTCAGGCTATTGTTCCAACAAGGCATACCTGTGTTGACAAAGCAGCCTGTAATAGACAGAAAACTAATTTAAATACAAAGATAAAGGCTATGGATTTAGGAAGTCCCTGAGTGCTACGTTACTAGAAGTGCAATCAGTACATAGCTACCTAGTTTTTTATTTTTTTCCTTACATATTCATTACTGATTATTTTTGGCAACAGATTACTAAGCTAGGAAAAACTTTTCAATAAACATTATTTCTTTCAATAAATATATTTTTGTAATTCTAAATTTCTAAATATTTTTATTTTATTTTAAACTAATTTTGCAGCACTATTTAATATGACCGTTAATTCACCTGCTCATTTTCTAAGCCTTTCCACACACAATGGTAATTAACCTTATTGTTAATTAAGGACTAAGAAATTATTCTGATGTTTTCCACCTTCTGATAAGAGTGCCCAAAATGATGAAATCTGGAATGTTCAGGTTTACATTTCCATATAATTTCTTTCAACAAACCATAACCATAAAATCACTCAGGTAGTAATTTTCATGACAGAAAATGCAGTCAGTTGATTACATATGCCAAAATTTAATTAGTAGCCTAGACGTAGATATCACAGTGAAGTGGTGCTAGGTGAGTTGGCAGCCTAGGCCTTTTGTAAACAGAAGATGCCCTAGGCTGTTAATTTTACTCCCTGGGCTGCTGAAGCTGTGTTAACAATTTTCACCAGGCTGCCTTATTTGTCTTTCAGCCTCATCTCCACTATGACCTTCCATCTAGCACTTGTAATTTGCTATTTGTGAAGTATAGTTTTGGGTGTTTATGATGACTACGCTACTGCAACAAGGGAATCTTTTACAGAAAGCTTGGTTTGCAGAATCCTGGTACAGAATTTTGTCCATCTAATCCAAGAGAAATGAGCCAAAAAGGAAAATGAAGGGTACTTCATTCATACTTTTTTTTTAAGATGAGCACTCTGATAATCTTCATTGCAGAGTGATTTGGTTCTACTTTCGTCAATAATGTCACTATTTTGACTGCTATTTATACTGCAGCATGTGTAAAAAACAAATGTATATTCTACAGAAATACTTATCTAATATTTTAGTTGCATTTGGAACAGTAATTGTTCCAGAGAATATTTTCTTCTTTTTTTTTAATAAAGACACCAGTTCATGAATATCACATAAGTGTCAAAACAGTACTTGTAAACTGTTCAATTCAAAAGATCACCTTTGCAAACTGGTTTACTCTGGTTCCAAGTGCTGTCTTTCACACAACGCATGGTAGATGAACTTGCAGGTTCCATCAGATATCCTGGATTGCACTGGTAGCTGACTGTCTTATTAAAGGTAAAATCATTTCCAAACTGAATGCCATTTGCCAATGCACCTGGATCTCCACAGTTAATCACTAGTGAGGAAAAGAGAAAATGAAATTTTTTTAATAAACATATAACCATGCATACCCAATGTCCTTTCTTTTAGTGTACAATACAAGAAAAAATTGTTTCTGTCAAGAAAAGTTACCTTTCTGAGGCATTTCAATAGCATGGACCAAATATCACTTTTGTTTAACACAGTTGCCTCATTGGCATGCTCTACAGCTAGTGCAGACCGTTGGTGGTAGTTTTGACACTTCTTCTACCTCATACTGAGACCTTTGTCACATCAAGTCTGAAGGTGATGGTGCAATGCAACCGCAGCAGAGTTATGAAATGCCTCTTTTATTCCCGCCCTTTCTTTTTTTATATTTCTTTTTTTTTGTGTGTGTGTGTGTGTGTGTATTTATAAAAGCACTGATGTACTGTTAGTCTGGCCTTGTCAGTGAGGCCAGCAGCCCTGCTTGCCTTGTAGCACTGCTCTGGTCCCTGCTCACCTACCCTGATGGAATAATCCAGTCTTTCTGCCCCCTGATTCTTGGTCCTTAGCAGAATGGTGATTGATTAATTATGAGTCATTTGGCTTACAATAAAAACTGGCACAGTAATGTATCCAACTATACAAAATTTGATTTTGAGCTACCAGGATTTCCTTCTCAAAGCATAAGCCACAAGGAAAAAAAAAAAAAAAAGGAAAAAATCCTAAAGGAAACTCTAAAGGAGCAGCTAAATGTAACATTCTTCTAAAATATATTAATATCATTAAATTGACATTTCTGAGGTAAACAAATACAATAAAGTTACCTATGTAGCCATTTTAATAAGATAGTTCTGGAAGCATCTAGCATGTATTACAAGGGCATGCACCTTTAGATATAAAAAATATTCATGTTTTACAAGACAAATGAATGTAGAAAAACATGTTATCTATCAAGACAATAATTTTCAGTAGGAAGGCTGGATTACTTACTACTTAAAAGCTTTAGGGGAAGAAAATTTCTTTCTGACCTGTGCAGTCTGGAGCAGTGCCAGTCCATGTTCCATTAGCAGTACAATGTCTAGTAGTTAGCCCTGAAGTTTTGTAACCTTCCCAGCAGGCATAAATGACTGAGCTGGAGAATAATATTCCATCAGTGTATATTATCATACCATTGGCTGGTGTGCCAGGGTTCCCACAAGATACAGCTGCAAGGAAAAGATTTAAAAAACAAACAAACTAAAAAAGGGATTTTGATGACACGTGAATAACTGGAATTAAAAAAAAGTAAAAGAACAACTAGTTTAATAGCTCATCTTTTAAAACACCTATAGCAAGTTTTGCAGAGAAAATATGTAATAGGTATATTCTTGAAATAACATTTTATTTCTCTTTGTTAATATTATTACTTGTATTTTTTTTTCTTTTTTTCCAATTCCTGATTCAGATAATTTGCCCTTTCTGTTCTACTCCACCCAATATAGTCACTGGAGCAAATAAAGCTCATTCAGGACTTTATGACAGACCTGTACCTCTGTTTTGCCTTTTGGCAAATTTTTCTGTTCTCTTCCTGTCTTCTGGTATCTCCTTTTTCAATTGTAAAAAATGCATAAATAGTAAACTGTGACCTTCTTCTTAATTTTTTTTTTTTAATCAAGAAAAGAACAGGCACTCTGTATTGGCTTCCATATCTTTTGGGCATCTGTATCAATCCTTTAAAGGCAATAATAATGTTTCAGTTTCATGTGTCCAAGATTTGACAGTGGTTTACCCTGATTACTCTGATTACATGCTGGAGTTTTTTGGAAGGTGAGGAGTTTGGGTTTTTTTCCAGTGGACCAAGCAGTCATTAAAAGAACTTGGGGTTTTATCTTGAATTTTCCTGGCAAATTTTCTAGCAACACCACTCTTTTGAGACCTCCACCCAGAGTATTGCATCTACCTCTGGGGTCCCCAGCAGAAGAAATACTTGGACCTGCTGGATGACCCCCAAAATAATAGTTATAATCTAATGATTAAAACAAAAAAGTTAGGTTTTATGATTCAAACAAACACAATTTCCCAATTAAAATTTAGTCTACCTTTTATGTTTAGAATAATACTTTACTGCCTTCTTTAAATCAATTTTTTGTCACTTTTTAAATTTAAAATTTCAAATAGTGAAGAGAAAAATTCAACAGGTTGAAACTTGAACTTGCAGGAATGAATAGGTATTCATAGGTATTCCCTCCTAATCTCATGCTAATTTAGATTAAAAAGGGAATGATTGGAGGACTATAGAAAAATGGGGGAAAAAAAAGCTTTTTTCATGGTTTTCTTTTTTTAACTGAAAAGAGAAGGTTGAAGCAAACACTATGATGAAAGGGGGAAAGAAGCAGCGTTTAAAATACTGATAATTGCCACGGACTTCTGCTGTCCTACTATCCTTAATATCTTCATGTAAGGGAAATAGAAAGGATACTGCAAAGCTTCAGTTTTCTGTTGAAAATACTGAAAACACTGCCATTTTTATACAGTTACAATGATATCTGTACTGACAGAAGGCTAGTCTGTGCTGAAGGATACTGCCAAAGAACAATTGTTCTCAGAATAAAATGTTTAGGTTAAAAAATTGTTACAAATATTTTGATTGAGTTTAGGAGACAACAGATACTACAAAATCCATCAACTCTGATGAATTAGATAAAGTAATTTTTCGAACATTCTTTGAAAATAGGAAGTCATTATAAAACTGAATTTAAAGTCTTCTATTATTGCTTTCCAATTTTAACTGCATAAAAAATGTAAAAAAAATCCTTATTATGTTTTTAAATCTTATTTTAAAATGTGATTTTCAGAAATATTCTGTTGCATTTCTTCTGAAAGAGGCAGCATAAAATGTCTCATTAGAAAATAGTCTAACTTCTGTTGAGAAATATATACTGATTTATTAATTTATACTTAATTTATATATTCATTTATGCAGCTTTATTTTATCATTTATTCAGTCCTTGATGAATAGATATTACATAGAAAGAGAAGATGAAAATATTTTATTGTTACAAAACAAATGACAGATTTATTTATCACTCCATTTCCATATCTTCAATCAAAATCATTTATTTAGTCTTACATTTAATTAGGTATCTATAATTTATTTTCAGGCTAATTATTTTTTAACTAAAATTATTTTCTCACAAAATTCTATAAATATATATTCCAACACTCTAGCAGTTTGGATTTAAGTTTTCAAGCAAAACATGAACTGCTTGTAAACTTTTTTACATCACCTTTCTGAAGAATGTTACGAAAGCATATTTCTGCCTAACAAAGTTTTTCAATCAAAGAATAAAAAGTCATTAGGAAGTGTGTCAATAGTGTCAAAATGTATCAATACCTACCTTCACACACAGGCTGTATACCTGACCAGGAGCCATTAAGCAAGCACGTTCGCTCTGCAGACCCTCGCAGCTGATAACCCATTTCACATGAGAAACGGAGCAGACTTTTTGTTTTGAACTCATCCCCTAGTCTAGACCCGTGAGCTGGTACTCCTGGATCATCACAAAACCCAGGATTATTTCCTGCAAAACACAACAGAGTACAAATATTGCCAGGGACGTTATGTGCAAATGTAGTGGCAGTGAAACTACTCTCTGGCAATTAGTGCCACTGCATTGTTTCTATTACAATCAATCCCTTTTCTTCAGTACTACAGTGGGAAACTAAAGCCAAAGATGAAAACACATACCTTTTTATCTTACTTCTTTTCTCAGACCAATACAGGCCTAAACCCAGAATGTGATAAAAATAAAAGCAAAAAGATAATTGAGAAGACAGGAAGCACCTCTCTCACTTTTTGTCAGTTTGGCAAATCTGTTGCTTTTTGTTAGAAATATTTTCTACACATTATGTTATATTGTTTAACTTGTACTGATATCTTCTAATGATAAGAATTAAATAACAGCAAGAGTGAGGAGAACCATATTCAAATTTTTAGGAAATGCATTTGAAATACATATATCTACAGAAAATACTCCTGCCCTTGTGTCTATCAAGAATGAAAATATCTCATAATTTTCTTTATCCTCTAAATTTCTATGCAAATATTGGTTACAAATTTAGAAGAGAAAGAACATATTGCAAGACAGAGCTCTGAAAAAAGTTCTCATAAGTCTGATGAATCAGTCAAGTGCTTTATCACATACGGTGGCTGTTACAGGAGATACTATACAAAATGGTTGAGGAAGCACAGTCTCAGTATCAACAATTTATTATAAATTTTGGTATAAAATTGTATATCTCCTAAATCATTCTGTGTCTACATGGCAGTTAGCAGAATATTATCCTGTGTTCTCCACTTTTGAATTATATGTCTAAATTCAAAAGTTTTGAAACTATAAGTTTTGATTTTGGGCTTTGATTTTTTTTTTTTCAAAATATATGTAAATACTTTGATATTTTAAAGTCTGTATGTTCTTAAATATGTTTTTCTTCATAGGCATCCCTCTCATATAAAGGATAAAATCCTAAACAAGAAAAAACAATATCAAATTTTTGAGAAAATTCAAATAGTTAATTTAGAAATTAAAATTTTTGTATGTCAGAAAGCACAATTACATGTGCTCCATAAGGTTTTTAATTATAGCAAGTATGAGTGGATACAGTCATGATTTCACATAAAAGGAGGCCAAGACAGTTCCAGAAATCAAGACTAACTTGTGGGTGTTGATTGTGTTCACTTAGTTTAGTACTAGGTTCTTCTGGAATAGACTGCTCTTGTCACCCTGCCCTTCAGCATTTGGACCTTGATTTCCTGGTGTAAATACATGCTTGTAACAGCGTGAGTATCTGAAATCAGCTGGTATATTCTGTCTCTCTGTGTACAGTAAAACTCACTCTCCAAAACACTGTGGCTCCCTCCAAACTGCTGAGGGTGATCTCCAGCACACACAAACTTGTGAAATATTTGTCTGTTTTTTGATGGACTGCCAGGTGTGATGGGTAAAAATTAATCTGGGGACAATCCAAAGAATATAATAGTCTCAGGGATCAAGCACTGTCATCCATGACCTATGCCCTGGCACTACTAAAGCAGAAGTCCAGATGTGGCCTCTGGATGCTATCTGCTTCCACTTACTCTAAGACATTACTATTTCACAGACAATTCTGTCTGCTCAAAATGTGTAAAATAACACGAGGACTGTGATTCAGGCTCCCACTGTAGCATGTTTATGTCATGAAACAGATATATCACACATACTTTGGCTTGTGAATGCAAAGGGATTTTTCAGGGCACAATGATCTGTAATTCTGAAAATTTGATGATGTCTTAGTTGCGTTGGGATTTTGCTGAGGGAATTATTCCAGATGAATGACTGGACTATTTTTCTTTCTTTTTTTTTTCTTGGACATACGTAGTTTTGACTTGGAGAAAATTTGAACTACAACCATGAGATTTTAAAGACAAAGGGTATAGACAAAGGCAGTTACAATAATATGAAGGTCTAGTCTCCTTTTTATTTAGCAATGTAGAAGACTCAATATTCATTATTGAAATATGAGTGTGTCATTTTAAACAAAAATGTCAACTATTGCTTAATTCATAAGATACAAAAGTCCATCATTGCAACAGGTCCCAGGTGACAACAAACCCTGAGATCATATTTATACCATCATATAACCATCAGGCATTCAAACATATATTAATATATAATAAAGAAATTAATCCCATTCTGAAAGAGACCACAGGTCTTAAATATTGTATTCGGACTGATTTTCATATCCCCGAAGTATAAAACCAATTAGAGTTCTCAGTCATCCTGGGCAAAATCATTCTTTCACTGACATTATGACAACAAATTATTCATACTGGATTTTGATGGATTAATCTCCTGAATATCTAACTTGGCAAGTGTAGTTCATTTTACAATTCTAAGTACCTTAGAGAAATGAGACACCTTTTAGGTTTTATTCGGCTTTTTTGGGGGGGGAGTTTTTCTTTGGTTTTTTTACATTGAGCCAACAGAGACAGATTTTCATTTCCCTTGGAAATCATCTTGCTCTCAAGATGGTGATCCTTTGTGTTCAAAGTTAGAAAATTTAATTCTGCATCAGGAACAATGTTTTAGTTACACTAGACATAGCTTTCCCACCATAAGACATGAATACAGGGCTCTTTAACATTTTCAAAATCTATGAGTCTATAACAATAATGTCATATTCATGACTGAACATATTTGAAGAGTCTCAATTATTAACAATTAAAATTTCCCTCCAACAATATGAGATTTTTCCTTGTGGTGAGAAATGTTGGATAATAGCACTAGATTGTTTTCCAACTATTCAAGTCTTCAGATCAATTCAAGCTATTTCAGACCTGGGATATTATGCTGGATAAAAAGGTGAAAGTGACATAAATGCGAGCTTAAGATAAGCAAGAAAAAATTTCTTGTTGTTCAGTGACGCCTTTCAGGTCTAGGCATAGATACCACGATGCCAGTGAGATCTAGCAGTGTAAGAATATTCTAAACTTTCCTCCTTGAGCAGCAGAGAACAGAAAAGAAACAGTAGTGATTTAAATTCACTTCCTTTTCTCAGTATTTCAAATTCTGCTCAGCATCCTTGCATAATCATCCTTGCATCTCATAAATGGACCATTTTCAATGAACACTTATTCAGATCTTTTTGAAAGTACTGAAAATAATTCAAAGTACCTTATACCTATTTAAATTAGGTCAAATCTGAATCGAACCACATTGAATCACATCAGCCCAACAGTGGGCACGTTTAACAGTTCAAGGGAAGTGATAAGATTGTATAATGGGTAATTATGAAAAATTTTCTCACTAGGAAATTTCCTTCTTAAACCATTCAGGTATTTGATTTTTATATACCAAAATGTGTGTACCTGTTCCCCTTACAAAAACTATTAATATGCTGTTTGTGTCCTTAGGAGCTAATCTGCCCCTGAATTCTTCACTTCAACAAAACTGTGTGATGTTTTATGGCTTTTTCTAGATTTGCATAGGCTAGGGGAGAATAAACAGTTTCTGTAATTCCTGACAGCACCAAGAACACGTCAGACATAGTGTTTGCACGTTGTGACAATAATAATGTGTATTTCTGCAAGAGAAAAGAGGAGCAAAATGTACAAATGTACTTTGCTGTGTAGTTTCTTAATCAAAATTTTCTGATGTAACAACCTTTGTTTACACAAAGTGTTCATAAAAATATAATGCATCACATGTATCCTTTTTAAGCAAAACTTGTCCAGGTTTGAAACACTGTTTTGCTGTGTCTGCTATACACTGCAGTATACAACTACAGCATGTGACTGAGGAGTGAAGTTGTGAAGTAATGACAAAGAGAATGAGATGATTACGAGAATATTTCAGTAAATGAGTGTGATACAGTGGAGTGGCTATTGGTGAAATTAAAATATAATGGGAAAATAAACAAAACAAGTATTTGCTGAAAAAATGTGTGAGAATAGCCTTACCCATATGACGAAGTGACATTCAGAATATGGTTGGTAGAAGTACCTGAACAGTGAGGGAGAGTCCCACTCCAGTGGCTGTCTTCCTGGCACTCCCTCGTAGAATTTCCTATGAGCCTTCGACCCGCTGTGCAAGAATAGTGAACTATGGAGCCATACGTAAATTTGTCTCCTGAAAGAATTGCATTTGCAGGTACCCCAGGATGTCCACAAGAAATGGCTAGCAAAGGTGAGAACACAATATGAGATTTTCTCATAGCACAGAAAAAATCTCTTATAACCTTTAAATACAAGGCTGGTTCCACAAAATATACATCTGTCTGGATTTCAGCTCTTACATAGCTTCAGATGGTTTATTGGTCATTTGTAAGATTAAACACAAAATTAGGTATAGAACTGGCCTCCCCAGTTTAGCCTTTCTCTAAATATATATATATTTCTTTCATCATTCATTTCTGTTCATGATCCTTCCCTACAAATAGTACACCTTATTTTGGTTAGCAATGGGAAGGAAGACACCAAATAAGTCTATTATATATTGCAGATATGAAAATGTAAGTAACTTAATCGTATCTACAACTAGGTATAGTTTAAGTAGCATAGCAAAATAAAACATTTATTCAGTAATATTATTATAGCAATGTGATGAATTAGAGTGAGCAAGAGGAAAATGGATTACTGATAATTTTTATAATTTTAAATCATACTTATTTTTCTAAGATACAAGAAGTAAAGAACATGGTTGCACTAGTAAATATTCTTGCAAAACTGAAAAAAAATGCAGCTATTTTGTATTTAAAATTGTGTATTTTCCCTAACTATTTTACTACTGAAATGTGAATAAATTCACTTTTTCAGGTTATAGCTCTTATTGACAGACATTGAAAGCATATATTGTTTGTGGGAAAAAGAAAACAAAACTGCTTGGGTCATGTGAATATTAGATACATAGCAGTATGAAAAGCATAATAAAGAAATCACCAACTTAGCAACATTTCTTGCTCTGGTATATAAGTATAAATCCATAAAATAATTAATTTTAGTAAAAAATTGCAATTCTGTTAAACAAAAACTTTTAAATCATCTGATGTGTTTAAAATAAAATATACTTAAATTTCATTTACTAGTTCTTATAATTGCATTTCAAATCAGAAATCATGTCAGCAAATTAATAGTGATCAGACAAGGAAAATATCTCAGTGGAAATTAAACTCAGGCGAACTGTTATTTTGTAAAGATATGAAGCTTACTGATCATATGAAACACCAGATTTCCTCCTTCTCTGAGGAGTAAGTGATGGAGGAAATATGAAGTGATGTTATAAAAAAATCCTCTTGAGCAAAATTTTTCTATACAACATTTCACAGATTTGTTCTCACATATACACTACAAGGAGTCTGAAAAAAATATAAATATCTGATACAGGAATTAATGGTCTTAGACTATCATTCTAAATTAAACCAAATAAGTAATAATTTTAAATTCCCCTAGCTGTTTCCAGATACCTCAACAATTTACTGATAGGGGAAATTAATGTTGACTTTCTGGCATTCGAAATAATAATTCCACAGTTCCCTGAATTTTTTTTTAATAATGTTAAGTTGCACGATATTTTTTCTTAATGTTTTCTTACTGAGATGTACAATTTGCCATGTATTGATCTTAAAGTCCACTTTGTTTCTTAATAGATGGCTACACTTCTTTTTTCTATCATGATTTAAAATCATGCACAGCTTTTTAATGCTTATCCAACCAAATGGATACTTACACAAACACTTTGGTAATGATCTATCCCATAACCCATTAGCTTTACAGGTCAGGGCAGATGAGCCCAGGAGATAAAAGCCCTTCTTGCAGTGGTATGCCACACTTGTTCCATATTTGAAACTTTCAGGATAATTCTGCTGTCCGTGACGAATTGCATTCTCCACAAAGCCAGGATCAGAACAGTTCACCACTGTAAGACAAACAATATTCCTTGCTGATGCATAACAGCAATATCATAACTGTAGCAAGTGGTTCTCATTACTTCACTAGCAGCTCGTGACTGTGGTTCATCTACAGTTCCTTTTTGGATTTTATTCGATTAAATATCAGAAATATTGACTCATAAAGAAGACTCTAGATATTTTTGCTTTGCAAGTGATACTACAATTTCACTCCAGTTCTTTTAATAGTCTTGGACAAGATACATAGTATCAAGCATACACAAGTGGTTCAAAGATGAAAGAGAAATTAGAGGAAATTTTTATCATTCCCTTGGTAGGCTTAGTTTGGTCTTCTACATAATTTTTATGTGAAGGAACACTCTATATTCTAAATAACACGTTGACATTTTCTTTTTTATTCATTTCCTCTAATGAGAAAAATTGCTTCAAATATTAAGGACATTTTCTGCTATTAATGTGTAGAACAGGAAAAGGAAGATGGTGAAAAATCAAATACTCCATAGGGGAGCAGGAATGAGGGTAAGCACCAAAAAACATGAAGTAATTTTTTACTTCACAGGAACCACAGGAATCTACCTTTCAAGTATGTCATCTAGTTCAAATCAATTTTCATGAAAAATAAATCATTGGAGAAGAATATAGATAAGATTATCATTTTAGAGGTAAGATATACATAGTCCCTAATGGACTGCTTTTTACACCCAAATAGCTTTTATTCAAAAGCTTAAGTTTTATCATACATAAAATTTAAATATGCAGATCAGATAATACGGAAGTAGGCAGCATGTGCAAATATTCATTCATCAAAGGGACATTTTATCCAATCAGCTAAAAAGTGTCAGGATTTTAGAAAAACTCTAACATCCTAAAATTTAATTTGGAGCAAAATCCAGTTTTAATTTATTTATCCTTATCTTTTAAAGCCACACTCTTAAATATGTTAAATGTTCATAATTTTAACCTCACAATTCTAAACAAACATATACCTAGGTCTAAAGAATGCCTAATATGAATCTAAAGTTTTCCTTCATAAAAATTATTTTTGAAGTAATATTTGGGGAAAAGAACTCTTTTTGGCATAAAGAAACCCATTTTTCATGTACTAATTGTTATTAAAAACACTGACAATATAATTACACAGAAAAATCAAATATGTTTTTAAAAATCAGGTATTACAATGATGCACACAAAGCATTAGAAAAGTATCATGTAGAATGATTACATTAAATGAAAGAGATCTTTTTTGTGTGTTCCTGAGTAGTTAATAAAGTATTAGTCTCCTAACTGAAAGAGTTCCCATTTGCTTTATTGTGAATCCTATGAAATAATTCACCAACAAAGTTACATTCAGCTTGCATTATAATAGTTTAGCTTATATTTCATACTAACAACTTTTATTTAAACCAATTGTTATAACCATAACATTTTATACAGAAATCAGATATATGGAGGTTAAATAAATATGTGTTTACATGAGATTTCATTGATGGAAACAAACACCTCCTTAGCTCTTGACTTCTTTTTCCTGTCCCATAAGACAGGGAAAAATATCAAGTCCTAATATCTCACTGCTCTTTGAAAGCTGTGAAAACTTTGGATGTGGAAGTCTGTGTCTCTGCATTTGCTTTGAAGAGCTCCAAAAATGCTTTCTTCTGGGGATCTCTATTTAAGAGTATTATCAAGAGAAAATGCTTTTTTTCTTTTACATGACGCATTCTTTGTTACTCTATAGTTACTCATCTTTGTCAGCTAAGCCTAATTCTCACACTGGCAACATAACTATCATTATAGAACAGGGACACGTGTGAAAGTCTGTAAAATGTAAAGTCCTCTGACAGGATGCCTTACTGAAATATTAAGCTAGATCTGAAGGAGCTCATATGTCTAAACTCACAGTGCAATCCTTTCTTACAGAAACTAGCACAGTTCCCAGAAGCAACACAAGCTGCATCCTAATTAACCCTGTTTCCTAGGCAATTAGACATGGTGTGGCACTGGGTAGATGCTGCTGTAAAGTTTCTGCTTTTGGAACTAGCCTGCATCCTCTGCATACTTATAAGTTGCTTTGTACAAACACATCCTTAAACTTAATTTTTCCACATAAATGTATACACATCCCTAAACATTTGAATATGCATCTGTATCAATGTGAATTAAAGAAAGCCAGCACTTGTTTTCTGGCATGATGTCAGTAGATAGTGGCTCAGTCCATGCCATTGTGTGCTGCTACCCTCCAGAACAGGGTGAATTTCTCTGAACTGCTCATGAAGAATGATTCTCCTGTCCATACTGACCCCTGAGCCATGCTGCAAATAATTCCCGTGAATGTCTCACTTGGTTCAAATGAAAAACCATCTAAATAAGTAGGAGCAACTCATGTTCCATGCCAGGCACTGTTTAATTTAAAAATATAGATAAATTTAATTTCAAACACAGAAGTGAATATTTCAAAATCTTTCTATTTAGATAAAACTATTTTTACGGTACTTTGATTCCCAATCTCACAATTACACAATACCACTATTGTGATCAATCATATAAAAAAAATGAAGTCCAGGGTTGCATGGAATATTTATACTGGTAGATAACAGAATTCAGGTCTTCTTGAGATCTATATCCATGTTCTAATCAGTACCCCATCTTGCAATGGAACTGCGTATCAAAAATAACTATGGCAAAATAACACTTTTCCATTCCACTGATATCTTCTTTTTGTAGCAACTACTCCTTCAAGAGCAGCTCTTCCCTTAAATAATACAGATAAAAAAAAGATGGAATTGTGCTTTATGGCTGTAACAATATATGAAAAATCCTGTGGAAAAATAATAATTACATTCCTCTGCCAATAGTTCAAAGGTGAATTAATATCAGTTTATCAAATATCAATCATATATAAAATTTTTGTGTATTAGAAATTTTATCCTGGTACAAATGGGAATTCTTGCTGTGCTCACAGAGATCCACAGTACAGATTCATGTTTAGTAGCCTGCATTTAACATCATCCCATTTTTTTTGGCCCAGGAATATACCACTAAAAACTGGGTACACAGCTTAAACAGGACATATACTATTACAGTAAAATTTCATTATTGGATACACAAAACTAGTGGAAATTTGCATGACAACAGATACTACTGAATTTTTTCCCAAGCTACAGGACAAGATTCATGCTGTTTATCAGATAAGATTCTTATGATGTCAAAAGAATCCTCCTCCATGCAATCTATATTTTTAATTTATTTTCTGGTGGGATTTTTGGGTGGTTTTATTTGGTGGTTTGGGGTTCATTTGTTTGGGGAGATTTGTTTGTTTATTTGGTTTAGTTTTGGGCTTTTTTTCTGTTTTTGTTGTTTTGTCTGAGAATGACGTTGCAGATGCTCTAGTATTCTCTTTGATGGAATGGAGAGAACAGTAGAGATCTACAGGCACAAACCTTTAAAAAAAAGTGCCTTCCAGAGCAAAAATGTAGACAACTTGTCATTGCATCACGGACTATCAGTCACACAGAAGTCTCGCTTGGGAGTTGTGGGAACTCCAGAATATCAGAAAGTATTATTTTTTTAACTATAATGTTGAATGCTTATTTTGTTACTAGATCAAAGTGATAAACAGTGAAATACAGTAAAGATAAAAAAAATGTAAATGAAAAAGCAGTAGAATAAGCAGTGAAATGCCATTTTAGAATTTGTTCAAAAGAAAAACCAAAAAGTGTTAATTTTTCACTGCAATTTAGGGAAATCCATTGCTATTGGACTCAAATATGCACCAGATTATTTGAAAGACAGCACTGAAAGTAATAGTTTGAATTATTTCCATTTTAATCTCAGAATATTCTATTGAAACAGAAGAAAAATCTAATGCATGTTGCAAAATTCTCACATTTATTGAAGATTTTGTAGATTTATGAATACAATTATTTTCAAATATTCTTCTCATCCTATGGATTACTCAAATTTTTTCCTAGATTTAATTTTTAACCAGCATTCACAAGAGTTGTCCCTTTTTTTAGTGAGGTTGAGACTATTAACTTAAAAAAAAAATCAAATATAACTGCTTCAAATTAAATCTTTGGTTTAATGCGTAATGGTGTCAAGTTTGCTTATGGAAAGTCAGTATTAGAAATTAAAAGGAACTTTGTTTTGTGAAGAGACACTGGCCCAAAGCTAGCCAAAAGCAATTCTAACTGAACTATTTTTTGCAAGTCAATAGGGAGAACAAAAAGTGGAAAAGTTAATTCTCCATGCAGACCAGAAATACGGAATGTTCAAGGAATCTATTGCAGTCCCAAAGTATCAATTTTTCTGTGTGATAGTTTTCACTCCAATACCAGCAGTATCTCTTTAGACAGTTCAGTGATGAATAAATACAAAACAGTCAGCAAACGCATAATTTAAGCATGTGCTCTGTGAACGAAATTCTTTATATCCTACACGAACACGAAGTCTTATCAAATGATTATGCAAGAGAATACGATCCCTCAAGTTAAAAACTAACCACAATTATGCCTGCAGTGCCACTTAAGATCAGCTATCAGTTTTTAAATATATACACAAGTATGCTGTTGCTAAGAAGAGCTGCAGTAAGGAGTACTTTAGAAAAGAATTGGAGTTGGCTGGCATACAGAACTAAGGCAGTATTTTCCTCAATTGCCTTTCACCCTGGGGACTCAATTGTAAATCACAGTGAGAGTAGACGGAGATTGCATTCTCTCAATGACACCTGTCAAGAGTTGCATGGGAAATGAATTCTGTCAGTCTTGGTTTGCTCTTCTGAGAAAAGCTGGAGAATACTCCAAGTCTGCCCTGATAACTTTGGAACCTCACACTGAGTAGATTCAAACCCTTGAGGACAAAGAAGTTAAAAGACCATGTCAGAGTCCTCTAGGGAAGCTTTCTGCTAAAAAGTTGAATGATCATAAAAAAGTACATCATTCACAGTATTTAGTTTCTTGTTCTCACTCTCCTTCTTTTTCTTGACAGAAATAATATTAAGCTTCTTTTATAAACTTTCATATCTTATCAACAGTATTTTTAAACATTTTTGTATGTGAAAAGTATTCCATTAATGTTGGTATCTAGAATATGTTTAGGGACTGACACTAGAGTGAATAAAGAGTAGAGAATTCACTCTGTTTTTATGACAAGTTTTTAAAAGTGCTGTCCATAAAAAGAAAGAAAGGTCTGCTTGTGAAGACATGATGACAAAGTTGCCAGTAAATGGAATTTTAGTACAGGTCAATGCAAAGTCAAAACCAAACAAGAATGACAACTTCTCCTATTTTGCCAGGTATCATAACAGCAAACTGACCAGAAAGATAAAATACATACCTGTTATTTTTCTCTTGTGTTCTCTGTATACAAAATTCATTTTTGGGCATCTATGTAAAATTAGTATTAACACAATAGCTTTTGTCAGACAGTACAAATTCTGGGATCATGACTTAAAGTCTTTTTCTTCCAATTCATTTTTGATCTGGACATTGTTTTTCACCTGGATGAGGAACCCTTCATTCATCTCAAAAGACATTTCTACCACCTTTTGCAGGGTCTTTGTCTGATCTCCAGGCTGGTTTCACTCCAGAGAGGGGCATCTCTGCCAGATCAGGTAAATAAATATCTCAGATACTGTATGGCATCTCCCACGGCACCTCACCTCCTTATTTAAGGAACTTACTCAAATGAAAGTTATCCTTCTGAAGAATATCAACATGCTATCAAATATGAACAGATTAGGTACATCTGACATTTAAATATAAATAAGTCACAACAAAGGCCTCTGACTTCGGAAAAAACAAAACTGAACAAAATGCATTTCTCAGTTTATACAGATCCTTGACTCCACCACAGATGGAAAACTGCTTAAATTCAGAGCTGCTTTATGTTTGGATGAGAAGAAGTGGTTACCAGTCTCAATCACTCCCACCTTTCTATCAGCTGCCATCAGAAAGGTTATTTTTTTTGTCAGTAAAGGAGTGGAACATATTACCACTGGTTCAAATGACAAAGCCACTAAAGAGAGCACAATAAAATTAGAAATTCTTTGTATATACCAGATTCCTGATAGGACATAAAAGCCTTATTTAACTTTTCAAGAATCTATGAGCAATGAGATAAAGAAAGAGAAACGTTTTAAGTTAGAATTTCAGCACAAATGCAGTATAAATAGAGATCTGAATTCTTTATTACACACCAATAGCCTGGACTTACTGATACAGACTGGAGAATGCGAGCTAACTCAAACCTCTACAGCTTTGTCAAATGGATCCTCCCATTAAAATGTTTCTGGTCTTAAGAAACATATTTCTAGCAGGAGAAAAGCTCATAAATCTCATTTGAAAAAAGACAAAAGGAATTCTGAAGGAAATAGTAGCAAAGGATATCCACACTTCCTGGTATAGATGATTAATATGACTGCCTTAATATGGGCAGAAAGTATAGTGTTTAATACAGCAGTTCTTGCTTCAAGCATAATAAATGGAAAAATGACCTGCAGTGCAATCAGGAGTGCAGAGCCCTGATGAGACCATATGACTCAGTTCTCAGTTTAGTGGTTAGGAGTTATTATGAAAAGTAGAAAGCATGGAGATTGGCTTTCTGTGCTTCCAAAGGCTAAATGGAAAGTGGCTCCAAACTGCTAATGGAAAAAAAAAAAATCCAGTGAATGTACTTGGCTTAGGATTTAATATAGTCATAACTACTTCTGGGGTAGCACATCCAGGTTGCACCAAGCTCTACTCTGGCAGATTTGCAGCAGAGAATAGAGATCTGGGTATTGTAATTTTTCTGATGCCACTTGGTTCCAGATTAAAAGCAATTAAACCAACTACTTGACCTGTTCTTTATCAAATAAATAAAAGTAAAGATAGAGTCCATGTCGAGAATTACAAATGATGAATTTAAAGCCATACTTCAGAGACTATCACATTTCAGAAAAGGTTATCACTAATCTTTAGAAAATACTAAATACATCAAAAGGAATAAATATAAAATTTAAACAGATATTAATGTTTAAATAATTCAAAAATGTGGGGTTTCTGTCTCACAAAGTACCTGAACATCGCAACATGCCATTTTCTCACTTGTGGCAGAAACAATGGGACTATAGTTTTTCCAAGGCATGGGTATTTTAGGAATTATATTACCTCAGAACCTAGATCCAAATCAAATATTAAAAAATATGTAGATTTTAAGAGATGAAAGCTTTTACTTGCTGAGCCAAAACAGTTCACCAGAGTAGATAAAAGCACACTGGAGTAGGGAGAAATACCATTGCAAAGCAATTCAGTTCTTGGAGTGCATTTAGGATATACAAACATATTAAAATCCCTTTTTTTATTCATACAAGTTTTTGTCCTATGGCTCTTAAATAGCAAATAGGATCTTTTGTGTCCATTAGCTTTTCCTAAGTCAAAATTAATTCCTTACTAAATTTCCTGTCACTGATTACTTAGTTAACCTGCTATTGACACAACAGACAGAAGCAATGTATCATTCCAGAAGGGTGCCTAAGAACTGCCCCAACTTTATTTTCCGAAAATATCAATGTTTCCTATGCATAAATAACAGCTCAGTTTAACAATCAAATCAAATCAAATCAAATCAAATCAAATCAAATCAAATCAAATCAAATCAAATCAAATAAACTGCTACAATAGCTTCAAGCAGCAATTTTTAATTTGTAGTACTTACTGAACAGTCTCAGCCAAATGAAGCCAAGTTCATTATTGACTCAGGTGAACTCAACCGAAGTTTGAAAGAAAGGTCATATGTAAAATCTCGGTTGAATTAAATGATACAGGTTTGCCAGGAATCAATCCATTCCCAGCAGAATGTTTAAAGAGCTGGAAAATCTACTTTCTTTGTAAACAAATTCATAATTTGTTGCTAACAATGAACTTTAAAACAAAGGTTTTCCACCCATTAGATAAAAGAAAATTTTATAAGTAAAGTCTTATGCCAGAAAAAGTGCTGTAACTTGCTTTAGATAAGTTCTAATCAAATTATTAAGAGCAAATTTGACATAAGAATATAGTTTGTGTGTACATATATATAGTCTTTAGTCACAAACTGTATACAAGAATACTTGAACTTGAAAGTGAAAACTAAACAGTTTGCCCAGGGCTGTGTCCAGTTAGATTTTGAATAGCTACAAGAATGGAAAATCCACAATGTCTCTGGGAAATTTATTCAGGTGTTTTGCCACCCTCACATTTAAAAAGCTTTTTCTTATGTTTGATTTTGTACCCTTAGCATCATGTGATGCATCACTGAGAAGTCTGGCCCTCTTTTTTTACACTGTACCTTAGGTAAGTATAGATTTCAGCAGCAGCCCCCTGAGCCTTTTCTCCTCTAAGCTGAACAACCCCAGTTCTCAGTCTCTCTTCATATCAGAGGTGAGCCACGAGAAAAGTTTCTCTGATGATATACTTAGGAAAGGGCAGAATACACCAGAGAGAGGAGGCCACACACACACACACACACACACACACACACACACACACATGCACACACTAGTGAGAGGTAAAAAAAGGAACACTGAATTTAGAGAAGGCTGTACATGAGGGAGTAGATACCCTCTGCAGCCTGTGGACAACACACGCCAGAGAAGAGAAGTGAGAAACAACAGCAGAGAGAAGCTGCTACATACTAACTGCAAGGTCAACCCACCACTCTAACCTAAAATAAAAAACAATACCAATTATCAAGGCAATTATATTACAATATTTTAAATTTTAATATAATTGAAATAAGAATCCCCCTCATATCTAGATCAGAGATGCACATACTAGGAGAATTGCATAGAACTACTCTAACACTGATATGCTTCAGGTGATGTGGGTATTGAATATTTCCTTTACAGTAAAACTAAATATCTTCTGGTATGTAAATACATTTGCAACAGTTATTGTTACTTTATACAGTAAATTCCTCTCCAGAAGGAGAGATTTCTTGAAAAAATTGCAGACTTCCTGACAACTTTTTCAAACCCTTTAAATCAGTTAAACTTGGTCACAGAGGTGAGCAGCTACAGTGTTATCATGATTAGCAGCAAGGCACTCAGGCTTTTAGTGGGGTGCACAGAGCGGGTGACAGAATTAGGTGGGTCCTTGCAGTTCATGATGGAAGAAATACAGGACAGTTGCTGAAAAATATATGTTGCTCTAGAGAAAGAAATACTAAATGAAGAGAAAAATGAAGTGAAGAAACACTGAGTGAATGGCAAAAGTCCATATTCACGCCACCTGCATGAGAATAGACAAAACTGTAGATACTCTACTAGGAGAACTCTGGGCCATTCCATTCTGGTAGGAGTTTACCACTCTTAAATGAATGGATCTTGACAGAGTTGCCTCTGTAATACTGATTCATTTCAGAAAACCAATTTCTCTAAACAAGATTTCAGACCATAAATTGGCCTGGATCAAACTCAAATTCATGTGAATAAATTTTAAAAGGACAACAAAAGTAGACAAGAGAAACAACTGAAATAATGTTGTAGTAACTGTAGGCATCCTAATTCTTATAATTTTTTTTTTTAAATCTCAGTTATTGCATTGTTTTTCTTTGCTTTCATTTCGATTTCCTTGCTTTCCTTTTAATAAATGTAATGGAGTTCAATGTAAATAGTTGAGTAACTCAGCTCATAAATGGGGTTGAACTTCAGTCAAGCTGTTCTATCTCTGCCTCTGACAGTCAAACAGAACAGATTCTGATTGCATCTACAGTATAAATGAAAAACGTATGTGCTTCCAACAAATAAAACCTTACTTAAATGCCTCACAGATGAGACAAACAAGTTTGTTCTCATAGGTCTAGAAAAGAAAACAATATAAAAGGGAAAAATACATGAGTCTAAATAGGAACAGTTTGCTAATTCTTGTTTCTCTGTTCCAATAATTACATTGTTATGTTAGTTAACTCACTTGAATAAATTCTGAGGGTAGTGACTGAGGGAATTGCCATCTCTTTATTGTTTTAATGAGAATGAAAGATCTAATTCCACACACACTGAGCCTGAAATTGCATCAGCTATCTCTGAAATATTTTGATGAGCTAATCACCAAAGATAATTATTATTCTTAGAAACAACAGTTGTAATACAAGAAGATTTTTAATAAACCAACAGGTGGAGATAATAAAGGTACAATAGCTGAAGTTAAATTCTTATTACATGATTTTTAGTCCCAATGTTGTATCCTTAGAATGACTTTGCTGCCTGCAATTTCCTTTAGCCCATGAAAGACAAGACACAAAGAACAAAAAGCATAGTACTTACACTGTTTTAACTTTTTTCCAGCGAAAGAAAATACCCAAGAAAAGCTTAGTAACCGTTGTACTTCTGAAGAAATTTTTTGTGTTCTACTTCTTTTTATGTTCCATAGCAGATATAACCACCAGATCCTTTCCAGACACTAAGCATTTTTTAATTTGTTTTTGGTTTACATATTTGGCAACTAGGACTGTTATTAACATTTATAAATGGACCCCAATAGTTCCAGCTTTGAATATGACCACTTCAGCATCTGTAGGCAGGGTAAAACTCTTACCTCGGCAGTTGGGTAAAGGACTACTCCACTGCCCATTGCTTCGACACTGTGCTCGAGAAGCGCCCTGAAGTAAGTATCCAGTGTTGCAGGTAAAATTCACCACATCGTTTAAATTGAACTCACTGCCATTAGTCATTCCATGAGTTGGATTCCCAGGATGTCCACATGTGATTGCTATTAGAAGAAAAATAGGCAAGTTAGCATCTAAAGAGAAAGTGATAGACCAAGTTACACAGTTGCAGCTTCCTATTCAAACCACTTCAGAGTCTATGCCATCCTGTTTCTGAAACAATAGAAAACAAGAGTTACTGAAAATATTAACAAGTCTGTGCTAGGTTAGAAACTGGATCATAACAACCCTTGTAATTGATAATTACAAATATCTGATAAATATCTGATCTGAGCCCAAACACTTTTGAACATCCAATCCACCGTTAATATTCAATTACGTTTAAAGTAGTAGTAACAATTCAATGAAAAATTAATTGTACTTACGGACACAAACAGGAGTTTGTCCAGACCACTTGTGGTCCTGTAGGCAAATTCTGACGGATGTACCAACAAGTCGAAAGCCAGGATTACACTGGTAGACTACAGTGTCCCGATAACTGAAACCATCTCCACTAATATGACCATTTACAATTGGGTCCGGAGAGCCACAGTGACCAGCTACAATAAAAAACAACTTATCAAAAACGTGTATTTTGATAAGCCTTGCCAAAATTTACAAGAAAAAAACCCCAAATTTCAACTTTCCTTTCAATAAACAATATATTTAAAGTCAGCTACTGCACTGTGTAGAAAAAGTTCTCAGGTATAAAACCCACAGATGATATTTCTTCTACTTCTTTGAAGGAGAAAATCATGAATTAGAGAAATGAGAATTCTATTATGAAATAATAGTATGGGTTTGAGAGTTAAAGACCTCACACTTCTGTGAGGAAAAAGGCAACTTTATTAAGGCACTTCACCATAATAAAAGTAGATGTAGGGTATTTTTGTTCTTACTGACAAATTGCAAAGCAATATAAAGAAGAGCTTACTGTAATTTTGACATGAATATGAATTTATAAGCATTTTCCAGATAGAAGGCATGAACAAGAAGGAATGTCTGCCAGCACTGTTTCCTCTTTATTTCAGCTGCTGCTAAAGCATTACAAAATCCATTATTCCAGGATAATAGCAGTCTTGGCAGTGAGGAAGCCAAGTAATGATTTAATTCATTCTGGATTCTTCATTCTGTTTGAAAACAGAGTTGCTGAGCAAAAAACTATTTCTCTTTACTGATTAAGGAGGAGAAAAAAGGTGGGTTTTTTATTGTGGTGACACTGATTAATTACAACTCCAGTAATTTCATCTGAAACTGTGCTAAATCCTCATTTTGAGAGGTGAGGGCTGGGACCTAAGGTTTAAGACTGCAGCTACAATGGGTTGTGTGTGTGATCGCTGCTTTTTCATGCAGGTTGTATCCATTAACAGCAACTTGTTTGTAACTTTTCTTCAGGATTCAATCTCCTTTATAATAAAGCCCCTTTTATTATGCTAGACATTATATTTCATTCACACCTAATGGCTCCTCTAAAACACTAAAAGGATAAAACATACACCATTTGATTAGGTTTTCCATACACACAGGATTATTATAAAAATCCTAGTTGTAGAGTGCTGATGCCTCTAATAAGACATTGTGGTATTATTCTGTAAATTTGAGGGAGGAGGGATGAATGCAAGCTTGTCACTAGTTATACAGCTACTTTTCCCCTTACAACAGAGAATATGGCAGCAGAGGACATTGAAAGTGTATTTTTCTCCTTGAAATATGTAATGGAATAATTTATCTTATTGTTCTCATTCCAAATTAGTAATATGATCCCTTTTACCTTTCTCTCTCCTCCAGCCTCAGTCAGCCTCTCCTTGTCTAAAACATACTCCAGGCCCTGGCCCCTTAATGGGTCCTTCCCCTGAACTTGCTTCATTTTGCAATATCTCTCTTGTATGGTGGAGGACACAAAAACTACACACAATTTTCCACATGAGTGCTGAAGAGAAAATAATAACCATGACCCGCTGACTACAGTGGTGCTCATACACTCCAGTCTGTGATATTTTTACTTCAAGGCCACACTTTTAACTCTTAGTCAGCCTCTCCATTCAGTCACCTGGGTGCTTTCTGTAAAGCTTGTTTTTACCCAGTCAGTTCCAAGAGTACTCACAAATGGCATTATTCAATGAAAAGTACTGGGTTCTGCATTTGTCTTTCCTGAACTTTATGAGCTCTCTATTGGCCCATTCCTCAAAATTGTAAAGGTCCCTCTGCCAAGCAGTACTACAATCCACACATCAACTGTTCTCCGATCATTTCATGTCACCCTCAAACGTGCTGCAGTGGCAACCCCATTTGTTATCTAAGTGACCAACAGAAGCTGGATATTTTGGGCCTTTGTGTTCATCCTAGTATCCACTGGCTCCGAGCCACATTTCGAATCAAGAAACAATACCCTCAGAGTTTGCTGGTTCAATGAGTTTACCACCCATTTTGCAGTCCCCCAGTCCAGTCCCTGTCTTCTCAATTTGGCTACAAGGATACGAGGGGAGACTGTTTCAAAAGTTTTGTTGCACCACAAAGTGAAAGAAATCTACTGCTGAAATCTACATCTCATGGGATAGTCGCTGAAAAAGGCAGTCAGATTATCAAGGTTTGCTTTTGATTCTTCCATCCTGTCTGTTCCCAATTATCTTCTTTTTTTCCCTGTTAGAACTTAGTTCCTAATATTTTCTCCCTATTTTCTTTTCTAGGGAGTGAGGTAAAATAGAAAGGAATACATTAAGGTTTTTTAAATTTTCTAGCTCTAAATAATGAAGAATTGCAAAGTAGTAGCTGCATAGAAGACAAACACAGTACCACAGGGAATTTCAAGAAGAAAGATAGATTAATTGTGCCACCTGGCATAAAGAAAAATATTATGCACTTTCTCTTAAATAGGGATTTAACAAGTTCTTGGACTTATTATGTGAGTCATTTCATTTACTGATCATTCCACCTACTGTATTTAATGATTTTTCAGGGATTTTTGACTCTTTTAAATTAACTATTCCAACATATCAAGAACTGAAAGTGCACTGCAATGACACAAAATGTATGTAATTTTCTCATCAACTAAAATAAAAGAAAATTAGCAAGGCTGTGAGGGGATTTTTTAGTAAAATATGCCCTCAAGAATTTAGAAAATTGTTCATATGCATCAAGGTTGGTTCAGCAGTTTTATTCTAAAACACCTCGAAAGCAAGATACAAATAATTCTGTTTTATTTTAATAAGAATTTCAAATATAAGCCAATATCATAATATTATACTACAATTTATCTATGAGTTATCATTTAAAGGATTAGATATTTTTTCACAACTAAAGTCCACAGCAGCATATTTTCATACTGATAAATCTAAAGGCATTATATATATTATATAATTAAAAGACAGAATGGAGTAGGTTATATTTAACTTTAGATTTTAAACATCTCCTTGGCTTTTTAATGTGTAATTTTGCACCTGAAAGACTTAAAAAACCATGGAAAATATGTTTCAAGGAAAACATGCTGATCCATAATTTAGTGCCACTGATTTTGCAGATAGAGTTAGGCAAATTTAAATACTTCCAATTTCCAGTGCCCTATATAAATCTATGGTCAATCATCCACACAAAGCCTGCACAAAAACACATAGGTTTTGTGACCTATAGTTGCAAATATTCTTGGAAGGAAAAAAGGGAAAGAGATATATTTTCAATGGTGTGAGTAAGTGAGCGAAATTGAAAGAAATCTTATCTAACAATTCATATTTATGGTTCTACAACTAATGTAACTAATTACAACATGTAATCCTAACAAACTGAAGACTTAGGTCTTATATTCTGCCTTAGACTCATTAATTACAATCCTTGATTTTAGCTTTCTTTAGTGACAAATAATAAGGAATTGACGAATCCTTTCCTAAGTTACAGAAATTAGTGTACTCATTTTACCTGAAATCATCAATTAATTCTACACATATCAGTGGGTAACATAAAGTGACATCTATTTCCATCTATAGGTGTCTTGGATTATATTCATGTAGGTGTAGATAAAAAGCATCTCTAACTCATTATAATTCCTTTGAAATGGAAAGGCTCATTCAGAGCTCCCTGGGTTTTCACAGCCATCAGGTAAGTCTTAAAAGCACCTCTGAAATAAATTTGGGGCATGTTATCCTTGAAATTTAGGAATGTTCAACTAGCAGTATTCACATCATCTAGGTTTAAAATTTAAGAATTTACCTTTCCTGAATTGCTCTCTGGAGGAGCCTACATAGTTCCCTTGACCTTGGATTGTATTCTTAATTGCATCTAAATTAAGTATCTGAAGAACATGGTATTAATATACCTTATGTGAAAGAGCGTAAAAGAGACAGGAAGGGGCTTAGGAGCAGAAATAAAATTTTCTGCAGCATGCATGGGGTAACTCACATTTAGACTTTCACACTCAAATGTGTGTACTATTTTTAGTACTATAGAGCCTGTCTGATTTTGAAATAGCAAGCACTAAGCAGTGATTAACCTGCCAGTACTAAATGTGATCTTTTTAATCTGGTGAGGCAGATCCATGCATTTAACAGTTCTAAGCATAGGGCTTCATTCAACAATGAAATCAATCAAATAGGAACTAAAATTCATCTAAGTTTTTAGAAAAAGAATTGGAAAGTATCATAAAGCAAGCAATTCTTTCACTACAGTAATAATTCCTGCAAAAGGTCCTGTGTTCATTACAAGTGGGAATAGAGCTGTAAAAATAATTTAAAATGCAGAATAGTCACGTGGGGAAAAATAAAAAAAAAATATTAGCTATGAGGGGATAATAGTAATCAATACCAATTTCAATGGGGATTTGTAAAAAACTGAATTAGATAAAATCCAGGACCAAATTACCCCTGGAGAAGAAAAGGATTACTTCATATAAATGAAGTTAAAGTTTCATATAGATACAGTCTTTCCTAAATATGAGATCTAATAAACTTATTAACTTTTTCCCAAAGACTTAAAAGATTCACTAGGTATCATGTCTAAACTGACTTTCAGAATAATATAGTATTGCTCTATATATGTAATGTATAGATTGTTTATATATATATATATGTAAGTCCTGTATTGAAAATTCTTCTCCATCTCTACACTATTTGAATCCAAACTCTTGACTACAATAGGCAGTTAATCTTCTGGGATGTTCAGTGGTAGACTTTATTTCTCAATAGCCCGAATAGAAAAAAACTTATTTTCCAGCATTTCATGGGCAAGAGTGATTTGTAGTACAAACAGAATCCATTGAGACTTGTGTATTGTTTAGTTTGCATATGTTGGCAGCCAAATTATATATAGCCTTTCAAAAAAGAAAAGTAGTATATAAATACTAAATACTGTTATTATTGATCAGATTATGAAGTAATATTTCAGGTTATTCAAAATGAATGAATATTAATTCATATCTTTATGCTTGAATTCATTACTTGCAGGTGTCAGGCAATACCCTGGTGATGTGTGGTGTAACACACTGGAAAAACCTACAGGGATAATTGCTCTCTTTTTTTGCAATAGAGTTTGAACGTTTGGAACAGAAGAAAGGGCTGTGGAAAATACTAGTACACATGCAAGTTTTGGGCTGTTGGATCTTCACAGTTCCCATGTATTTAAACGTCAGTCATCCTCAGCCCAGGGATATAGCCTGACACCAATAGATGTCTGAGGTGTTTTTACATACAAACCCTCTGTACACTTCCACTGGGAAACTGATGAATTTACACACATGAAAAAGTAATGCTGAATAATAGCATGCCCCTAAGCAGCACCTCAGTGCAATTTTTGTCCTATGTAAAAGAAGTTCATTTTACTTCTTTACTGCTCTAAATATCAAAAGAAGTATATAAGCTTATTTCCTGCATCAATAATGACATCAAAATGACATCTTCCTTTATACAGCATATTTCAAATTGAACAGTAAGGTATGAAAATATATCAGGCCAGAGAAATGATCTTCATTTTCCTAAAATTTGCCAGAAGCAACTGCATCTTGCTGGGAAATCACTAATAAAGAACCAACATTTAGAAATTAGGTTAGTTCTATGGGACAGTGGTCACTATTTTTGATCATTCCTTGTCTTAAGAGACAACACACTATAAAACTATATTCAAAAAAATTGAACTACAAATATCCCTGTTGCAAAATGAAGGAGTCAATAAGGAATACATAATGAAAGGCTATGAAATCTTACTCCTGATCTGAATTCCATGATTCTGTGCTACTTTTTTTCTGATGATATTCTGTCTTAATTTTTCTTTCTGCTGCAGCCTAGTGTCTGTGAGAAATTGAGATGTTAATGGTTAATGGCTCAAACGTAAAAGCAAGAAGAAAATCTGCAAAATGAGGGCAGACAAAGCAAATAGCAGATTCCAGAAATAAATATCCTGTTCACAATCAAGAATAAACCCACTGCTGAGCCTCAAATGTTACTCAAAAAGAGAACGTTTTTCTTGTATCTGTATTAGGAGTGTGAACCAATATGAGTGGATCTGAAGAGAGCAAGAGTTGGGGTGAGAATTAATGTCTGTACTATATAAATCTCAGGGTTTGAAAGAGTCTTGGTTTGTCTTCACTTTTGACTGCCTCTTGTCTGCTTCCCCTGACCAAATGGTCAATATGCTGAATACTCAATTGTATTTGGAATGCATCAGGAATAATCCTAACCAAAGATTATCTTGAAGCTTAGTTCCATCACACACCCTGTTCCACAAAGAAAAACACTGTGAATGTGGGTGATTATTTAAGTCAATTAAAAATTATACTCATTTGAAAAGCATTACAACAACATAAAAGGTTGTTTCTAAAGAAATTATATATGCTAGTAGAATAACACAAAATCATATTAAATATTTCCATATTTAAGATAGCTTTATTTTTCATTTATTCAAAAATATTGCCTGACAAGAGCTGAATTACAGTTCTTGATACTGTTTCAGACAAAACAAAACAAAGAACAGAAATTTGGGGGTCTTACCTAGGCACTGGGTTTCAGTACCGCTCCACAGACCATTTGCCAAGCACTCTCGCACATGAGAACCAACTAATGTGTATCCTGTGTTACAAGTGAATATCGCAGTAGCTCCATACACTGTTAAGGTTCCAATCTTATTTCCATTTGGTGGAGATGGAAGGCCACCACAGGAGATAACTAGAAGAAAAAAACCAAACAAAAGAAACAGAACATACTGAAATGTGAAAATGTTTTTTATAATTTTTTTTGACTGGAAGACTATATCACCTCATGTTTTCTTAAAAAGTAAATGTAATAGAAATAAATACAAGAGGTGTATTCAATGGAAAGGGCTTTAAATTATTCTTGATTTGGCAATAGAAGTTCTAAATCTGAAAATTCTTTATGATACCTGCATGTCTTGACAGCAGCCAATCCATATTTCTAGTTCTGAAACAAGGGAATTACATGAAATCCTGGAAAGGCTGTGGCTATATTCCATATGTCCATATCCACGAATACTCTTCAAATATGCTTTCCCTAGCTATTTTAAGTGCTGTGTCAGTTTAAAGGTATGATAAATCTTTTCAACATTTAGTATTCTGAATTATTATAAACTGTCTTTTTTCTTATTTCCCACCAATATTCATAAGCATATAGCATATATGATAGTCTGCTTGCTAAAATAATAAATCATCTGGTTTTGCCAAAGATGAGATTTGACCAATTACCACAGAAACTTTCTGTGACATCAGCTGCAACCCACAGCTATTGCACACCACATGAAAAATTGTCTTTCAAGAATGTATCAAACTCTAATTTAATTAAAACCATTATATCACCTCTTTTGTTTCTAGAAAAGTATATCAATGATGTTGCAATTTAAGATGCAGACCAATGTCTTCAAGAGCTTCAGCTGTCTTTACGTTAGTATAAATCACATGTTTACTTTCAATAGCATCTTGATCACAACTAAATTTCCTATTTGAAATCCCAAGGCCCCACTCATATATTTTAAAGTGTTCGCCATAGAAAACAAAATGGAATTGGTTAGAATTTGGATAAAGTCCAGTATCAGCTACCGTGCAGTTAACTAACTCAGTCATAATCAGGAAATATATGATCATAGTTTTTTATGTACATTATGTGCCCAGAAATGAGTTAGACTCATTTGACTATGATCAAGTTACATTTATGTAATTTGTGGATTAGCCTAACATTATAATCTCTAATTTTATTGCTGAATATTAATTACATGTATGTTTAAAAAAATAAATCAAACTCTATTTGAAGAGTTTGACTCAATAGAATGAACAGTTCTAAACATATTACAAATGCTTTATTGGTTTTAATTACAGAGATTATAGTTAAAAATACATACACTACATGAATAATGAGCTATATTATAATTTTTAGGCATCTGTTCAGCATATTTTTTTAAAAATCTTACTAATTAGATTTCTCTTAATCCAGAATGACCTTTAATTGGAAGTTTTGCAATTCCTTTAGAGATACTATGGGCAATTAGACATTGATAAATATAATCTAAACTCTTTATCATCAGTGTTTCAATTAGCTTTCCTACTGCTTAAAAAAAAATCATCAACTAGAATATATATTTATATATGTCATTTACCCTTAGCATTTGAACGACACAGAGAAAGTAAACTGTAGACTCCACAAAAATACTGTGCAGTGTATTTCTGGATCTTAATGATCCGAATTCAATAGAAATATTACTGAATATCTCTTGGGGGATGACGTTTGCTATAATTAAATCCTAATCAGTCCTCCAGCAGAGGGGAAAATAATGTACCTTTCTAATAAATTAACTAATATCTCTTCAGTCAGCAACTCTCTGTGTTTCTCTGTCTAATACTTTTCTTTTGGTTAACTGCATCTGATGTGGATCACCCTATTTTCTACTCACATAAAATATCTGTAATTGTAGAGGGTGGGCAAGAACTATCTTTTCAAAAACTCGTCAGCAGCTAACCAGTAGCTGCATCTTCGGCAGCATATCAAAACCACATTTTTTAGTCTGTGCACAAAAAGAAAGGGACACAATTGCAGTTAACGGAATTTTAAAAATAACATAATTTAAAAGAAAAAATTATGTTTTTGAGAAATTTATTTAGATTTTGGCACTGTAACCCTTGAAATCTGTATGATTCTACTGAGATTGCTAAGGTTCCCTAAAACTTTAAACACCCAAAGTCAGGGGTGATGTAATTTATGGCATTTTTGTATGAAAACACTATAAAAACTCATATGAACATTTGTCCAACTGTACAGTTTTAATCCTTCACCCAAGAGGTCAAAACAATATCATCTTCTAATCTAACTTTAATCTGGAACCTTCTAAAGTAATAACATGCTCTTCTAGTATTTTCTGCATATTTATGCACCACCTAGTAGAGTAAAGACAGAGTGATTTCTTGATGCTACTTCATTGGCTCTCATATGAAACATATTATACTAAACACCTAAGGAGTTGGAACAAATTAATTTCAAGTTAATGAAAATTTCACACTTTCTTACTTATTGGAATGTGAGAGCAAAATAGTTTATTAAACCCTTTATTTATAAAATAAGATATATGTATTTAAAAGCATAGGATATTCTGTAAACAAGTATGTTCCTTACCCTTACAAGTTGGCCTTTCATTGCCTATGCTCCAGGTTCCATTAGTTCTACACTCTATGAGTCTACGACCCAATAAATAATACCCAGGACTGCAGCTGAGCATGACTTGAGCTCCATACTCATTCAGTGATCCAGAAATCAGTCTCCAGACAACATGTTCTGACAGAAGAGTCTCTATGCTGGGGCAGGTTACAGCTGTGAAGAAAGGACATGTGCATGTTAGCATTCTGCCCTTTAATTTCTTTATGGGTGTATGTCTCACCTTACTGGAAGATGTTTCACAATCTAAGACATAGAATAACACAATCATTTTGGAAATTAAAGTTCTAAGAAAAAATAATTCTCATACAGTGAGTATTGCAAATTGAACTGGAGTTTGTAGTATATTTTCATCTAGTGGAGGTACTGGAACAATGACATACAGTTATACTCTCTAATGAGATTTACTCAACGATTTCAGACAAAACACAGACTACAGTGGATGTAAAAGGGAAAGCAAATATTGCTATGTAATGTTTGCAAAGCTTGAAGTTCTTAAAACAGGTTGTCATAAAAGCTGCTAGCACACATTGAAATGCTAATTACTATAAAGCCGTATATTGTGGGTATACAGAAAAATTATTTCATTCCAGTTTAGAAGACTAAAAAAAAATGATGACATTTAAGAAGCTTTTTAGCTCTGTTGTTTTTAGTATTTCATATTTTGTAAGCAAATGCAGTTACTGACAATAGACAAGTATAGCTTATGTTCTTTTTCAGCTTCAATTTGATGCTCTGAAATTTAAGTCCACAGAATGCTTACAATATTTATGATGTTGACATGAATTCTATCTTAATGTACCTATGACTCTAGACTAGCATTATGAAAATATTCATGACTATTTAAAACAGTTATATTTCTTATCTTTTACCATGTTATTCAGAATTTCCCTACTACAGAAAATGTCTGGGTGAATTACTGACTGTTTATGTCACTAAGTGACACTCACTAAGTGGATATTTTAGAAAAATCTACTACCTCAGAAACAGTTGAAAAAAGCTATACTTTCCAAGGAAAATCAACCAAACAACAACAACAAGAAGAAGTAGCAGAAATTTAGTTTCTTTATATGTTATTCAGTGGAAGACAAAAGCATTAGGAGGAAATATGTAAAAATCTCAAATGAAGAAATAAAAAGAAGAATAAAAATTCTCATTTATGCTACAATAAATTCATACCATTCCAACAGGAAAAAGACTAACAATTTGGCAAAATAAGTACATAAATAAATAGTTACATATTCTGTAGACTTGACACTGTCTGAGAGGTATAAAAACCCTTTATCACAAGTATGAATGTGTGATGGAAGAGACTAGTTTGGGCAATTATTGAACTAAAGGGAAAGTTATAGAATCAAAATTCCTGTAAAATTTAGATGTTAATGCTATAATTATACATCTACCTTTTCCAATTTTACCCATGGCAAATTTTGGCATCCAGGAAAATCAGAACTGAACACCATATCTATGAAGATGTATAAGTACTTATAAAAGAGAAATAATTTGAAGAACTTCCAAATGACAGATTAGAATGTTATATTGAGTTGAAATTGTAGAATATTTTATTAGATTTTTTTTTTAGTATATCTTAGGAAGGATTGCCAGTGTACAATCACTTTGAAATTTAATAGGTCTTCACTTTGGTCTTTAAAACAATATTTTGACTACTGAAGAAATGGCATCCAAGGTTTATAGAGGACTTCCTAACCCCTAATTTAATTTATTTTGGTATTGACACTAAATTGTGTGTCATAACTATGGAAAGATTATGAACTATCAATCAAGAAACACTTTTCTGTAGTTGTTGTAAATAAAATATGCATGCTGAAGCATTTTACTTAACATCTTGTAGTGAAAATCATATAAGTCTTTCAGAAAACAAAACATATTCTAAATAGGGACTTAAGGCCTATCAACTTTAACATTTTTATCACTCCCCCTTCCAAGCAATAGTTTTATTGGTTCTTTCAAATATGAAAGCAAGCTTTTTATTTAGTCCAATAGCAAAAATTTTAGTCTTAACCATAGGACATTTCAAGGACATAGGACATTTCATTTCAGGCTCAGCTATTTCAGAATATGCAAATAAGCTGCTTAGAAGTTACCTCTACATACTGAGGTCAGCATGCAATTTATTCTTTATCTATAGATATACTCAGATTTGCAAGCACACTTTACGAACAACTATCAGATTCTAATGCATAAATGTACAATTTCCAATTCAAGATGTTCCTCAATACAGAATATATTTCTAGGCTGTGTTGATGTAATCAACTAAACCTGCTGCATGAAAAATTTTAATTTTACAGGGATTGATTTTGATTTATTAAATTCCTCATCCTTCAAGAAACAAAAAAGTGACTATTAACAGATGCTTGATTTTGTGCACATGGTTTGTGAATGAGTGCATCAACTTGCCTCTTGTGGTCAGTCTCTTGGAAATTATGGTCTGGGCACTATTTAAATTCTCATTTACATAGATGAAACTTCGTAATGGATTACAACTTCTTGCAGATGTTCTTTTACTTCTCCAGGCATTTTTATGCAAAAATGTATGAATAATATTGATTCACATAAAATACAGGTCAGAAAACATAATTATAATTTGAAATCATGATTATCTATTTTAATGACATGACAATCTATATATATTGATAATTCTGAATAGACTCAAACCCAGGGAATTCATAATGACATATAATTATAATAAAAAAGACTTTTTATAAAGCCCAAATAGGCAGGCAGACCTGTCAAGTCAACACATGGCTTTGAAGCTGGTGTAAGTGGAAAAATTTGAGGTTTCTTAATCTACTTAACACCTGGTCTACTGACATCTAATAGGATGCACCTTTCTCAGAGAGGAAAAAGAGTTCTGGCACAAGAGCTAGTGGGGTTCACTGACAGAACTTTACTGTAGTTTGGAACGGGGAAAGGGAAAATACCAAGCTCGTCAGCGATGAGAGATTGTATGGTGTGCCAAAGCTTGAGGAAAACAACACTGATCTCGCAATCTGCTTCACAAGGTGCTGGCTACAAGGTATAACACTTAAAATATTTCTACACATACACAGAGCACAAGTGAAAAAAATGAGCTCCAAGCTTTGCTGCAGTCCCTGTTTGATTTAATCGGCATAAATTAAACACGGTGGGATGAGTCCTGTGACTGGAGTGCATTCTTGGATGGTTACAGGCTCTTCAGGAGGGATAGGTAGGGCAGAAAAGGCAACAGGTGGTGAGGGGGTGGCACTGATGTAATAAAAGAGGTAGAAAAATGGAGTTCTCAGTTGACAATGGCTCAGTTGAGAGTTTCTGGATAACAATCAAGGGATAAATAAATCACGTGAATGTCATTGTGGAAGCCTACTGTAGACCTACAGCTAGGAAGATGATGCCAACAGATTATTCTTTGAGCAACTAAGGTATGCTTCCAAGTCAACTATTCTTGTCCTTATGGGGGACTTCAACTTGCCAGAAATTACCTGGGAGAACAACACAGCTGCTACAACCCAGCCCAGAAGATTCCTAAAAAACCCGGATGACAACTTTATGGAAGAGGTCCTCAGGGAGCTGGTTTGGAAAGACACCCTCTTTGATCTATTGCTTGTCAACTGGGAGGATCTCATAAGCAAAGATTGGTAGCTGTATTGGCCTCAATGAACATAAAGCTGCTGAATTTAAAATTTCTGTTGATAGGAGGTAAAGTGCCAGCAAAACCTTAACTCTGGAATGAGGAGAGCAGAGTTCAAACTTCCCAGGGAACTAGTAAGCAAAATCCCCATGGAAAACATTTTTTTATGTGTAGGAGTCATTAAGTACTGGTGACTTTTTAAGCATTACATCCCAAGGGCTCAGGAGCAGGCAATTCCCAAATGTTATAAATCAAGCAGATGATGCAAAAAGGCTGGCTTGGTTGACCAGGATTCTTCTCTTGGAAATAAGGGGAAAAAGGAAGGTGTATGCCCTGTGGAATGTCATGGAAGAATACAGAGATTCTGCTTGCCACTGTAGGGAGAAAATTCATCCAGTCAAAACTCAACTAGAGTTGAAGCTAGCCAAAAATATGGTGGACAATAAAAAGAGTTCTTTGAAAGATATTAATAGCAAAAGACAATGTAGAAATGACATCGTTCTATTTCAGGATGAGGACAGTCACCTCACAAACAGGGACATGGACAAGGCAGAGGTGTTTAATGCATTCTTTGCCTTTGCTTCAACATGGATGACGGACCAAGGGGGTCTCAGCACCCTGAAATGGAGGACCAAGACCATGAGAATGACAAACTCCAAGTCAACCCTGAAAGTGTGTGGGATCTGCTGCTCCAGCTGGATCCCTACAGATCTATGGGGCCTGATAAGAATCATCCAAGAATCCTCAAAGAGCTTGGTGATGTCATCGCAAAAGCTCTTAATGATTTTTGAGCAGTCTTGGGAATCTGGAGAGGTCCCAGCGGACTGGAAGCTGGAGAAAATTGTCCCAATCTTCAAGAAAGGCAAGAAGGAAGACCCTGGAAGCTACAGGCCTGCCAGTCTCACTTCAGTGAAAAATTTTATTACTTTACTGCTCTGAATACCAAAAGTGAAAAATAATCTTCATGGAAAAGATTCTTCTGGGAAGTGTTGAAAAGCATCTGAAGGTTGCTCTTCAGAGTATCTTGAATATTGTGACTCTGAGTGCAATTATCTTTTTCAAAGAAAAAAATGTACAGTCTTCATGATGGAAAAATATCTCAATTGCAGGAACTTACTACTTAGCACTACTTGCTATTATTATTCTCAAGGAGCACATGATACTTGATTGCCATTCTTCAGCTGGTAGTTAACAACCACAGAAAAAGGGGAAAGGACATTTGGTGAACCTAATGCTGTGACCTACATTTTTCAAATACAACCTTTTGAATAACTTCCCTATTACCTTAAAAATAACAGCAACATTAAGGTGAAGTCATGCATTATATCTGAGATATCTGAGAAATTTGTGGTTTAAATTCACAAATATTAGTAAAATTAGAAGAGAGTAGGAAACCAAGTAATCCTATACATCATAGAATCTATGAACAAAGACCTAAGAACAAAATAAGATCACTTGAACAAGTTGATAGTCTCAGTATTCTGATAGAAAGAAAAAAAATTAAACTGCTCGTCTTGGTCAATATATTCGAACAGGAAAGGCTTCAAAACCGCAAAACAGATAAACAAAATGATCAGTATTCAGCATCAGTCTGTCAATCCAGTCAGTTATATCAAGCCAATCTGTTATCAGTCTAATATATCTGGATTAATTAAAAATTACTAAATCTATGAACTGTTTTACTACAGTTCATTGAATAAATACTCCATGCTACATATCAAAAACTGATAAAATACTTTGAAAAATACTTACTGACCTTAGGATATGTTAAAGAAAATGGGTATGATGTTCTGAATGTTTTAGCAAATAAAAACCACCAACACAATATCTACAATGATTTGATGGTGAATCTTTGCCTGTTTATCTTAGCAAATTTGGGTTTCCATTTATACTACAAGTAATGTTTTATTCCAGAACTACTTATGATTCTTAGTTCTAATACGAAATATTTTCCAAACATATTGAAAAGTATGAAAAAGGCTAATTTATGAACTTATAAATTATAAAATTTATAATTATTTTTAAATTTGTTCCTAGGAAAAATAGTATGTCTGAACTGTCACTGTTACATCTCAGCACACCATACCTTCAAAGAAAAAATCTACAGTGAAATCTGAAATAGGAAGATTACGGAAAAGTGCTATTAGCTGTTTCTTAAAATATTTGATGTTAGAAAAATTAGTATAAACCAGTCAATGACCTGATTTAAATCTTGGAATAAATGTATTAAACGAATAGTGAAAAAACGCAATAAAGTTATGCAGCAATAGGGATTATCTCAGCCAGTTAAAATGTTACAAGAATGAACCATAAATTCAATATTCTAGGTTATGCATCCACATATTTCTATGAAAAGGAAAGCAGTAAGAGCAAATGACAGAGAGACATGGATTTGATAAGCAGACAAATCAATGGATAAAGGTGAACCTTGTGAAGTTCAACAAGGCCAAGTGCAAGGTCCTGCCCATGGGTCAGGGCAATCCGAGACACGAGTAGAGTCTGGGCACAGAAAAAATTGAGAGCAGCCCTGAGGAGAAGGACTTGGGATGTTGGTTGATGAGAAGCTTGACATGAGCCAGCAATGTGCACCTGCAGCACAGAATGCCAGCCATATTCTGGGCTGCATTGAAAGAAGCTGGACCAATAGGTTGAGAGAAGTGATTTTTACCCCTATGTGCTGCTCTCATGAGACGCCACATGAAATACGGTGTCCAGCTCTAGGGCCCCCAACAAAAGAAGGATGTGGACCTGCTGGAGTGAATCCAGAGAAGATGATCAATGGGCTGGAGAGCCTCTGATGATGACAGGCTGAGGGAGTTGGTGTCATTCAACCTGGAGACAAGTAGGCTCTTGGGAGACCTTAGAGCACCCTTGCAGTGACTAAAGGGGGCTACGAGAGAGCCAGAGAGAGACGTTTCGCAAGAGAATGTAATGATAGGAAAAGGAGTAATGGTTTCAAATTTAAAGAGAGTGAGTTTAGATTAAAAATACTTCACTATGAGGGTGGTAAGGCACTGGAAAATGTTTCCTAGAGAAGCTGTGAATGTCCCATTCTTGTAAGTGTTCAAAGACAGGTTAGATGAGGCCATAAGCAACCTGGTCTAGTGGAAGGTATTCCTATCCATGGCAGGCGGGTAGGAACTAGATGATCATTATTGTTCCTTCCAATCCAAAATATTCTCTGATTCTATGATTGTATGAAGAGCAGAAGAGAAATCTCTTCCCTTCATCATGTTCTGGGGATCTCTATACAGAATAACTGAAGCAAGATATTTGTCATTCAGTTAAGCTTTCTTAGTAGATATCTGTTGCTTTGTATTTTCTGTAATTAAATTCAATAGCCTAATATCCATGATGCATCTGTGTCTTGCTCTATGACCATCACGAATTATATTTTTCATGCTTCAAATCTGATGTAAATACTTTTAATGAAAAGAAAGGCGTTTCAAACATCTGCCTCAGGCATGATATTATCAGAAGTGCTTTGCAAAACAAACTGCCCTGAATTCAACCTTTATTTTAATAGACATGGGAATAAACCTAGACTTATTTATTTACCATTTGCCTTTCTGTTCTGTGTACTTCCCATCAAGTTAGAGATGTTTCTGTTTCTGGAGACTAAATGCATCTATTCTTTCAGCAGCAATACTGAAAAAAACAGGTTGTTATGCAGATTGTCTAAGCTCTTCTGCACTTTGCAAGTAAGAAATCTTGGGTAAGGCATGGCTGCCTCTGAATAGCAGTCCAGTCTGAAAATATTGATTTTAAATTGTCATGTACATCACTGGCACTTTAGTTTAGCATGCCTAGATTTAGAAGTAATTGGATTCTTTTTCAAACAATAAATTTTTAGAAAAGCAAAAGAGAAGACAAAGAAGAGAAGTATCTTGTTAGTTTATTATAGATACTAAACAAAATTTTTAATGTTGAAAGGTATGCTAAATGTTAATAATTAAGCTTTGTTTTAAAGGGTAGTCATTGTCTGGTTAAGTTTGACTATTTCAATAATACAAGCTTTTGTTTTGTTCATCACAGATATAGTGTTATTATTTTAGCGTATCTAATGCCCAGATAGTTTATCTGGCCTCTTCCCTCAGAAAAAAAAAAAATCTGTTGACATTTTTGCTGATTAATCATTCAAGATATGTGCTTTGTACATTGTCAATTTTTTTCTGAGAATGAAGCTCACTTCAACTAGAGCACTACCTTCCCTCTGTACACGGCTCTGAATTCAGATCATGTCTGTGTGATCACAGCTGGTTTTGAATAATCCTCTTTATGTACCCTGTGGAATTGCTGTGTACAGTGTTAGGCACTGCCCTTCAAGAAAGGTGAAGATCAATTGGCGATTGTCCAGAGGACAATAATGAGAATCATTGGTCCTAAAAGTAGGAAGGAAGAGTGAGAATGAATCACAATAAGATAGTTATCTCTACAGAAAAGATGACTGAGTGCACTGGAGTCAGGAGTCAAGGCAGGGGGAAGCAAGCAGCTCCAGGGTGGCCTTTGCGAGGAGAGGCTGGTGGGCACAGTCAGTCCCAAAGGACCCACGGCAGAACACAGTTGAGCTCTACAGACATGATGGCAGCACCTCAGGGAAATTGTTTAGGAAAAGGCAAAACTCTGCACAGGCAGAGAGGGCAGGAACAAAAAGAGTGAGAAACAGCAGAGGGAACACTAAGGTCACATAAGAGGGGGGATTTCCAGACACCAGAGCTGGTGTTTTGCTGCAGACCAATGGAGAGGACCATGCCAGAGCAGATATCTGTACTGCAGCCCACACTGGAGCAGGTGAATGTTATTTCTTGAAGAAATTGCAGCTGATGGAGGAGCCACACTAGAGCAAGTTTATCTTGAAGTTCAATAGCTCATGAAGAAGACACATGCTGGAGCAGAGGAAAAGTGCAAGGAGGACGGAGAAACAGAGACAAGCCCTTAATACACTGACTACAACTCCCATTCCTTAGCCCCCAGCACTGGCTGGAGTAAGGAGAAGAACTAACAGAATGAAGGTGACCCTGGGAATAGAGGGAGGAAACCATTGTTTTGATTTTTTTTAACCTTTATTTTCTGAAGTTTATTTTACCTTGTTTTATTTGTCAATACATTAAATTAACTTTTTCCAAGTTGAATCCTCTCTCTATCCTTATCTTGATCCATGAGATTTTTCATCCTATTTTTTCCATCTGGTTGAAAAGGGAAAGGGAGTGAACAACTGCGTGAGGTATGAAAGTTCACCTAGGATAACCCACTACACTGAAAAGATAACAGTTTTCAAACACATTAAAAACAATTAGAAAAGGATTAAGTAATCCTTCTATTTGCCCACTGTGGATTCAAAATGAAACAAGGCCTTTACACTACAGAAAAACAGCTTCAGATTATGTAAGTACTAGGAAAAACTGCAAGGGGGAAACTAAGTTACTGAAAGAGAATTTAGGAGGGTGTTCAAGATTAGGTTAAACGACCATCTGTCAAGGATGCCTAGAAATTCTCTCAATTTTCAAAAATATTTTCTGGCACTTGTTTGCTATGATTTGATTCAAATAAATGAAATCCCATTCACAATCATGTATAACTTCACAATTCTTGTATGTGCCTCATTTTACTATTTCTTTAAAAATTAGTTGAATTTTACTTGTTTGAAAAATAAAAGTGCTTATCAAATTCAGAATCTGGAAAGCACATACATATGCTGTTGATTAGATCAAGATTCTAAATTAACTCTCAAAATTTTTACATGTAATATTATAGCAATTAGTGAATTTGAGATTATGTCCCAAGGAGAATTTGAAGTCACGTTGAAGTCAGGCTCAGGTAATTATTGCTTTGATGCAGGAGAGAGAGAGGCAGTGGCTGCCCAATGCAAGTGACAGGCTACACCATGCAGAGTCTGCACTACATTGGCTTGTTCCTGACAGGAGCCAGAAATGAAGACTGAAGAACTCTTATCCAGCTTAATTATCCACACTAATATTTTAAGAAACAATTTTTGCTTTAGAAGCTATATTAGAAAAGAAATTATAATTGGTGCTTGTCACTCACCATGGTGAAGGGCATATTATTCATAATAAGAAAATATGCAGGAAATTTAACTATCTAACAATTTAAATTCAGATGTTTTGAAACGGATAAAACAAAGATTTTTTAATTAAACAAATTTATGGACCTCTTCTACTTTACTACATGATAAATGATGATGCATTCCTGAATGGCCACTTCAGGGCATATGTATATGTAAAACCTAAACATCAGCAGTGAAGAATTTCCTGAGAAAGTTCTGGGGAAATATTATTGAGAAATACATGCCCACTTACATTTGCAAACAGGCGGCCTCCCTTTGTTGCTCCATAATCCATCTTCTTGACACACTGCTGTTGCTTGTTGACTAGATTCTAGCTTGAAGCCCTCATTACATTCATATATCAATCTGCTGCCCAAAGTGAATTCATTACCTATAACTGAACCATTCCCAGGGGACTCAGGAATGCCACAAGATACAGCTGAAAAGAAAGGAAAGAAAAATATGAAGAATTGGAATGTTATCATACATATCTTTAAAATATTGTCCCACCACTGAAATAAGAAACATAGATTTGTAATTTTGACATATCCCATTTATAACAATTGAAATTAATTTTCCATCATATTTGCAACATTCTGATAAATGTAACAATATTTAAAACATTGATAAAAACTTAGAAGTGTATCTAATAGAAACAAACATTTTATAAATAATTATTTAGTTCAATATAATCACTTCAGAGAGAGAATTTTCAACACAGGCTAAGGGCAATGGTTTATTTACTAGAGAAAAAAATTGGAAGTGTCCAAAGAGATTTGGTCCAAGAAGTAATGAACTGGAAAACTCTTAAATCCTTTTTAGTAGTCTGCTCCATTCTCTCAGGCTTTCTTTCAATCCTGCACTACTTCATCATTGTTTTTTCATATATTTAATGTTTGTTTGTTCTATGCATTTAGGACTATGCTATTAAAGAATTCAATTTAACATTTTTTGTCTGATTAAAAAAGCAACCTAATATATGACTAAATAGGAAAGTGTTCTACTTAAGGACATTATTCTGATATTTTAAACTTTATTTACATATTTGACTAATTTATTTCAGAATTTTAAATATTATGTGTATCTAGGCTTATTAATTTTCTACATCATGAAGGAAATTATTTACTGAATTGTTTTCACTTTTTTTTTCTCCTTCTGAATTTAACTCCAAATGAACAGTTTTTCTTTCAAGATCCCAAAGTTTAATTTGCTGTCAACTTAATGAAGTTTGAGTAGCATCTAAGGTGGTTTTTTAGGATTACATATTAATTTATTTAGCCAGAGTTCCTTTAAAAGTATCTCATAATACACAATTTACAGGCAGAGTAAAATTAGAAAAAGTCTATTTTAGTCGCTTTTAGGAAAGGTCTCCCAAATAAGATTGCCTTCTGTCATCTGACTTCTCAGGTCCTTTGCTTTTGATAATTTTTTAAAAAATTTCTTTTAATGCTATGTTTATTTTAAAGTAGCTATTTATGTACAGATATTAAGTCTAGGTCCATTAATAAGTTACTAAAGCTGGTAAAAAATTTATGTTTGCTCCACAACTCTTCTAAAGGGAAAGTCATAATATATTCTCTGAAAGGATGTTACTGCCAGCAAAATGGCAACTTGGAGCAGACTACCTATAAAATTATTACAATTAATCTATTTCATGATTTCCTATAAACCAGTATGTGTATATGTGTACAGAATCACAAGCTACTCTCAGTTTGGCATCCAGTTTACTGCTCTGCTCTTAAATATTTACCAATAAAATTGAAGCTTTACAAATGAAAGTATTTTTTCCTTACATGCAGTCAACGGTAAGAAGCAATTCAATATTCTAATATTTTAGAATAAAAATAAATATATTTTAAAAGAAGTAATCACAGTGTTTGAAATCTGTTTCAGTGGTGAAGTTAAGTATGATTTTTTTAATCTAGTTTTTATCACAATTTACCCAATTCAATGCAAACGATTAATTTCAGAATACAGCATCATGGTACCAAAACCACAACTCTCAAATTTGTTTTCAGTGTTTCCAAGTTGTCACATTTGATGAATTTAAATTCAATGCAACACCATACTTTGAATACGATTACAATGAGGGGATATAACCATTATTAAATGAAGAATGATTAGTTTATTCTACTTTTCCTTCCATCTGGAATTTGTCATATTGCTAACAGAAGTAGAATTATAGGACTGTTCCAAAATATGCTGCCTCCTTTAACACAACTTCTTGGCACTTCTTGAATCCTAACCAGAACTGTTCTTCTCTTATCAAAATTAAGTATTTCCCCACCAGTGGGCAGGCCCTGAGCCTCCTGCCAGTGGAAGGATTAGCACTGGGACAGAAAAGGTAGAGAGAAGTGATTAGGAAGGGGTTCTGGAAGACAATTTTTAACTGCTCTGAATTATGTTAGAGAAAGTGGAGTAGGGGAAGGATAAAAGCAAGTTCTGCAGATTCTGAGAGCAGGTCTTTACATTAGAAGTCATTCTCCACAAGGTGACTGCAGCAGGAGTGGTAGTTTTTCATGTCTCTGGTGTGCTCAACACAGTCAGCATAGGCATATGTGGTTAAATGCTCTATAATCCCTAAAGATCAGCTGAATCCTTTACCTACAACTAGAACCAGCTCTGATCTTGTGTCAGGCAAGCAATACTTGCAAAAAGTTTGTATGCATGCTGAATTGATTGAAAGTTAAACTAACACTCTAGTACATCATAAAAATGCCAATGCAGTTGAAGTCATGGTTACTGTGAAAGATTTCAGTGTTCCCAATGTCTACGCCTCTTTTCGTGCTAACATTCCTTACAGTTCTCTTCTGACTTATGACAATATGTCTGGATGGTTTTGGTTAAGATTTAACTTCTTGTCAACATTTTCAGGTCTCTTTTCTCATATCGAAACAATAATCTCTCTTTTAAGTGTGCATACATTTAATTGTATAAAACTAAAACTCAAAACTATGAATCTATTCAGCCATCCCATGTGTGTGCCCATCTGCATATACAGATGTACCTTATTTTATTTCCCTCTAAATACTCAAAACATGAAATAACTTCAAATACCTTAGTGAAGAAAGAAGCTTTTATTATGCCATTTGAAAACAAAACCAACAAAAAAACCCAAAACAAAACAAAAAAACCCCAACAAACCAATCCAGGTCTGTTTAGTTCATGGAAGGAGCTAATAATTCTGTCAGCATTTGTTCTTCACCTTCAGCAATAACCTTTCTAGAGACACACTGAAAAGTTCAAGGCAGAGTAGCTCTTATGTGCAAGTTATTTTAAGGAATAAAAGATGTAAAATGCCTTGTCACACACAGGTGGGCCTCTCAGTTATGTCAGGTCTGATGCAATGTCTAATATGCTAAAGCACCTCAAAATCTATGCTTACCTGTCACACTTCAGCACTTTCATCATCAGAGTGTACCTCAGCCCTTACAGTGTCCCTTCCTTCCTTAGTTGTTTCTAAATCTTGTACTGCTGAATTGTCAAGCTTTTCTCACCACTGCTTTAGGTACTTGTCATAAAAGAAGTTTGGGCATTCTGGCACTGTTCCAGTTAGAGTCTTATCTAATTTTTTTTTTTTTTTTTTGCATGCTTGTCTCCCAGAGCCTGGATTGGAAGGAAATATTCCTGTTGCTACAAATTTACTGCTGTTAAAGGCTTTTAGAGCACCAGTGTTAAAGCATATCAGCAAGGAGAGTTTCACTAAATAGCAAGTAACCTGAAATTTAAAGTAAAGTAAGCTGAACCAAACTGAATAAAATGGCATTTTTTCTTTGGACAGTGGAAACAATTACACTACTGTGCCACAACCAAGTATTTTGAAGCTCTCAGCTTCATGATTGTTAAACAATTAAGAATGGTGTGAGAAAATCTTCTGACTTGAGGAATTGTCAGTATGCTTCTTAGGTCAGTGATTAGATGAGACAGAGAGATTCTAGCTGGGAGATGTGCATTCAGTGTTTGAAATATAAGTCAGTCTTAATTGTATCTATTATCTTGCACAGGAGAAAAATATACTTCTTTCAATGCAGGGGGAAAAGCCTTTTACCTGGAAACTGAGACGTAGTTTTAGTTGCTCTGTCATGTTCCATGTTATACTTACATTTATTTCTTGTTAAAACCAATAAATCTAAGTTTTCTGGCAATCCTTTAAAGTATCTATACACCTGTATTCCAGTAAGATACTTACATATTATTTATCCTCAAAGTATGCAATTTTATTGTGTATAGAAATGAAACTGGGGAGTAAATTACAGTCAGACATTGAGTTTATTTTCATATGCTGGAAAATCCCTAAAGTTAATCTATAAGCATTCATCATTCAGTGACCTCTTTCTGGCATTGAACCTAGTGATGGAAAGAGCATTCAAATACCCAAAAAATGAAGTTAGAAACAGAGTGGTCCCCAAAAGCAGGATTCAAAACCAAAACATGCTCAGTGGCTTATGTGTGTGATATCCAATCAGTAACATCAGAGAGAGATTTGGCAATTCTCAGACTTGGATACATACAGAAATTAAAAAAAAAGTGAAAACAGGCTTGGGGGTATAAAGAAAACCACAAAACAACTGTTATGAGAGGTCATATAGTCTATTCTCCTATCACAAGTCAAAATTATACTTGACCAATTTTGATCTAATCTGTTCTTGAAAGACCTCCAATGATGAAATTTCACACTTTCCACAGGCAATCTATTCCAGTATTTCACTAACCTCTCTGAGAAAAGAATAAAAAAATAAAGAAAAACCTATCTTAGGATCCTGTTAAAGTAAGGTTAGCTGTAAGTCTTTTATCTAGAAAGAACACAGATTAATTATTTCATTCATCTTTGGAACTACTTTTAGCTTATTAAAAGATTGCTATCAGGTGTCTCCTTAAATTTCTGGGATTTTTTGGTTTAGAGTAATACACTTATTGTTTTATATTCTGAAATATGGTCATTGGTTTGTAAGAGATAGCTGGAATTTGGTATTTTTAATTTGATACTTACCTCACATTTTTAAGACTGTATGCTGAGAGGGACATTTTTGCATAGTAACATTTACCAAAAAGGTAAAATAGGCTTAAAATAAAAAAAATAAGCTTAATTCCATGCCCAAAAACACAGAACACCTAATTGTATGAGGAAGTAGTTTGGTGGCCTCAGAATCATAGTCTTGTGCAAACAGTAAACAGGTATTTTCAAGCCCACTCTCCCAGGGCAGACATGGAGCACAGTCATGGTCCTGGAATAATCTTTGTTCAATACAGCAAAAAGTGCAAAGATCTCTAGCTCCAAAATGTACGTCTATACACTTCAAGCAGAGAGGTAAGCACAATGACAGTACCTGGAGTCAGCATTTTAAGCAGGGACTGCTGGCATCAGCTATACTTGTATCATGATTCTGTCATAGATATTGAGCCTTTCCAAGTACTTAAAATTCAGATGAGAACTTCCTTAAGGTAGGTACCTCCAGTTTTCTTTTATAAACCTACTAGGAAATAACTCAAATAAACAAAGAGCAGCCAAGGGTTTTCCAAGGCTCTTTAAAGTTATTTTTAGCTCTTTTAAGAATGAGTGGGAGAAATCATGAAGAACAAAGCCAAAAGCTGAATCCTGCCTAGGAAGAACAGCTGGGATAAAGACGGGCATTTGGTCATCCCTGCCAGGGGAAGACAGGCACTCTGTTGCACTCTCACTGGTACCACATGAAAGTACAACAGTACCCAGCCTCCAGACTCTGGCAACCCAGCAATGCTGAGCCATATTGACCCCGACAACTTGCTTTGAGTTTTTCCTTCTAACTGCTCTTCTTGCCAAGATTTTCTTATATTTTCTCTTATCATCTCTTCATCTCCAGCTTCAGCCTTCTCTTCCTACTCTCTCCCAGCATGGAAATCTATACATGAGCTAATCAGTGGCTGACAAATGTCATTGTCAGCATCATTACTGGGGCCTTACTATTTCATCTGAGCAGCTACTTACTCTTATTATATAAGAATTGTTATTTTCTCTCCATTTCTTTTTTGAATATAACATGAGTCATATTTCTCTTTTCACTTCACAAATGAAATAAAAGCAGTAACAGTAAGCTCCAATTTCCTAGATAGGAGTCAAGTTCTTTATACAGCATTCAGGATGTTATTGCACACATTTCCATTTGAGAAGACTGGAATTGAAAAATATCCTCTGACCCTATCAGATTAACTCATATTAAATGTTTTCATATTCAAATTAGATGCTGTTCTAGTAGATATGCAAAAAATAATTAAACTTTTTGATAATATGGTAAAACTTGATTTCAAAAATTAATTCTAACATATTCAAGTTATTAATTACAAATGTAATCCCACAGGACTGGTTTTACGGAAATTTCTGAACTAATAAAAGGCATTTTGATTCAGAAAGATACTATAATGAAATCCATGAGCTGGACCAAATGTGTAATTTTAATTAATTTTCAAAGGGAATGCATTTTGAAAACAGTTACTAAATAAACTTTGAAATATGCTCTCCATTTTTAGAGTTTTTTGAAAAACATATGCTTCATTCACACATATAAGTTGGAATAGTTGTGCCAGAGTTGAAAAATTATACATTAAAATGAGGAATCTTAAATTTACAAGAAATTTATAATAAAGATTAAACAACCTCTCTTGCAAATATTTTCTCCCATTTACAGAAATTTACATACCCACAGCCACATACACTGATGAAATTATAAATACAGCCTAAAATAAAAAAAAGGTATTTGTGAACATGCTAGATTGCTAAAATTTCAAAGTTCCTTTTTGCACACAGTGATAAAATAAGTGCAGACACAGTGTCTGAAGTATTTTACAATTTTCTTGAGTCCTCTTAAGTTCTGTTCAGAACCTATTATTTTCTGAGTCTCTTTCATCCCTGGTTATCCACTATCAAGTCCTGCAATTTTATATCAAGTCCGGCACACATCTGTACACTTTTCCTCTTCCTTTCTCTGAATTATTCCATTTTGTCTTTAAAAGTGGGGAGTTTTTTCTTAAATTGTTTAAAGATCTTTTTTCTCCATTCACGCACCTCATTATGTTTGGACATAATTTTCAAGGCTAGAATGGCAAATTTGCAACACTTTCTGTGCCATTGTGAAAAGCAAATTGTGAACATAAAATGTAAAAACTCAAATGTGAAAGAAAACTGTTAACATTAGACTGTTCTAAAAAAAAAGAGAGAATATATAAAAAAATAAAGTATTTAAGAATTTTTAAGTGCTGGATCATATTTTCATTATACTGTTATTTGAACAGAACTCTGTTATTTGAACAATAGTGGAAGCAGCAGTAGAAGGCTAGTATTGTCTGGATAGATAAGCAGTAGAAAGCTAAGGGGTACATTTGAATAGAATTTTTGTCAGCTGAGGAATCACAAGATCTTAAATTCTGGAGAAAAGTAAAATATAGGGCCTCCTTAAATTTATAACCCCAACTCCCCAGACTAACAAGTACACACAGAATACTGTCTCTATCCTGTCATGCTTAAAGTAACTGAAGTCCCTGATTAAGATGCCAAAATTTCAGTACCTTTTGAGAAAGACACCTGCCAGCTAGCCAGCAAAATAGCTCCCAAAGTTTCAGCAACACTATTGACCAGGTCAAATACAACACTTTAGGCAGTTGGGGCTTGTTTTCTTTTCACACTGTCTAAAGCTACCTGAGATTCTTAAGCCTCCAAGACATCCTGCAAACCTAGTGCCTATAATATAAGAGTTTGCACCTTTCTCTACGAGTGGATGGAGGAGAGGTAAAACACCTCTGTAGTTGACGGCACAAATAGATCTTAATACTTCAACTCTGCACATGAAATACACAAGTCAGTACGTGTTTGGATCAGGTCATGATGTCAGTGTCTCTCTTGGCCTACAGTAGTATTGACAATGCTGCATCTCTGTTTTGTGAAATAGTCTTACAATGAAATTATAGAAGCCTACTCAAGAAGAAAGCATTATCTTACCGTGGCAGATGGGCACAGGAGAATCCCACTGGTACATGCCATTTTGGTAGCGCCTACACGTCGCATTATTGTGACCAATCATTCTGTACCCAGGCTTGCAATAATAGCGAACTTTGCTTCCAGCAGGACCACCTGTTTTATTTATAATTCCACCATTCCTCAGGGTAGGGTTTAAACTGCAATAAGGAGCTAAAACCCAAAAAATGGAAATTATTAAAAACAAATTATTAATGTACAAAATTAAGATTATTTGTGACACGTACAAACTTTGAATGCAACTAAAATGAATACTGAAACCTTTACAATACTTTTGGAATCTTCAGTGAAGATTCAGACTACTTATAAAGAAACATCATGAAGTTCAAAACCAAAATTTATAATCAAAACTAGTTAATACTGCTGCACATAAGGAAGTTACAATCATGAAGCATATAGAATGTTCAGTAAGTTTACTCACAGTTAATAAACAATCTACTTAAAATCTGATAACTTTATAAATTAAAAAATATTCTTTGAGCTACACTATATACAAAACCAATTATAAACAGCTTTATCAAAAAGTTCAGGGCACTTATACATGTATGTCAAAGTTTAAACATTTTGTCGAATATGTTAAAAATTTATAAGACAAATAGCAATACACTGAATTCTTCAAACGCATTTCTTTCAGATTAAAATGCACTTAATTTTTTGTACATATTATTTGAAAGATATTGGCAATTATAATAATATTTACAAAAAGAATGTAACTTAACTGACTGCAACTTCTTAAATGTTGAATTTACACTACCATATGAAGTAAGACGGAATGCACTTGTTTGAGTTTTGAAATGAAAGCAAACCTTGCTAAATTTTAATCATTACTCTACCATTATTTTTTGCAGAGGAGTTTTCAGGACCAGCATGGTCCTTGAAGACCTGTTATATATTAACAGAAATTTTTTGAAATGTGGTGAGCAAGTAAAAGAAGTACAAATTTTTCGTGTCAAAAAGTGAGAAATAAAGACCATTTTTAAAATAAGGTTGCAGTATCTGTCTGTAAGGATAGAATATGGATACCTGAACTGGCCCAAATCAAGCAGAAGTAAAGTATAGTTTGACAGACTGCATGCAGAGCTGTAACACGGATTTGTTTGTAATGCAAATGAATGCAAACATTTATCACTGGATAAAAGCAATATGAAAAAATTACCTGGAGTCCATATTGGTGTACAAGTCTCTGCTATTTGAAGCAGGTATGCACCAAAGGAGTGCATACCTTACTGAGATTACTGAGTTTACTGAGATTATCTTTTCAGAAGCAGCATGGCAGGACCATGGCTTTCTGAAAAGAAACCTGACTGAACATCCAGCACTGAAATAAGCCTATGAACATTCTTCACAGGGAAGACACTGTTGAGCTCCACTGAGAACCAAATGTCAATACCAATGAGACTGAGATTGCAACTACTGTTGGAATACTCCCTCCATCATACTGAAATATGTCTTAGGTATACTGTGATATTCATTTCAACTTTGGTAGACAATTACCAAGTAGAAGATGTTTTGGTTTTTCGGTTATTTTTTTTTTCACAAGTGCATAATTACAGGTTTTGGTATACAGCTTTCAATATCTAGCTCTATTTTTTAATTTTTATCTTTAATGTATATTTTGTCAGCTTATGGTGCACCTATGGTATCAATTACCACCTAAAGAAAAATGTTTTTGTTCATGGACAGAGATCATAGAGTTGATTATATTCCTAACTGAAATGCGTCCTTTAAATGTATAAATTTAGATGCAGTACATCAAAGTCAATATTTCTAAGTAATAACACGCAAAAGAGGCAGTAAAACTAAGTCCACCATTAAAGCTGCTGAAAAATATTGTCATCTTCTGGAGTTATATTACATAGTCCTGAATTAAGCAACATTATTTCTACTCGCTATGTTATTTCTGTACATTATTCCACTTGGGGATTATTTGAAAAAACTCACAAAATCAGAAAGGAAAAAATTAAAACCAGAATGAAAATTAATAAGCCAAGATGGTCCTGTAAAATAATTGTTTGGGGCCATGTTTCGTGTCCTTTATAAGACGGTGACACTCACTTGCCTGCCTAAATTACATTATTTATCAAATTACTCTTTAAAAAGGGAACTTGACATTTAAAGAAGCACAATAAACATGGCTTTAATTTTCCTTTCAACATATTGAAGAACAAATAAGATAATTATTGCAAATCATGCTGGTTAAGACCTCTAAAATCAGCTCCAGTAACCTCTTAAGTGCTATTTAATTTTAAATATCCTAGATCTTAAGAAAACCTGGTGAGTCATAAATAAAACGTGCAATTCAGAAAAAACTCCAAATTTATTACATCAGTGCAATTTTAGTCATAAAATATTTGTCTGTAGCCCAGTAATACTGTAAAACAATTCTAAATGTACTGTTTTTCTGTACAGTACCATTCATGTCTCTTTTTTTTGATTTTCTCCTATAACTTTTTATTCTGGACTAGTAATTATTTTATTAAAGTGTTAACATTGTTATTCTAACAGTACATTCTTGGCTAGACATAAAAGAATAGGGGTTTTTTTATGCATAATAAGATTTTTAGCATAACAGTTTAAACTTCATGTTCTGATTGCCAAGGTATTTATTGCCATGTCTTAGCTGTGGCTAATTGCAACAATGAATATATATGGCCATCCAGAGAGAGAAGCTTTTAAATGGCATGAAACATGGGACATTCAGGCTGCTGAATTACACAGAATGACATCAAAATAGTGAAAATTTCCTCAGGAGCCAAAGAGGAAATCTATCAGTCAAAATTTTTGCTTACATTGTAGCAATCAACAATGCCTTTAGCCCAAATGCACGGTTTAAGCTCTTCAGTGAATCAACTGGTGTTCAGAGAAGAGTCAAGCAAAAAAATCTTTTGAACTAAGAAATTTGTAGAAGAAAACAAGGAAAACAAAATAACAATATTACTCAGAATTTACTTCAATATCCCTTTGAAAATACTTAATTCCTAAAGTTTATTTTTGCAGATATTCTACAGAAACCTATATCCTCTTTTCCCAGATACCTTGACGACTCGTGTATATTCTCTGCTTTCAACCCTCTCTTCAACCTACTGTTACTAATGCTTACTTTTCCTGACAACCCAAGATGAGTGAGTGGCACCGGCTTCATGAACCTGTAGGAAATGGGGAAGAGGAGATCTGGGAACCAAGATGTCTTGGTAAAGCTTTGTAGTCATCTGCCACTGCGAAAGTTAAAGGCCGATGTTCGAGTGTGAACATAAAATTATGATATGTGTTTGACAGGGTAGGAAGATTATAACTGGAGAAAAGAGAGAAAGAATATTTGACACCAAGGTGCTGATTTAAGAGCCATGGGGAAGAATAGCAATGACAGATTGTGCAAAGAGATGAGAAACAGGAAGGTAGGGACTGGAGACCAGGTAAAAGTGATGAAAATGAGAGAAAGAGAAGGACTTGGTTGGACATTAGAAGTGGCACCAAAAGGATTGATGCATAAGAGACTGGGATTGTGTTCAGAGTAAAATGTGATTCAGGGAAAAAAAACTGGAAAGAAAAATTTATATGTCTTGAGTTTTGTTAGAAAAAAAAATTATTCTATTCCATCTGTTGAAACCTGGTTGGGGAGGAGGTTTTTTTTTCTTTATCTGTCATAACTCCAGGAGGGAGGGGGTAACTGCCTTTTTGATAACAAGCCAGCTGTTAAAAAAGGGTGGGGCTTTGTTTCTTATCTCTTACCACCCTCCTGGGGGATACCTTCTGTTAATGGGCCATTAAAACATATTACCCAAGTGCTTCCCATTACCTCAATGGTGATATCTTCTGTTAATGGGCCATTAAAGCTCACCAATGACATGACACATTACCTCATCCTACTGTGAGATCCTCTACCCAGGAAGAAGGAGCCAAACCATTTCCACCTAGATCAAAAGGAGCCACAAGTGTCACCAGGCAGCCAGTGTTCCCACGGGACTCCCAAAGGAAGACTGGACCTCTTTTTCTCTACAGGACCATCTCTACTTCCAACAGGACCACATGTGCCACTTCAGGAGGGCTTACTTTTGGACTGTTTTCCAACACCCTGACCAACAGGTTGTATTCTGACTCTGTCAGTGGTCTTTTGTATTATTGCTTTTATTTTATTTTACTTTTTTTTCTCTCTTCCTATTAAATTGTATTTCTGAGTTGGAGTGTCTCACTGGTTTTGCTTTCAAACTACTACATTATAAAATGAAATGAAATCGATTAGTGGGAGAAAAAGAAAGAGAAAATCAGGGACAGAAGAAAGGAAGGAGGAAGATAAATTAGGGGAGTCTGTAAAAAGGAAGCAAGAAAAATTAAGATGGTAAGCTAGATGGGAAAGAAAAATAAAATTTGGATAAAGAAAAATCTCATGTTTTCTACCACTAAAAGTAGTCTGCGATTTGTAGGGAGGGGTGGAAAAAGGGTGGAGATCAGAAAAAAGGGTTGAGGAGAGCAGAGAGAGACTGTCTTGGCAGAGGTATTTGACCATAATGAGTATAAGGTTTGGGACAAAAAGATATAATGAATAGGGCTACATGAATTGAGGTGGATTCCTTGAAGTACAATGAAAGGTTCACCAGATAGCAGTACAGAAAAGATCCCACTTATCAGAAAGGTGCTGCTCTCCCAGAGTACCAAACTTTATACTCTCATGACAGTTAGGAGTGTTTCTGAAACACATAACACACATTTTGTGATGTAAGCCATGTATGTTTGGAAAACGTATGTTTAAAACATTTATTTAGCATAGATCAGATCTATCTTCCACTCTTACAGAAATTCTTATGAATGACATTTTAAAGTAGTAGCAGTGGGCTGGTAGAAAGTCAGAAGGCAGCAACAAGGTTACAGACAAGCAGTGCTTGGAATCCACATCTGTGTAAAAGTCCCACTAAACCTATAGTATTTCATGCTGCCAAGGCAGCATTGGATGTATAGAAACAGCTGATACTCAAAGCAGTGATGTCTAAACCATAGACAGCATGAAAAGAAGAAAAGCATTTTTAGCAAATTATCTAAAAATTCTGAAGATGGATTTTTATTTTACAACTCTGAAAAGTACATATGTTGACACAGTAAAGGAATAGTGCTAAGTCTACATATAATTCCCTTTTTAATCTATATCTTAGTAATTTTTAATCTGTTCTTTAAACTGAACTCCCTTCAGAGCCCAGGGTGAAGCACACATAACTTCAAGGATCAGGAACTGACATACTAACAGAAGAACCACACACAAAGCAATAAATAAATGTCTTAAGACCTGAAGCGTAAGCAAATGCTTGAAGAATGCCAGATGAAAACTACAGATACTGTAAGCTAAGTGAAAATTTTGGGCTTAAGCAGAAATCCATACAGTGAACTCACAAAATACTGCAGCCTTGTGTAAAGGACCACTGTGTTAAAATGCTGTTTTTCTACCAGCCAGTTTCTGAGGGGAATCTATCCTGGAATCTCATGAGGCTTAGTTGAAATAGATGTAATGACACCAGAGTGCTCTCATCTAGGAATAACAGTGTTTTACCACAAAATGGGATAAACTCCTATGACTGTTCCAGTGACTGAAGTGTATATATATATATATATATATATATCTATCTCAAGACCTCTTAGATAACAGTGTATTTTGTAAGGCAACATACTGAACTTTTTTAGCTCACTTATAATCAAAACATTCAGCTCACTTTACCTCAGAACTTTTGTAATTTGCCACTGAATACTAACAGGATAATAGCTGCCAGCTAAACCACATATCACTGCTCAATGAGTGTGTGGACAGCAACACATATAAACACTGATTTTGCATTTGCAGGACCACATTCTTCCTTTAACAAGGCATGTTCTCTTAATAGCTGGAACATTTAAAAATTTATGCTGAGGATTTGGTCTTTTTGCAGTTTGAGACACACTGTCTCAGGGAGGCTCAATTAAATGACTCCCAATTAAAAATTAAAATTCTTTTAAACTTCATGTTCAACCCTCCCAGATGACTTTGTAGAACTCACTCTCTACAGGAAATCTACAAAATTTTATCAAAGGATTTATCTCAGCAAAGGACTTTATTTCCCAACAGTATCTTCGATCAGTAGTAAAAAAAACCCCCTAATATGAAGAAGATATTTGTAAGTATTCACAGAAATAGTACTATGTTTGAAATTATAAATAAATGAAAAAATTTTCCTTCAGTGCTTTGTTTACCTTACATGCTAGATTCTATACTCCTTCCTTATAACTTCCCCTTTTGAATATTTAACTGTCTCTGTCATATTATCGGGGAATCTTATGTCTTTGTGCTGCTATTCTTTAAATATCTCCTATAGTAGAGGGCTACTGTCATACTCACTTGATACATAAGAAATTGGACACTGCTGAAAGTAAGTAGGTGAAGTAAGGTCACATAAAAAACCTAAATGTATATTTTCTTATTACTAAACCATTTCTATAATTAATGGACCATCTATTCCATATGTTATTTTTCACTTTAAAATATACAGGATCAAAATGGAGAACAATACTCAGACAAACAACAAAAAGGGATCAGGCTGTCATTCTTTTCCTTTTGCATTTTATTTTACATCTAACAAATAAACAATATGAAAAGACAAGATAAATTTGCAAAGGCCTACTCCATCTTTAGTGATATAATTGTGAATATCTGCCCCTTCCAAAACAAAATATCTGACTAAATAACCTGCTATTTACAAGAAAGCTGTTCTTACAGGTTGTTCAGCATTTATAAATCACCCTGAATATTTTTTGTGATTCACAGTACTGTATAAACCTCCACTGCGACCTTCCTGCTGTGCAAATCACGACCTAAAAGTTTACAAATTGGAGAAGAAACAATTATACAGAGTCTGATGAACTTCTTCACACAGTTCCCTTGTCACTGCTAACCATCTACCAGAAAATGTAAAGACAAACCAATTAATATTTTTTTATTTTAAATTGAGATAGGGAGGCAGTAGGAACACTTGTTTAAGATGTCCAAAGCTTAAAAATAATAAGAAAGGAATGGCGAAGAATTAAGCTTCTTTCAATTACATATGATGTTAAAAGAACATAATAAAGTGTGCTGGGTTGACCCTGGGTGGGTGCCAGGTGAACACCAAAGCCGCTGCACTGCTCCCCTTCTCAGCTGCACAGGGGAGAGAAAACATAACAAAAGGCTTGTGGGCTTTGATAGGGACAGGGAGAGATCATTCAGCTGTTACAGTCATAGGCAAAGCAGACTGGACTTGGAAATTAATTTAATTTTTTACCAATCAGATCAGAGTAAGATAATGAGAAATCATCAAATTGTCAAAAGCCTCTTCCCTGCCTGACCTCCCCTTCCCCAGTTCTTTTCCCGGTTATGCTGGTTCGTCTAGGATAAAGTTCATTTTCTTCAAAGTCTCAAATATGAGGCTGTGTTTTGGATTTCTGATGAAAACAGTGTTGATAATACAAGGATGTCACTGTTGAGCAAGGCTGGGGATACACAGGGACTTGGGAGGGAACACAGGTGGGACAGCTGATCCCAATTGACCAAAGAGATGGTTCATAAGATATGGTGTCACTCTCAACAATAAAAACTGTGAAAGAAGAAGGAAGGACCAATGTTGCAAGTTATGTTCAAGTCACTATGAAGACTGGTGGAGACCTGCTCTCCTGGTGATAGCTGAACACCTGTCAATGGGAAGTGGTGAATGAATTCCTTATTTTGATTTGATTGCATGTGCAGCTTTTGTTTTACCTATTAAACTTTACCTGTTTATCTCATCCCATAGGTTTTCTTCTTTTTATTCTTCTGATTCTCTACTCCATCCTGAATCTTGCTGTGGGGGGAGTGAGCAAGCAGCTGGGTGGGCCTCAGTGGTGTGCTAAAGAGCAATACAGGCTGCAGGGAAATTCAGCTTTGGTGCCTGGAGCATCTCCTCCCTCTCCATCCTCACCAATGTTGGTTTCTGCAGAACTGTCCCTCTCATGTATTCTCACTCCATCTAGCTGCTGTTGACTATAT
>JBBMKD010000145.1:91109139-91141752 GCA_037834095.1 Argya squamiceps | reverse complement strand
TATATATTTTTTTTTTTTTTTTTTTTAAGTGTGCTATTTCAGAGGTACTACCACCATCCATGGCCAGCCACAGATCCATCTTGGAACTGGCTGGACCTGGTTCTTTTGGACATGGAGGAAGTTTCTGGCAGCTTCTCACAGAAGCCACACTTGAAGCTGCAAAAACCTGGTCACTTAAACCTGAGGCATAAGGAAAAATAGTGCTGTTGGCAGGAAATTAATAATTAGCTAAGTAATCACGTGACTTATTTACTTCTGAATTAATAAGCAAAAGTTAAAGAAAAGCCTGTAAATATTATAGTGGCAATGTCAATTTGAAAAGTAGCAAATGAAGTTCCCATCTGATTCTCAAGCCCTTGTGCCTCCAGCAGATATGCAAGGTACTGTAGTGCACTTTCATTCCTTCTACCAATAATAATAATAAAAAAAGAATAATCTACTTCTTCTCAGTTATGCTTTTACCCTAGCTTGCTTGGGTAGTAGTGTGCATACAGGGTTATGAATTATTGAGGGATGCTATGCAGATACTCCATAGATTAACAAAGAGATCATTTAATAGCTAAGCATTAGTGCTGTTAGGAAATGTATAATTTAGGCTAAAATCTATGCTAGTGCCTTTATAATATGTCAAAGCCCTTATAAGAGTACTCGTCTGCTGTAATGCCTCAGCTTTTGTCCACTGAGACTTAGCAAGAAGGCTCATACCACACAATAGTAAACATACTATTAATATTAAGGAAGCAGCTTACACAATTAAGATTGTATACTAAAAAAAATATTAAGCATTCCCATAATGCTAGCACTTCTTAATCGTGAATAAAATTCGTAACTACAAGTGAAAGCTAGCTGTGACAAAAACACAATTCACAAAATTTTGTGCACAGGCATAGCTGGAGAAGATGGGAAAGGTTATGGGAGGGCAGTAATTCATTTCAATAGGTTCTTCATCATGATGAAGTCTGCTGGCTCAGTCACAGCTGCTACAGTATCAATAGCCTTTTTGGGATCTTGTATTTTTCCTACTTTCATGATGTTGTTCTCCCTCATTAGGATTCAAATGCAATTGTTTATGCTGCCGCTCACTGTTACTCTTCTTTCATGCTGATTATTTCCATTGAATCTCATGTAAAATGGACAGAAGTTTAGAGAAAAATGCAGGCACTGACTGTTAGTGAAGCGGAAAAAGCTAAACTTGTTTGTTCCTAAAACACAGCCATAAGGATCACATATCTGTCTCTAGTCCCCCAATTTTATTGTTAGTCACAGCTAGTGCCATAATAATTGATGAATTGAGCCTAGCAATTACAGACTACTTCTACAGTACTGCAAAATGTGTTTTGTGTACATGCGAAGGTACAAAATATTTTGCCATCTCTCAAAAATCAGTCTCCTTAATAATTTGATACTTACAACCCAAAATCTTCACATGAAGTCTATTCATATATTCCTGATATTGCTCCCTCACTTTGAATTAATGAACGAAAGCCCACTCCTTTCACTGCCACACATTGGAGGGCTATGATGTGATAGGTTCTCTTTGTTCCCTCTTGCACACTCTCAATCCAACTATTAAGTCCTGCAATTGCTTTTTTACTATGAAAAACTAAATTGATCTCCAGTATGCTTGGAAAAAACTTGCCTTTCCCTGTCCCTCAGCTTCAGTTTGTCTGTAGTGTTTATCTGAAGATGCAGGTGAAGATGATGTCTTCACTAATTTTTTTCCTGAACTGCTAACAATTTGTGCTTAGTTCTTAAATCCCCCAAACAATCATTATTATGCTCTGAGCTGAGCCCTGATCTTATGTTTCAGTAACAAGAGAAACTTTCTGGAAATTAGACAGGCAGAGCATGGATGGTTCAGAAAAGGTGTGAGCTTCCAAAAAACTGTCTCCCTAAGAATATTTATCATGACTAAATGGGAGATAGCTGGTGCTTCATGAAGTGTTCTGCTAAAACATTCTTAGTATTCATTTCTCTAGATTTATATTGACAATTATTAGTTACCAAAATTAACACACACAACCTTTACATTGCTAATCAAGTCAGAACACAGAAGAAGCAAATATTAATGATAGCAATTATCACCTTTCTCTCTCATACATACTATTCACATCATCTAAATGACCCCTAAGCCAAGTCTTCTAGTATCAATGTGTCTGTTGATGTATGTGTGGAAACATCATAAACAAGCTGCAAACTGAGTAAGGGTCAATATATCTACACATAACACATAATCCAGTACTGCAATATGTTTTTTCTTGATTTTTATTATTAATAAGGAAAGTAATATTGTCACTATTTCGATAGACTACTTACATATTTTCATGTTATCAGATTCATATGCAGCCTGTTGAAGAAATGAGGGGTTTATTTCCCCCCCAGTTTTTCTTTTATTTGTACATGAAGAAAAACACAATAGTGAGAGTTGTGAACTGCAACTCTAGGAAATTGTAAACCTAATAATTGTGTACTGAATTGCAGCTGAAGTACGGCACAGCTATCAAGGATCAAAAATTATCACTTCTGAATACTTCTGTGTATATCTAAAGGTTAACCCTACCACTACATTTCAAAGGCTTCTCTCTGGATCTGATAAGACAAGAGAAGAGGTGCAGAGAGGAGTATTAATTGAAGAAGTTTCCAGATTAATACTGGGAAAAAATGGAGTGACCAAATTCTGTGCTTACCTTATATTTTAAGGATGTGATATCATTCTATTTTATGTTATAAAAAATTACCTTCAGAGAAACAGACATTATATTACAAATTCTCTTTGATGCTGAACAGTTGTCATGGCTTTAAGTCTAGATGGACAACAGTGTATCCACAAAATATAATTTATTAGAAAGCATGATTAGTTACCTGAGTAACGGATCTTGAATCCTTTCTTGCTGGTTGCATGATCAGTTGACCAGCGGAGATACAGCTGGTTCATTTTGCTTGTGAAGTTCATTTGCCCAGTATGATTTCCACTCAAAGCAACCAGCAAAGGGCTTTGTCCAGAAGAACCTTCAGAGATGAATAAAGAAGCTATTGAAGTTTTAGTGTACTATGAGTTTAAGTAATTCTTTCCATATCATAACTCAGCTGTGAGTGAGAACACGGTAGAATAGGAAATAGCCTGACACTTCCTTGTCAGAGAAATAACTAACGGATCTCAATTTAAAGTGCCCATCTGGTTTTAGTGGTTTTCACTAGAGAGCACTATAATTGCTGTATATTTCCATTTGTTTGTACCAAGATAAAAAATCTGATCATCATCCAGCTGCTGAAGCACCATAATGTACAGTGCAGTCAGGTAGGAGTAGTCCCTGCTGTGGTTTGCATTCCAAAGCTGCCTTATAAAGCAATCAGAGACAAGTGCCTTAGCAATGCTCATTCCCTAAAATTTGTCTTGCAAATCTTTGTACAGTTTCTGCATAAAGTTTGATGAAGTATCTTTATCTGTTATAGATAGATCAGTACAATTCTACTGACCTAGATGAAGCAGACTGTTTTGGACCACACAAGGCACCATAATATGACATGTATTTGTTGTAAAATGCAGCAACATTTGAGTCTGAGTTATAGTCATCACTGGAAGCACTATGACCACATCAACATTGCCTTCTGCCCCCAAAAACTCATGCTGAGGTGTACAAATAATTAGTCTAGCAAAGCACATTGCTAATGTGGCCACAGGGACACAAACAAGTATCTCTGTAAGGCACTGCAATGGGCCATATCTGAATACCAACTTGTTGAGAGCTAGCCCAGGAATCTCCACACGGCACTATAGTTTAGAGGTTGTAAATATGCCATTATCTTTTTCACTTAAGGTTGCTAGTAGGTGGTAGAAAAAATTACTTCTGCAGAGCTGCAGTAGAGATGAATTTGTAAGAATATTATTTCATGCCATGAAATTAAAATGCTTTAAAATGTAGGAACAACGTTAGTTCTTCTCTCAGATCTATTATTGATAATCTCGTTAAATTACATTTAATTTCACAGGAAAGAAAACAAAAATATACATCAGGAATATTATGCTGTTTCAACAGAATTTATCAAAAGAAAACAAAGTGATCAGACTACTAGAAAAGTTCCAGTAATACTCCACATTGTCTTTGATAGAAAATGGAATGGAAGAAAAAAAAGTGAAAAAAATATAGTAATTTTAGACATTAAAATCTTCAGAATACTTAGAACAAGATACTTCGAAAGATATGACCTTTAAATATTTTTTCATGTTGTGAAACTCCCATAGTGCATATTCATCATTTCTATCATACTTATCATATATTCTTGGTTAATGAAGAAAGATATGATAATGGTCTCTAAATGAATAAAAATGTATTTAAGAACAATCAGAGACTAGTTGTCCTTGTCAATTAATGAGAGCATACTAAGTCATAATAAGTTCAAAATTAAGTAGAAAATAAGAATTAAGTAGGGCCCTTTGAGAGGTGACAACACTAGAAAATGAGTTTTGGTCATTTCTCTGCTCTTTGTCCCAAAACAGATGGTTGAACAGTTCAACAGTGGTATATTCAAATAGTGAAGAGCACTGGTCTGCTAGGCTGTGGAGAAAGCCTAGGGTATTTGAACTCAAATTTCAGTATTTAGATTCAAATTATTTTATTCATTTGGACAAATGCAATTATAACCCCAAAATGCTTCTTCACCAGAAATAAACCATTATGGACTAGCACGTTAACTTCTCCTTTCAGACACCTCCACACATTTCCCAGGAAACAGAACACTTTGTGACTTTCCTAGGGAAGCTGCAGCTGTTACTGCTCTTCCTGTAACAATGCCTAAGGAAATTTAAACTCTCTGTCCTAAATACATCTATAAAACCTTTCATTGGCTAATAGATTTAGATTTAATGTAAAAGAAATACGAATTCTGAATTATTGTTTAAATTTCAGATATATCACTGCATTTTGAACCCAACAATTTGAAATCATGGCCCACTCCACCCAGTATTTGTTTTTGTGTAATTAGATAGAAATTAAATCTCTCTTACCATCAAATACCTCCAGCTCATCAAACTGCTTTTCACTCTGAAACATTTCTACAAAAATGGAGATGTTATATCCTGGCTCAACCTTAATAGTCCAAGAACACGTCTGAGAATTGGGGTAGGTGCCTGGATAACCTGGACTGAGGATCACTCCTGATGATTCTGTACGAATTTCATTTGCTGGACATTGTGCTAAAATGGACACAAAAAGAACACTAAGAATAGCAATGAAACAAAGTTCTTCTTCTCCATGAAATGCATGCTTCAGGGTCAGTTTCCAAATGAAATCATGTTAAAACCATATTCTAGATGCAAGAGGAAAAATGTTGTCTATAATATGCATGGAAACAGGACCCCTTTTACAAACTTTGCATTTAGGAAACATCATATTAATTTACTAACTATAGTAAAACATCTATCTAGGAAGAAATATGTTAGAGCCCAAAGCGGTTTCAGTCGAACAATTCACATATGTTGGTGCGATCATTCACACAGGTGAGGTGAAAGTAACAGTAAAATTTTTATTTGGAAATTGTATTCAATTTGAGATCTTAAAAAAATGACCCAGCTTTAAGAATGAAGCCTGTTACATGAATATGACAACATATTGAAACATCTAGACATACCAGATAATTTGAAAGTACACAAGTTTTATGTATAGTGTTCATTTTGGATACAGAATGCCCCAAGTCATCCAAGTAAGACTTCCTTAGCAACTACTTCCTCTGTTATTTAAAGTCCAGACTTTAAATTTCACCTGGTATTCATAGGAATTCATGATCTCTGCATATTGAAAGGAGTATAGTATATTAAAATACTATCAATTTTATATTCTAAACACTGGTTTGATTAGGAAATTTTCTTAGTCACTATTTTTCTTCAACATTTTGCTTCTCATGCTGGACTTATTTTTTCAAATCTGTTTCCTGTTGAAGTCTGTTGCGTTTTTCCACAATTTCATAATATATGTCCATTTTAGCAATGTTTTTTGTGTGAGATTCACAAATACATCTTGAGAGAAATGCATTCCTGGAAATCATGTGTCACAGTACCCAAGCACTTGAATAAAAGTTGTAAGAAAGGTGGAAAACAAAACAACAGAGGGAAAAGTGATTAGTGGAAAAAGTATACTACAGGGAGAAAATCCACACATAAATATCAGAAACAAACACTAAACACTGGACCATTTCCCTCGAGAAGGCCTTTTGAAAACTTGGAGGTGAAATTTAGGTTCATTGTAGCTAAAACATTTCTTCAATCAGAGAGGAAAATATCAAGCCAGTGAAAAGGAGGGATGTAATATGCAAGTGAGGATAGGCCATCAAGCAGGGGAATAAGATCTTGGTTGGGGGAGAGATAGTAAGCAAATAATTTTTCTTTGGCACATATTCCTTTCTGCTATCATCTGACAGCACTGGCTGCAGCAGACAGTATCCCTAAGAGGCAAAGCCATCTCTCATAAAAGATCCTAAGAGAGGGAAAGTCCATGGGACTATGGTACACAAAGCAGTAAGAATTCTTTTGACAATAATTCAGGGATTGCCTCTTGAGGTAGAAACACCTGTTGTAAAATTATACCCAGAAATCTCACACAAACATCTGCCTAAGAACACAGCATTGCATGTGTTTAATGTCAGTAGCTTCTTCTCACATTCTCTTAGAATGAAACATGCTGCTACTTTGACTTCCTCTAGTCTTCAGAATAAGACAAGAATAACTTGGGGAAATACTGTCAAAAAGTGCTCTGACTCATAAACCTGCAGAAAATACAAATAAAATAGCATATTCACAAAGAAAAAAATCAGGCAGAAAAATATCATCAGATAAATAACAATCATTTTCCCCACAATGTTTCCTGTCAGACATGAATGAAAATCCACATCAGTGATGAAGACTAGCTGACACAATACAAGCTCCACAACCTGCTCTATCGTGTAATATCATTCCTTATGATACAGGACTATTTTAAAAAGGAAAAGGTGTTTTTTACTGATGCAGTATCGGCTTACATGAAATGTTTTTTAAAAATGGTAACATCTACTGTAGCAACTTGAGAATTAAAAGCCTCTCTTCAAAGTCATAAATTAAAAGTATCCTGGAGAAATAAGTGATGCTGTCAGACTTTTCATAGTAAAACACAGTGAATCTTTTCAACAATGGAAACTGCCACCTCTCTGGATAAACTATGATTTAGAAATTACTACAATCATCTAAATATGACAAATAAGAAGTTGCAATGTATGGGTCATTTGGAATGGAATATGAGAGTGAAGGAAGTACATCTGGAGTGGTTTTGTAAAGATGCCATATCTAAATATTAGCAGCACAAATGTTAAGGATACAAATGTCTTTTGTTGCCTGCTTTTCATCAGCATCTTAGGGAGTTGTGGAAAAAATCACTGATCAAATTACTAATGAAAACAATTATATAGTAGTCATTCAGATATGGGGTTTCCAAAAAAAATCTGGATGTTACACACATATAGTCCAGGCAAGACTAAAGCGTGGTGATCTCATTACTTGGGAACTGTAATAGTACATTTCTTCCAGAGAAGTTTGCAGCTGGATTAATCTAAAAGGTTATTATTGCCTCCTTTATATGGGTGCTCTTTCAGTTAAGTTACCACAGGTCTTATTTTCAGAGAGGTGCCCTCTAAGTATCTTCTTAAGAACTGGCTGAATTTTTTTGAATCTTGGGTGGAAGATTATCAACTAAGAATAAGATTCAAAATTACATTTTGAAAAGCCTGAGATCAATGTATACGGATCCCCAGAACACTGTAACTGAGTGCTGGGATATTGTTCATTAATGCATGAAAAACACTGCAAGCATCTTTAAAAAATGGATTCAGGGAAGGAATGAAATGAAAATGTAGAGGAAACTCAACAATTCAGAGAAGTGAAAAATGTTAGTTTCTTTTGGGATAAAAGAACTGTCATAGAACAGGAAGAAAGACACGCTCAGCACAGACATTGACTGTGATGATCTCAGAAACCTGTGTCAGTGCTCCAGAGAAGAACTGGTAAGAATGGTCTGCAAAAAGAAAAAGAGACAGGAGTAGGAAATAGTGGAGGGGAGAGGAAAGGATAAAGAACCCAAAGAAATTACTTTTCCTGCCTTATTATTTCAGCTTCTTTGTTCTTGGTTTATCTAGTTTTTCTTGTAAAGACATCAGAGACAGAAAGAAGGAAGGCAAGAAACAAGGAAATAATTTATTTACTAAGTTTGAAAAAAATAACAACAAAAAATGTTTCTTTCAAAAACAGGTAAAAGTTATGAATAACAGAGAAAAACTGCTGTTAGCTGTCTCATTACTTGCAGCCAAATCTTAAGAAGGGACCTGAAACTAATTTATTCACCACAGGAGAAAATGAGCCTTTTGCAGATGTTTCCTCATGCCCTTCTCTCATAATTGAAGAAAAGTATGATGTTGCTTTGTAATTAAGAACATTTCTTTGGTGAGTGAATATTAAAAATCAACAGCTTAAATGTCAGAGTATTTCCTTGAACACATCATCACATGCACACAAGAAAGAGATCGATGCCATGAAGCCAAACTGATTTTTGCCTCTTTGGTTTTATATATTCTTTAAAATTTTATATCTCCGTAGCCTATTGGCATGTAACTACAGAGATTCGTAGCTAGCATTTCACCTACTCTGTTAGAGAGAAAGGCAGAACCCATTCCTAGAGATTCCAGTCCTCTGGGGATCAAGGTTAAATTCCCTGGGAACCAAGGTTAAAATAGTTTCTCAAGACATAATCTCATAAACAGATTTAGTTAGTATCTGAAGGGGGGTTCAAAAACATTGAACCATGGAGGAGTTGTCTCTAACTGGGGATTTTTGTCAGTCATGCTAATAAAAACATAAAATAAGCATAAAATTGTGCCTTTACGTTACCGCATGCATCTTCAGTGCATTTTTGGCATGTATTCCAGCATGTTGTGTACCATAAAAGATCCTTTTTAGATGTAATCACATTTTTATCACCTGATTGTGTCTGACTTTTTGTCTGACTGCTTTTAGGACTGAAAAGACATCAGCAGGACTGCTGTGGGAATCCTTTCCTCCACATATTCTGTTGTATTCTCTTACTGAGCTTCAGAATTTTACTAACAAAACAATTTCCAAAAAGGATAAATAATGTTTATGTGGAAAAAAAAAATACCTCTCTAATACAAATCAATGCATATAGTGATGCTAAGGGTGAAAGGAGATATGGAATATTCTTCTGTGGTACTGAGACAAAACCAGCACATTCTTAGAGGAGAAAATTCAAGTAAAATCAAAACTATTATGTCCTTCTAACCTGTGAACAGCTCAGCATCTCTTTTGTGCTGCGACAGAAGTGACCAAATCTTTTTAAACACTAAGCTATATCTTTAGGTCTTCCTGTTGGGAAGATTTACTTCCTATGGCTAAGACTCATTGGACAAGAGGTTCCTTCCAATCTAAGCTGTTCATTGCAAATGTACTGTAGGGACTTATGAGAGGAACAGCTCTGGACCATTTCCCTCAAGAAGGCCTTTTGCAAACTTGGAGGTGAAATCTAGGTTCAGTTGTAGCTAAAAGATTTCTTCAGTCAGAGAGGAAAATGTCAAGCTATATTATATGAAAATAGTTCAGGGACAGGGGAAGGCAGACTGTATAACCCCTTTGCAGTCTGGAAAGCTGGCTGTACCATGGGATTATGTTAGTGCAGATTGACACTACTCACCTTAGCAGCCTTTATTGGCTCTTTCTGCACCCTGATGAATTACTCACCAATTCCTCTCCAGTACAGTTTAGCTGCTAATCACAAAACTTAATCTCTAGTGTGGAAACTACACTTTACAAGATTTAAATTTTACACGATTCATGTGTCTAAAGACATAAAACTGACATACTAAGACAGCAAGACTGTTTTACCTCGTTCTTTAAAACAAAAGGCATATTCATTTTTCAGTACCACAGCTAATACCTATAATTTGAATAAAAGTAAACTCCACAGTGTTATTATCTTGCATTTACCATACACACAACAAGTTAAAAAAATCTGCTTTTTTGACCTTTTTTCTATAATATTAGTTCTCCCCTATTAGCATAACATTTAAAAATAGATACTCCTAAATAAAAATTTCTCTGGTTGAGGCATACATATTTGTATTGGGTCTAGCTGAAATGGAGTTATTTTTCCCCAAAGCACCTAAAGTGTTGTCTTTTATATTGGTAGCTAGAAAGGATTTGATAATGCAGCAGAATTTTGGCTATTGCTGAGTGGTGCTGGCACAGCACTGGTGCTGTCTCTCCAACATTCTGCACCACCTCCCAGAAGGCTGGGGGTGGGCAAGGTCTTGGCAGGGGGCCTAGCCAGGATAGCTGACCTAAATTGACCAAAAGAATATTCCATGCAGTATGACGTCAGTTCAGCAATAAAGACTAAAAGGAAGGAAGAAGAAAAGGGTGTAGTCATTATTTACAGCTGCTACATGTGCTGAAGTCCTGCTTCCCAGAAAGTATCTGGACATTGCCTGCTGATGGAAAGTAGAAAACAAAATATATGGCTTTTTTCTCTTATTGTGCATGTGACCTTTCACTTTTGCTTTAATAAATTGACTTATCTTGGCCTGCAAGTTTTTATCCATCTTATTTCCTTTTCCTGTCTTGCTGAGAAGGGGGGTGATAGAATGGCTTGGTGGCCACATGGTGATCAGCCAAGGTCAACCCACCACAAAATTCTACTCTTAATACTGTTTCTTTTACTTGTCAGTCAATTAACACATTAACCTCATGGACTTTCTTCTGTCAGTCAAATTACAGGTTGAACTCAACTCCCTACACATTTTGAAGTTTAGGAATTGATGTGAAATTTACCAGTTGAGAAAATCTGAGCTGCAAAACAGAGTGGATGTTTGAGCCTCACAATATATTTAATTATCAATTATTTATAAGTAAATCCCATGAACTTTAAAAGTTACTGTAGCCACTGTAAAATAGTTTGGAATGATAACAGAAATAAATACTAAAAACATGCTTTGGGCATATTGGAGGACATAAGTAATCCATTATGCATTAATTTTTAATAACATTGTTGCACATGTAAATTCCAAATAGTGTTATTTGTTAAACTAGCATAAATTCATGCACAGAAGCAATGCTTACAGAAAAACAACAGGAAATAACATCTTTATGTTACACAGTCACACATCGTTGTGTACAGTGGGGTAGTGTCACGATAAGGGTAATTCTGGATGGCAGCACAACTCTTCATATTCTGGTTTTGAGGAACGCATTCCCAAACATGGCTTTTGGAGAAGTCTGATTTAGGTTTTTGGGGAAGGCCTGACCAAGCTTCTTAACTTTGATACTACTTCTGATATCCTCATCTCTGATTTTGCTTTTTATCCATAAATATTATCACCACATTATGGCAATATTACCACACTACCTCTCTAATTTAAGTGTTTTGAGCAGTCATATTACCTTACACTGAATGCCCATTACCTGTTTAACTAGTATCTCAATTTTTGTGACCAGTACAGGAATATTTCTTGCTGTCACAATGCTCATCATCCTTTAATTTACATCTCTACACTTCCATAACAGCAACTAAAAATGAAAGAGATTTGTAGCAAGAGGATAAAGGGATAGGATGAGAGCAGCGGCTCCAAGTGTAGAAACAGCAATCACAGCTGTTCAGCCACTGCTAAGCATAAACCCATTCACACTGACAGCAAGATCTGTAGGGGTGCTTGAGGCTCTGCATGTCAGAAAACACCTGGCAAGTTAACACAGTACCAAACATTTTGAGAAAATCTGTCCTCAGACAGGAAGGGAAAAGAAGTTGTAAGAAAATTGGTGTGCTGTGATTATAGCTGCTCTAGAGGTCATTTATTGAGAATGATGTAGAAGTGGTCATGCAGATTGATTTTTCTTGTCTGTCAGATATGTCATCAGACTCATATAATATCCTAGAATTTGGCATTCTATCATATAGATATATTTTTTGACTACTACAACATAATAGCACAGCTCAGGAAAATGGAAAGTGTTCTTGTATCATTAAAAAATATGAAGCTGATCAACAAGGACAATACGAACATTGTCAATTTTGGGTAAAATGTAGAAATGGGAAAGCAGTTCAAAAATGAGTTTGAAGTACAATATGCAAATTGCATAGCAAGTAGCAATTTTTTTTTCAAGTCTATGAGAAAAAAACCAATTCTGTATAAATGCTGTTCCATCCTGTATCACTCTTGAAGAAATAGAATAGAACTGGACCGTGTATTGAGAAGGATGAAAAGAATGTTTAAAGATATTAAATATCTTCTAGTCTACAGAATCATTCCATAGGTACGGTGAATAGAAAACAACTTGGTACTGATTTTTTTCCCCATAAGAACTGGATGACATGAAGTGAAAACAGCAGGTGCCAAGTACAAACTTCACATATTAAATAAATAAATTATGTAATTTTTGCACAAAAATTTGTGAATTTAAGGCATTTACACGGATTCAAAATAGGACTGAATAATTCTACTGAAGAAACAACCCTACAGGATTCAAAATATAAAGAACTTTGCTAGCTTAAGAGTGGTTTAGGTACAGCTGGGTTGAGGTCTTAATTAACTGCATGTTTGCAATGATTTTCTGTCCTTCACTAGAAAATCATTAGTGGCCAGTGCTAATTATGGAACAGTTATATGCTAGTTATAGTTAAATGGTCTGGTATACAGAATTTCTGGTCTACTATAGAAATACATATTTCCCACCTTCAGATACCTATGTTTACAAAATGCAACACGTGTACTTTCAAATATTTATCTATGAGTAAACACTATAAAGATAGTCATTAAAAGCACAACTTTTAAACTATCTAGAAATATTTTGTATGATTCATAAATATAAGCTAGGGTTTTATAATAAAATAGGAATTACATTCAACATTTATTTTCATAGTAATACTGGGAAGGGTGGGACAGGAATAAAACCAAGTAATTCTACTTTCCAGAAAGGAAAATTAAATTTATATAAAGATACAACTTGTCTGAAGAAAGGAAATCAGGTGCATCCCAATTTACCTCAATAAATTCCTCCCTTATGTCTGTGCAAAATAACTGTGCTAGAATCTTACTCTAATGCCTCCAGTTCTATTGTCTACTGTCTCTGAATTATTTGATGGTACTTTTATCTTTCATGATCAGATTATTTCTTTTGATGTCATCCTTGTAACAAAGTTTTGCTGTATTCACAGGATAGAGCCAGAGAAAGCACAGCAGTTTGTACATCTGCAGGAATCGTTATGGATTGCTAACCCTTATCAGAAGCTCCTAATATCTCTGTAGATTGTACAGTAACTGTTCAGTTTACTTCATGCTTTTGTTTTACATTTACACTCTAATTGACAGTCAAGTTACTGCCATTACCGTTAACCAAAAAATGAAATCTAGATTTGCAATACAATTATCTTACTAAAATATTACATTTGTAACAGAGAAATATCATGACTAAAAAAAGAAATCATCAGAAACATTAATAAGTATTCAGTTATCCTTGCAAGAAAGATATAGAAGTACACAATATTCCCATTATTTCTGCATATTTTATGGTGAGGGTCCTGAAATGAATAATGATTCTTTCCCACTCAAAACAAAGATATGGAGTCCAGTGTCTGAACCCATGGCAGACCACAGCTAATTGTATGCACAAGTCAGAAAAGGGGAGGGAAAAAAACCACTTTACCACAAGTGTTTTCATGCAGACAAATAGACACATATATGGTATCAATATACTAATAGTTTGTATCCAAAACTGCATATCATAGATCAAACTTAAAATTGCATAATACAGAATAGAGAAATTCTGTTCACTTTTTGATTTCCTTAAATTTCAATGATAGCATCTCATCAGTAACTTTTTTCTCAAAAAATTTTGAGGTACTTCAGGACAGAATTCTACAGATGCTTTCTTGATCACTTTTTCAACATTTCAAAACCTTTTTGTCATCCACTATTTAACAAAATGAACTAAAATAAAGAAAAACAAAACAAACCAAAACAACATATTTTGAAAAACAAAGTTTGGAACACTGAATACAAATTTCCAAGATAAACTCATTTTCTATGAAAATGAGAGCATTATAAAAAAATGCACATCTAAACATAATTAATATTAAATTTTTTAGTTCCTTGTTTGAAATGCTGTAATTACAAACACAATATAAATAGTTGAAAGGTTTTTTAATACTTTGAAGAATTTAAATTTGACACATAATATTTTAAAACAGCTTTTTTCTGTGACTCTGTTATACAAGGTCACCATATTTGTCAAAGCACAAAGAATAATTTCTTGTTTTATTTTAAAAGCTTATTTTATATTCATATTTTTAGTATTTTTCAAAAGTAAAAAGAAATCCTTGGTTTGATATGAAGCAATATAGAATATTTTAAATTAAATTTAGAAATCAGTGTTTAAGTAAATGGTGGAGTTAAACAGTTAAAACCACTTCTCATTTCTTCCAAAGAATAAAATTTCTACATAATTTTCTTAGGCCTGAATATATAAAAACATGTGCATTTCTTAGATATTAAAGAAGTAAATGGAAAATTTTCTTTTAAGCATCAATGAAAGTGCCTAAAATTTGGTGCTTTATGTAGGATGTATATTAATGATATACACACCATGAAAATACTTTCATATTTACCTTCGCAAGATGGAGAGGATCCTTCAAACTGCAACTGTGCATTCAGTTTGCAGGTTAATATATCTTGTCCAATAAGAGTGAAACCAGGATGGCACCTGTACTTCACAAAATCTCCTGAAAAAGGTATTGAAAAAAGTTGAACCTCAAAAAATCCTTCAAACAGAACTATATCAAAATCTCAGGTGGAAGATGCAATGTCTTAGTTTAACTAGAATTCAAATGAAAACACAAGAAAAAGAAAGAAATACTATCACTTTACCTATTTCAAAGTCATCATCTTCTGTAAACAAATCTGCATGTGGAACTGTGGGTGGAGGCTGGCACTTCCTGAGCTGATAAGCTGCAAATTTAAATGAAAAAAAATTAAATACTGGCGTGTTAAGGAGTATTTTACAGAAAATTCATGTCATATGCACACTTCCCAAATTATGAGAGCTGCACTGAACCTTGTGGTCTCTCAGTTACAATATTTTCCAAATTAAATGTCATTACATGACATAAGCATGATGAGACACAGGCTGCCCAGAGAAGTTGTGGATCTCAGGAATCATACAAGTCTAGGTCTAAACCTGGTCTAGTGGAAGATGTTTCTGTCCATGGCAGAGGGATTGGAACTAGATGATCTTTAAGGTACCTTAAAATTAAAACATTCTGTGATTCTATGACTCTTTGAACAAAGTCTCTTGTCTGCTTTTCAAATCTGTTTCAATAAATTGTGAGCAATCTCATAAGAAAGGTGACCACTAAAATGACTGTGTTTCTAAAATGGAACAGAATGCCTACAACAGTTGAAGAAGCCCTTTCTTGATTTAAAAAAATCAAAACAAAAACAAAGATTGTGATGAGAGTGCCTATACTAAAGAAAAACTCTCCCCTTCATGGAAGTAATTTACCATCAGAACAAAATTCTCTGTACAACTTGATAGTCCTATCCACTTTAGTTTTTGCTTCTCAGGTTAAGTGCAGTGGGTGACCATGCACGATGACCTCGTTTTAGGAGAAAAGTACAGACAAGAGAAATATTTCAGATTCTGAGTAACAATCTCATATGGACTTCCCCATGCAAACAGGCATCTCAGGTACTCTCTTTCTGTGATGTTTACTTTGTCTTTGTGAATTAATTAATTGTATATTTTTGATTTAGAGCCCAGAAGGCTAATAATCTTCCATTTATTATACATATTGTGGGTGACTTAGAACTAAAACTAGTCTGAATTAGAACTAGAATTATAGTTCAACTTTTCACTTCTGACTTAGATACCTAATTTTCACCACCTCTAGCGCTGAATGTAACTTTGAACAAAGTGTTTTGCTGCATATCAACCTTTATGTTATTGTTCAACCCTATCATAGCATCCCAGAAACTTTTCTGACCATGAGCCCTAAGCATGGTCAGCTGGAGAATAATTTTAGTAAAGAAAGTTAAATCTAATTGAATAAATAGGCCAAAGTAATTAAAAGAGTAAGAGCTTAATATTAGATGGCAAAGGTTAACATTAAAGATAGAACACATTAAAAGACCCATATTAACATCCTTAGGATTTTTTATACGTAATTTAAAAAAAAAAAAAAACAACAAAAAAACCCCACCCTAAACTAAAAAAAATTAAAAACAACAAACAAACAAAGAAGCCCACATAAAACAAAACAGCAAATCCATGAGTCCTGGTAAATCGGTAAACCACAAAGTTAAGAAATATTTTTTAAATTCACTAAATGATTGTAGTAACTAAATGTTGATTATATAAAGAAAACTGACCATGAAAATTGAGGACAAAAAATCCTCCTGTTGAAAAATCACTGTGAAATTTGAGGAGAACTTGATTGGTAGAACTGTAAGCTGTTTCCAGGGCTGTGTTTCCACTGAAAACTCCTAGCTGAGGTGAATTATGGTCAGGACCATCCCTGGAATGTAAAACATTTAAAAGTCAGCTGAAAAATTAATGTTCTCAAAACTCAAATTAACCGTCTCTTTTCCCTGGAGAGAAGTTTAAATTTTTTGCAAAAAATGGTTTTCCTGATGATTTTTTTATTATGATTATTATTTTTATTTCTATCCACACAATACTCTTTCCAACTTCAAACATGAATACTTTTTATATTTACATGGGCAAGAAATTTAGTGTTGTCAAGAAATTTTCAATGTACAGATCAGAGATAGACAAAACCAAGAAAATAGAAGTCTTGTAATGCTGTCATATTTCTAGCATTTTTTACGACCCAGGTGCTACAGGGCTTCAACTCATGGTTAAAATACAGAGCCGTAGAAATTGCAAGTTACTCTGCCATTTATATAATTCCAGAAATTCAAAGGTATGTTCTAAGGGAAAAAAAAAAAAAAACAAGAGGGGAAGCAAAACAGGAAAAAAAATGTGGTTTGTGTTTCTCAACAGAAGGATGAGACACCCAAAGGGAAACATACTCCAGTAACATCAGGCTTTATTCACTTCCAGTATCATAATATAGAATATTCAGGCCTAAACAGTCAGAGTGAATAAATAAGCAAAACTCCTTACTTTTACCACTGAAGTATATTTTGAGTTCTACAACACTTATTTCTAGTTATTTTGTATATTATGTGATAATGAATCTAAACTGAAAGAAAAAGCTTTTGCAATATATTGTTTTAGAGGGCTTGAGATTATCTACAATGTCTCAGAAAGCTGTTAGCTTTTGACCTTTCACCGTCTTTCAATCAGAAGGATATTTATTCACCTCAGCTGCATAGTTGAAAAGCCAAGCATTATATATATACAGCCTGTCAGAGTAGGCAATCCGTGATGTATTTTGCACTTGGGTTTACAGGTAATGCAAATACCAGAGGCAACCAAATGGCTGTTCAGAAAGAGATGCACATTTCTATAAACTAACTGTCTGAAAAAAGCTCACCAATAGCTATAGGAATAGTGGACTAGCTGGGAGATTAGAGCAGCTGACTCACACAGGAATAAGTTACATCCTATATTTTGTGCGAAATTTCCTTTTCCTTAGCTATCTGTATATATATGAGAAGTCACTTCGCACAGGATGTGGGGTAAGGACCGGGTTTAGACAGAGATGACATGTCCAACACCTTCAGCATTATCTATGCTTGCTCTTGAGTGCAGTAAAGCCTTACGCAATAATTTAGACAGCTCTAAGGCCTCTTCCTTCAGCTGAGATCACAAGTTGAATGGGTTTGTGTGGAAAGAAATACAAACTCAGAGAAGAGGAACATACAATATGAAGCTTAAAGACATGGAAGTACAAGACCTGAAATTCTGGGTTAGCAAATATAAAAAGTATGTCTATCAGGCATATTGGAATATTAAGAAAATTTAGGAAAATCTTACTTAATGCCTAAATTAGTTAATGCCTAAAAATGTCAGAAAGCTTTGCAAAAACTAACACATATTGCCTATATATTCATGGAATACACAATTCAGTACAGTGTAGATTATTACATCACTTTGACCTTACATGGCCTCAATTTGGAGAAGAGAGAGTCAAACAAGATCCAATTGACAACTGAGTTCGAGCTTCAAAGTACTTTTGGAACAGTATTCTTTAAGAGTTCAGACAGTGATAAATATTTTTTTTTCAGATAAACTTAGAAGTTATTTTATGCTGTTCTTCAGCACATAAGACAATCTACTAAGACCAATAGTAAGAAAATCTGTAGCTTGGGACAGTGAGACTTGATAAATCAATCAGAAAAAAAATCACTTCTGTTTCAAAAAACTGCATACCAAACTGCAATGTAGTCATTCACAGGTTCAGTCTGAAGTAAAGTAAAGTTGATATAAATCCCATGGCCTGGAGATACAATAATTAACCATGTACAGTCCTTTGAATTTGGGTACTCTTCTGGAAATCCTGGGGAATAAACTGTGCCATTCTGAGCAGTTACATTATAGCCGCAGGGAGCTGAAAAGAAAACAAATGAAAAAAAATTAGTAGTAGAAAACAGTCTTTGATGTTACAAGTGAAATATCAAAATAGTACCAAATTCTCACAGCTCCCCAAGACAAGACAACCTAAGTCTTAAAGACACCCTTTTCCTTGGTTGGTTGCTTCTCAAATAAATATTGACATTTCTAAAATTAATTTATGCTAATGTTTTTTAGGTTTTATTTCTTAAAATTCATTAAAATCTACTGGTAATATTGTTTCCATATAATTCTTGAAACTAAATCCATACACCATCTAGAAAGGGGCACCTTTTGTTGGTATTCAAGATTAAAAACAAAATAAGCAACAGATCTTGCATGTTTCCATCCAACTGAACTCTAACTGAAATGGAATACAATTCTGGAAAAAATAGGCTGATTGTTCTTTCACTAGTCCAAAACCATTATACTCTATTTCTGACAGGCTTGAGCCATTTTTAATGGTGATTCATTGCAGATTTTATGCCAATTATCCTTATGACAAGTAAAATGGACATACATACACAAATTTGCACACACTTTCTGAATGAAGACTAGCCAAATAGAAGCTATGAAAAGGTTGATTTATTCAAGGGGAGCAAAAATGTGATAACATGCTCTTTTGAGTCTCAGTTTGGAAGTATGGACTGAATATGGATGAAAGCATGTATCCAAGTAGACATATGGTCATTAGTACAAATCAGTGAGTCTCACCCATTAGAATAAGACCTTAATCTCATTTATGGGCACTCAGCCTTACTCTAGAACATTTCTCATTAGCTCTTACCATTAAGCTTATGTTATTATTGTCAGTGTTCCTGTGACTCTCCTTCAGACCCTCTTCATTTCTTTTTCAACTTAACAAGTGATGGAAGATAAAAGCAGAAAACAATCATGAAAGGAAGAAGGAAAAAACAGGAAAGGAAAAGGGAAAAATGAAGGAGGATTGAGAAATGCAGTAGGATTTCTCATTCTCTGTATGGTTTAAAGCTGCTATACCGTTGTGGTAGACAGTCATCTGGCCAGTTGATGAGTAACCCTTTTTGGAGGAGGTCTTTCAATAATCCCTGGATTTATGGGACAGGCTAAGGAGGCTTTAACTATTTCACTTTCTTCATCCATATCAGTAGTAAGTTGTATGATGCATTTAGCACATTTTCTGTCTGGCCGGAATCCGGTGCCATGTGCTGTAGAATGATTCTGCTTGAGCAGGAGGTTGGGTAAGATGACCCACTGTGGCCCCTTCCAACCTGACCCAGTTTGTGATTGATTCTGTGATTCAGTGAGCGGAATGGCACCTGCTCCTGAATCCTTAGTGGCCAACAAATGAAACCAGATATGGAAAATGAAGGGTTGGTTCTATCTGTCTGATTTCTGGTTGCATGTAGAGGGCAAGGGCATCTGACACTATCAGCTCTAGGAGTCCTAATGAAAATGTGAATCAAGCCCATTTTTTACTATTTCCTAAACCCCTACCTTCCTGCCATAGTCACTTTATCTGGTCTCATAAATCTACTCTGTTCCCGCCACATCCACAGTACTCAATGTTTACAACTAAGACTGCTTTGACAATTATGCTTACTATGGGGAAACACACTTCCTGAGACTAATATTAATTTCTAATTAATATACAGGATGTTTCTGATTGAATTTTTATATTTAAGTATATTTTGACTTTATTGTATTTTTGCCAGGTTTATTAATGGTGTTAATGATGGCATACATTTTTTATTTTCCCTTCATTATTCTCTAATACTCAAGAAGGAATGCAGATTGATAGTATCTCAGAAAAGACAGTCTAATTTCTCTTATATGATTGATAGCCATGAAAGATGAATAAATTTTGTCAGAAAAACATGTCACAGGTAACAAAACTAGCAGAGTAAGTAATACACCCAGCTGTTACTACGCTTTCTCCAAAGATGGTTAAAAATCACAGAAAACATAAAATTAAACAAAAATAACTGATTAGATTTCACACAAGATAAAAATAGCTTTAATGTGAATAAACAAATCACTCTAAATTAATGATGTTGTTATACTACACTTTGAATGACAGGCATGAAGAAACACAGATTTTTGAAATGAGTATGTGTATAATCAGATCTTCCAAATTATCAAATGCTAACAGTAGACCACATGATGATTTATAAATGAATGAATGCCGTACTATCTGTTCTCACACCCATTTACACATAATTACATTGAGCATGGAATGACAGTAAGCATTTTTAAAATTCCACCCAAAGGTACCCAAATCCAGTTAGTCACTTACTGACAATTACACACATTATACCAAAACATCTTTGGTAAATCACTAGGACAACTTGATTGCACAGGAGTAAAGTCTTAGAGCATGACTATATGGCATAATTCTACTATGATTACTTGAGCAGAAATTAATCTAATTTTCTCCCTTATACAGATTCTCAGCCTTCAAAAGTATGTGCAATCTTCTGTAGAAAGTTTTTGATTCAGACTTCTAAGAAAACTGGTCATAGCTAGAAAAATTATTTAACTCTTTCACTGATTTCTCTCTCAGATCCACTGTCAAATTATAACAGTAAGAGTAACAATTTGTTTTCCCTGTAGAAAAAAAAATTATATGTCACAATAATAATATCCGCAGTACTAGGTGGAGCTTTAATGTACACAGATGAATTTTCCAGAAAGCAAATAGTGTGCTAAGTGAGAGACAGAAAGCTCTCAATGCTCAGTCAAAACAGAAAGCAACCTGCTGTTTAGTTAGAAATGGTACCCATAAATGTACACAACAGCACACACAATACAGTTGCATGCATTCAGGCCTCAGTTATGTGAAGGAGATGTAGGTGACTGTGGGTAGGCTTGGATGGTAGGATTCATGTGTGCAGAAACTAGGCCAAATGTACATTGTGAATTATGGAAATGTCAGTAGCAGGGGAATGCCTTCTTTGAGTTAGAAAATGAAGATAAAACCACTGAATTAAAACTATGGATGAGGGGACAGGGAAGAGTAAGAATGACTGCCTTCACACCATTATAAATATTAATTCACTTCTTTCATGTCATTTCAAACTGAACATATATTATTTACTCTTGTTTCATCTAAGAAAATAGAAAGTGCTGATTTATACCATAAAATCTGCTTCTCCTATTATAAACCTGCATGTGTTTTAGGTAATGCCCTTCTCTAGAGAGTAAAAAGGAATAAGAAAAGATAGAAGGCTGCAGGCTTTTGGTGCTGCATCTGTATCACTAAAATATAAATATGAGGTGTTGAACTTTGGCTAGGTTTCCAACAAATTCTAAAAACATTGACTGTTAACACTTTACACGTTTATATTAAGCCTTAATGGATATTTTAAAACTTTATCATAAGTTAAATATGAAGGAAAATATTACATATCTGTTTACAATGAACTTCTCACATGAATAACTTCGCATTTTCTTCCAAAACATTGATAAAGGTGTCACCATAACCTAACTGCTTTTGAATAAAAGTATCTTTTTGAAATAGTCCTTCACATAGCATTTAAGATAATTTCTGGCAGTATCATGAGTTCTCATAATCAATACAACTGACAGATATTAATAGGAGCAATAAATCACTGCCAAGGAATATGATTTGTAAAACATTTATGATTTATAAAAGTACATAATATTCTGCCTTTATCTTCTTACACTACAGATTAGGGTAAAGGCACTGTTTTTCAGCAAAAGCTCCATTATGTACAGACACACAAACAAGTAAACAAAAATCAGAAAATACTGTAAGTTCTGAAGCAAAGGTACTACCAGAAAGTTACCTTCACATCTGGGGAAATTATAGTTCCAATTTCTGTTGATTCCATGCTGACAAGTGAGAACAGGTTGCCCTCTCAAAACATATCCAGGATAGCATTCAAATGATACTGACTGTCCCACACTGTAATCTGAGTTGACGATATAGCCATTCAAAAAAGGAGGAGGATCAGGGCAGTTCTGTAACTCATAAGCTGGAAGAAAACAGAAGCACTTTTTATTGCTTAAACAGTTCTTAATACAGGAAGTGTTATTGGTGTATATATATTAATCTAAAATCTGTAATGCATTCAATAATAGGTAAACATCAGAATGCTAAGCTCCAGTAATTCAGAGATTAACCCATAATGAGAAATAAATCATCCCGTCGGACCATACAAATATATTTTAGTAATGTACAACAAAGTCATTCATTCCTTTAAACTTTATAAAATACAAGATTTTCACAATCCATTGTATTTTTAATACATATTAAATTATATTCAAAAAATCACCTGACCTAAAGAAATTTTAAAAACTAATGAATGACTTTAACACTACAGAGCACCATAAAGATTTAAAAAATTTACAAATAGCTATGAAGGGAAAGATCCTTTTAGCTATATTACCATGCAAAAAATTGCTTAAATGATTCATCATATTTCATGTTGGGTTCCGTGTTTTTGAGGACATCAAATTATTATTCAATCAAACATATTTAATTCATAAAAATCAGTTTGATGAAAATTCAGAAGGAGCTTTCACTAATAACATCGAATAAGATATACAGATAATGTAAGCAGTTCCATATGAAGCAATAAAAAGCTGTTTTATAATAATGTTATGCAGAATTATCTGCAAACAACTTCACATAGATTGGATAGTAAGTAATTGCCATTTAGGAAACGAGTGTTAAAAAGATGAGTGCTCTGCTCTTTCTGAGCACTCAATTTCCAGCTAAGGAATACTTCTCTAAGAAAATTCAAACAAGAATAATACCAGTGTGCTCTGTATCCACATGTGTTGTTAAGTCCAAGCTCTCAAAATACAATAAGAGAATATGATGAACATATTCTTGAATGAAGTATTTAGTTACTTTTTTCAAAGCTAACCTTTACAATATCAACTTGTTCATCCTAGAAGCGTATAGTTATGATTCTGAAATGGATTATTTAAAGACATTTAAGCAAGATTAAGCTAAACGTATATTTTAGATATGCTTATGTGCCTACTTAAAGTGAAGTCTGTATTTAACTGCTTCACTGAAGTACAACTACTGCCAATAGGACTTTTAGTAATTTCTAATTACAGTCGTCCTGTGCAATAAAAAGATTTACTTGATATAGCCTTCTTCTTTTCCCTAATTCCTTCAGTGAATCCAGAATTCCGTGCTTGTAACATTAGAAAATTGGAAAAGATGTAGAAGTGCTAGAAATATTCTGAAATCCTCTAAAAAATCAGATCCCCCTTCTCTCGAATAACAAAAAATTAAGAAAAGAAATTCAAAACCTAAAAATAAAAATTAATTGCTACACAATAGAAATAGAAAAAAATTTATTTTCCCTAAATTGTGATTGAATAAATTTTGTGCTAAATCTAGTAACAGCTCTCTAGCTTTTAATGTTACTAATACTCCTGCTATCATTTGTGTAGTACTAATACAGATAATATCACTATTATCAATATCTTTATACAAAATAAAGTAGTAGAAAGATTATTTAAGAGTATAGGACTCTGAAGAGTCCTGTATTAAGACTGAAATACTAAACTATATAAAATCTATTTAGCAAATTATATTAAAAATAGAATAGAAAAATATTCCAGAAGGTCAGGGGATCTCACCAATTTTTTTTAAAGATGCAGCAATGCATGTTTAAAATGCATGCAACAGTTATTACAACAACATTGTTTTGGAACAATGACAGTAAGTACTGGAATTTTAAAGTTTGATCGTAGAACATTTTGAGGAGATGAATACCATCCTTCCTTATTGGTTAACTTGTTACAATATAATATTCTTATATTAGTTTTGAACATACTTAACACAGTCTCAGAATTTTTAAAGTTAGTATTAAAAATTAGTTTTAGGAAAAAAAACCCCTCTCTCACTGATCTACATAAAAAGGGAACAGAGGAACCACTCAGGTGAGAGAGGAAATCCTGACAGATTTGACAGAGTGTTCCATAGACTAAGGAAGTGATGACTGTGTGTATATGTATCAAAAGTGATAAATAGGGAAGGTGATGGGATATTAGGGAGCACTGAAACTTGGCATGATAAAGATTTTATGGAATAAGAGGTGAATATTGTCCTGGTTTCTGCTAGGAAAGAGTTAATTTCTTCTCATTTTTTAAAATTTGTCTCATGGTCTGCAAATGAAGTGGTACACAAAAATAAAAGATAAACAAAATGGGAGAGAGTATAGCTGGAATAGGTGACCTGAGCTGACCAAAGAGATGTTTCATACCACAGAACATCATTCCTGGTATATAAACTCAGAGTAGTTTCACAGAAGGGTGGCTAATCTGGGTTCAGGAAGGGGGCTCCGGCATCAGTCAGCAGGTAGTGAGGAAGTTGTAGACTGCAATGAGGTCTCAGTCTTCTCCAGGCTGAATAGAACAAGTGACTTCAGCTGCTCCTCACACAGCTTCCCCTTAAGGCCCTTTGCCATCTTTGTTGTTCTCCCTTGGACTCTCTCTCTAATAGTTCAATACCTTTCTTATATTGCAGTGCCCAAAACTGCCCCCAGCACTGGACGTGAGGCTGCCCCAGTGCAGAGCAGAGTTGGGACAATCCCCTCCCTTGCCCAGCTGGCCACGCTGGGCCTGATGCCCCCCAGGACAGAGTTGGCCCTCCTGGCTGCCAGGGCATTGCTGACTCATATTCAGCTTGTCATTGACCTGGACCCCGAGGTTCCTTTCTGCGGCACTGCTTTCCAGAATCTAATTCCCCAGTCTGTCTGTACAGCCAGGATTGGCACATTGCAGGTGCAAAATCCAGCACTTTCCCTTGTTGAGTTTCTTATGGTTGGTGATTGCCCAATCTTTTAATTTGCTGAGGTCTTGCAGGGCCTCCATGCCTTCAAGGGAGTCAACAACTCTTCCCAGTTTTCTTTCATCTGCCAGCTTTCTTATTATCCCTTCCAGTCCTGTCACCTACAAAGATGTGGGAGAGCATAGGGCCTAAGATGGAGCCCTGTGGGACCCCACTAGTAACAGGTCACCCAGTCACTGTCACCCTTTGTGCCTGACCCATGAGCCAGTTGCTTACCCATCACATGATGTGTTTATTTAGCTAAGTGCTGGACATTTTGTCCAGAAGGATCCTCTAAGAAATCAAGAGTTATCCTCTAAGTTATCAAGAGTTTGCTGAAATCCAAGATCACATGAACTGACCTCCCTTGGTTCACTAAGTGGGCTGTCTTAAAAAGAAATCAGGTTTGATAAGCACGACTTTCTTCTCATGAAGCTGTGCTGGCTGTGACCAGTGACTGCATTGTCTTTCTGGTGTTTTTCAATACCTTCCAGAATAAGCTTCTTCATAAGTTTACCAGGCATTGATGTGAGAATGACAAGCCTGTAGTTTCTTGGGTCCTCCTTCTTGCTGTTCTTGAAAACCAGAACAATGTTCACCAGCTTCAAGTCAGCTGGGACCTCTCCAGACTCCCAAGACTGCTCAAAAATTGAGAGAGGTTTTGCAATGACACAGCCAGCTCTTTGAGAACTCTTGGATGAATCCCATCAGGCCCCAGAGATTTGTAGATAGCATCCTTTACTGTCATTGGGATTGTAAATGAACAAAACAAAGCCTAGCTTTTAAAATTCTAGTTATTCTTTCTTGAGAAATGCATATGCTTTTTGCCGGTTGTGTATAAGGCAAACAAAACACATACAGAAATGTTGGGGGTTTATTCTGGTATTTGTTTCAGTAAGAGGAGAACCTGTGCCTAAAGCAGATCACCTTAAATTTGAAAGTCAGTCAGTTAGGGGTGAAAGCACTTGCATATGATCAAAGTAAAACTGTTTGTTTTGCTACTTGTTATTTTAGAAAATAAGGTATACATTTTTAACATACTCTGCTTATATTTTCTGGTATAAATCCTACAGATGATTCATAAATTACTGATTAGGTGATCCATGTGACTATAGTAATACGATTTACAGGCCACTCAGGAAATACGTTTCATAGATTTAGTATAAACATTAATTAGGTTCTTTGTTCTTTTGATATATGCAAGAACACCTGACTTAACAGAGCAGTAGTCATGACTAACAAATACTGACAACAAATCCTGATGCCACACCTTGCAATAGAAAACTTTTTATGAGTGTCATGCCCAAAGACTTGTTTGCTATTGAGCTTTACAAACTGAGATTCCATTTCACTGCAGACAAAAACACTAATGAGATCCTGAAATAAAATGTAAAGGAAATCTGAGAAAAAGATTTCATTCCAATACTGGCAGCAGTCAAATACTTGAATTTTAAAATTATCTCATATAGCCATTTGGCATTTATTTGTGCAGGTATATTTTCTGCTGATAAGAAAAGATTTTAAATCACAAAAGAAATGTAATTCATTCTCTGCTACCTTGTTGTTATGGTTCAGATGTATTTTCCATCTTACATAAACACCAGGGTGACTTATTGGCTTTTCAAGTACCACATACTTCTGCAATATTTAAACATGGAAATAAGTGTTTTAGAAAAAAATGTTATTAGGAGAAAACTGAGCCTGCTAGGAAATTGAGCATGCTAGAAAATTGAGCTCTCAAATGCTAGGAGAGCTTACAATTAGCTCACTTAAGACTTTCATTTCGGCTTCTTGTACCTTCCTCCAGTATCATGGCATGTATAACTACTGACTCAGTAAAAAAATCCACTTCTCAGACTAGACTGGCCCACCATGAGTTTTGCTGGAAAGGCCCTTTAAAGTTGATCTGGCTCCAACTTCCCTGCCATGGGCATGTACATATTTCAGTAGATCAGATTGCTAAAAGTGCCATCTAATCACACTTTGAAGACTTTCAGGGATTGGGCATTCACAACTTTTCTTGTTTCAGTGTCTCACCCTCATTTTACGTTCCTTATGTTCAATCTAAATCTATCATCTTTTGATTTAAAACTGTTGACCCTTCTCACTTAAGGCCTTGGTAAAACCTCTCTTCTCTTCCTTTTAAGAACCTCTTAAATACTGAAAGGCCACAATAAACACTTTCTGAAACTGTCTCATTTAGGCTGAACCCCAACTCTCAACTCTCAAACTTCCTTCACAGAAGAGGTGCTCCAGCCTGCTGTTTACTTTGTAGTCTTCCTTTGGACCACTTTAACAGGGCTGTGCCTCTCATGCTTGAAGCACCAGAGTAGAATGCAGCACTCCAGATGGGTCCTCAAGAGAGTGAAGCAGAGGGAGAGAATCAACCCCTTTGATCTGCTGGCCATACCTCTTTTTATGGAAATCCAGGATGCAAATTGCTGCAGCCCAGGATAGCACTGGCAATCTGGAACCTCATTTTATTGTTGTAAGCACCGAAGAATGTAATTTTTACTGATGCCATGACTCAGGACTAAAATCATGAAACATCACTTAATGATTTAGAAAATAATTTGCTACAATACCCTCAAAAGATTATCTTTTATTTCCTTTGGCATTCCTGCCTTAGAAATTTGAAACCATTTTACAAATACAGTATCTTTTCAACAATCCCTTTTTCATTCCATGATTTCTATGACTCAGAAGCTCCATCATAGCCATCTTTTTTCCAGATAAAGACCATCAGATTTAACATGTTTAAATCATGTTTTGTATGTGCATGAGTGTTTGTTGAAGGAAGGGAAGGCAATTAGAACTTTTTCTGTGTATTTTCGGGAACATATTTCTCAAACTGTCAAATATATGAGAGTAGGATTCTTACTTCATATTCAGCTTGCTCTTACATTGAAATTCAGAGCCGACTGAAAATAGTCTTGTAGTTCTTATAATAGGAACTAGGACTTCCACAGTAAAATAATACAAAATCAAACATTTATTCTCTTTCCCTAAAGAAGCTCCAGTCCTAAAGGGAAAGATATGTGAAAGAAAAAATTTTTCCAGAAATATTAAAAGCTGAGGTAACATTAATATGGACATTAATATTTAACATTAATTAAAACCACAAATATGTCTTACGATCCACTAGACTATCTGTGTTTTTCTATGCACTAAATTCCGTTATGAATCTCGCAAAGGTCATAAAAGCTATTTATTTTTTCTGACCTGCCATAACAGCTTGCCAATCAAACTTCCGTGACTGTTCTCCTCAGACCCTGATGTACAGAAACTGTTTATATCTCAGATACCTCAGACTTGACATATATGGGGGTCTCAGAACCTCAAGATCACCAGTCAAATGAGATATAAAAATATTCTTCTAAGTATTTGTGGTTGTTTCCTCTCTTTGCTGTTTTACATAGGTGGCAAAACCACAGCACTTATAACAAGAAACAGTCTTTCTCAATGCATCTTTTTTATAACTAAACAGTACAACAGTTATTTCAACAGTAGAAAAAATGTAATTAAACTTAAGTGTTACTCTTTAAAAAAATCAATCACTTTTAAAGTCCTTTTATCATGTTGAAAAAAAATTTCTAACTTCTTCCAGTAGTTCAACATGCAATCACTATGAACTTCCTTCTTGCTACAAATGAAACAAAAGGTTCCACAACACACAGAAATTTAGCAATCCATCTTTAATGTAATGGAATAGTCACCATTCCCTATGCATTGCAGTTGGAAAGCTGAACGGAAAAGAAAACATCAAAATATCAGAGCATAAGACAATAAGGATCTGATCAGCAATGGTACTGAGAGCTGTAATTTCCCCAGGGCTCTGCTGAGGAGACAAATCTTTTTAATGCATTCAGAAATACATATTACCTACGTGATTTAGGTTATATTTTCAAATCCTGTGCTGTGAGAATTCACAGGCTTAAGGGCCAGCACTAGATCCCCACAAGTATGGGTAGAAAATATTTTACAGTTCTCAGTGTGCATTCACATTTCTTCATCCCAAAAATAATGTGTTCAGAGCACGATTCTAAGCTATATTAAAATTCAGTCTCATAAACATTTTTCTGCCTCCAGAAAATCCATAGGAAAAAATGAGAAAAAACATTAGTAGATTCATAATTCACTCTACAATGTTTAAATTCTTTGCTTTCCTTTGAGATGAGGGGTTATCAAAAAACATTATCCTTCATAAAATGCTAAGATCTCTAGAAAATTTAATTTTTTTATTAAGTATGCAAGCTAGACTGAATATGTGCGGCCATCACCCATCTCCCTTTATTTTTAGATTGGTATCTACAAAAAAGTAATTTACCTGGCCAAAAAAATGTCTGCTACCTTATTGCCTTTATGTATTGTATTCTGGTTAGCAATTATTTTCACTTAAAGAAATCAGTCCTTGAATTGAACTGAGTTTAGTACCATACAGCAAAACCCCTGAATTTAATCCTAAATCACTTTTAATGTAATTTAAATATAACAGATCAGATTAGAATTAAGGTATGCAAGTTTGTGGGCAATCCTAATATGCAACACATTCACTAAGACAACTACAATGGATTTGGCAAATGTGATTGTAAATCTGGATTATTTATTGCCTACTCTTCTTTTTTAAAGGGTAAATTAAATTAATTTCATTATTAGAAAAGTAATGGGTTTTTTTTCCCCCAATTATAGTATATTAGGACATCCTACAATGAGATCAATTAGAAGCAGTCTGAAAAAAAATCTGGTTAAATGTATAAAGATGTCAGAAGCTCAGCTCTATTTGCTTTGCTTTGTAAATTCAAATCTAGAAATAACAAAAGTGGACAACTGAACTGTGTGAGCAACAATTTCTCTAAAAATAAATTAATATTTTCCCATATATAGCAGTATTCCTTTTTCCCATAAGATTTTGAATGTGACACCTATACCAAGGGAAATATTTTATTTCCCTCCTCCATTGATATCCCATTAATAGTAGTTGGGGAAGACATTGCATATTAAATTCAGTTGTGACAAAGATTGTTCTCACTGGGTGGCCAGCAAGCCGAACTGAATCGGTATCTATGGAGTAATGCTGCATTTTTCTTATCAAGAAGAGTTTTATTTCATAACTGTGAAGTTTGACTGAAATTGGCCAATGCTTTCAAAATTGCATAACAAAGGTACAAGGTTGACAGCCAGGTAACAAAACAATTTTAAATTTCATCATGCAGACAAATCAGGCTAAGACTTGTATGGCATTTGATTCACTGAAGGAAAACAACACTTCTAATAAGGAAGTAAGGATAAGGAAAAAGTAACATTGGAGTAAGTTTTATTTTTTAAATCAAGTTGCAGCAATTGCAGATAGTCTAACAGGAAGAGAGAGTAATTGAGAAATATAATATCAATATATTAATATCAATTATTAAATATTAATATATTAAAATATATTATATATTTTTACATAATACTTAAAAGAGTAGGAAAATCTAATGATAATCCACCGGGAAAGATAACTAAGTATCAAGAGCAACAGATGTGGAACAGGAAAAGTCAGCTATCAAAACCAGCATATTTGTATGTTAAAGAATAACCAGACAAGAAAATTGCTCACTTGTAAACCATTGGAATTTTCTTTCAGAGGGCAAGAGAAGAATAGGGAATACACTGAAACAATACTTTTTAAAGTTCATAGATTATGGCTATCTAATTGACTGTACAATTTCCTATATGTTCTAAATGATGCTGAGCAAGTTATTTTGGCTCAAAAATATAAAGTTATAATATATGATGATTATAGAATTTCTAGATCTTCTCAGTAGAAATGGCTAGTGCAATCTGTGATCTCAGAGGCAACAGAGAGAGTTTCTGCTTTGTGAAGAAAAATAAACATGTGCAAGACAATTAATTTTTAAAGAAGAAAAGTCCTATATCTGTTTGTACAATGAAGAAAAGGAAGTGGGTAGAAAACAGAACATAAGTCAATTATAAATTCAATAGAGTGAGCTTAGCTGGTAGATCCTAATCACTTAAAAATTGAATACAACTCTGTTACCAACTTTCCACGTTAGGAAAAAAAACCAAAACACAATAAACAATAAATACCTTTTAGAATAATCGAATTTTTTCCAGCACATGAATTTTTAGTGATGTGGATTATTTTGTCACGTTTTTTTTAAAGGTTTTAAACCCATAAATTTTTAACATACACACATAGATGCATACACACACACACACAACACACACAACACACACACATATACACATACTGAAATATGGTCTCTATAGGTAAGGAGTAATACATAAAAAAGGAACTGCATGAGTTGTCTTTACAGAAGAATGTGCTTTGCTTCTCACTCATGGGATGCATAAAACTGGATGAATGTACATGCATTTAGTAGTGCAAATATACCTGTAACTACAGTTTTTTGTGAAACGAGATAAATACTAGTTATATATTTTATTTAAAAGTAGAATGACACAAATATCAGTTAATTTAACTGTATCACTTTCTTGGTTCTGATTTTTTTTGTTCTACTATTATACCTATTAGACTAATAACTTAGCTATAGTTTTATCAAAAGTTTTATCAAATAATCACTATTGTTGAGAATTTAATGTTTTTTCTGGATTTTTTTAGTAAGTACTTGGAAAATACCACTAAAAGTTCCTGAATTTTAATGAATAATACTTTTTTTACATTTTCTTTTATTTTGAGAATACTACTGACACAATCTTCAGCACTTAAAAAAATTATTATAAGGTTCACGTAATGCAAAAATGTAATATTTCATAATACCTTGCTCTGGTTTTAAGTGAATTGCTTTTCCTATGTTTACATAATAGGATAAAATTTTACACTGTCATTGAGGCAGTCATGATCATACATTTGTTGACAGCTGACAAGTTGCAAATATGAGAAGTAGAAAGCATGCAACTTATCTAAAAAACCAATTAATTTTAACAAGAGATGGTTAGAATGAATCAAAAAAATAGCAGTTCCTCTTGTATCATGCCCTCTTCATCTCATTCCCATTAATTTTGGAGTAGACCAAACAGTCCTACTGGGCTAAGGAAGAAAGAAAAGAATAGAAGTAAAGAGTAATAAAACCATGCACTAGTTGAGTGAGCTACAACACTGCTTCTAGAAGAACATGTTATACTGTTGCAGTGCATGTTTCAACCCTTCAGTTACATGTACCGAGCTTGTTAGTGCTTAGCCTGTTCCTTCCCAAACCCC
>JBBMKD010000145.1:91015320-91108471 GCA_037834095.1 Argya squamiceps | reverse complement strand
TTCCACATGAAGATCCAGCAATAAACATCCTTGCCAACCACGGAAAGAGGCCCGCTCTTTCATTTCCGAAAGCTTCATCACGCTTCTAGCTAGCAGTGCCGAGGAACCCACGAACTGGTGTTGCGGCCTGGAGTAAGCAGCAAAGCCGGTAAGCTGCTCCCAGGGAGGCAAACCGCATTATACAGTCTACAAACAATGTAAGATTTAACTACTAGTTTCAGGGCAGAAAATGCTGTTAGTCAGAGATTGTTATGGCAAGGAAAAACACTCTAAACAGAACCAGAACAAAGAGTACTGGAGGATATATAGAAAATATATCACATGACTTTGTATTTGATTTATTTGTCATTTCTGTAACTTGACAATCACAATTATTGTTGACTGCTCAGAAGGAAACTAACACTAGGTGGGTGTGGTATGAGAATATTCCATACTTGTAAGACTATGTGACAAAACAAAATTCTACAGATGACAGACAGTCATGATTTCTTTGTTGGCATGCTTTATGAGCATCAGCCTAATTCAGGTGTTCAGAATCTTCCTGGCTGTCCAAGGACTCCACAGGTATCATCTAACTATAAATGTATATATGTGTGTTTATGCAAATAAATGGTATACTGGGCCTGGAAAAACAAGACAATGAATATTAATACTATTAATTGATAACAGTACCATTGAATGGAATGGAGAGGATTATTAGCTCTGTGACCTTTGGCAAAAAACATTACCTTCTTCTCAAGGTTTTACATCAATAGAACACAGGTTCCAACTCAACACAATTTCAATTTTAAAAATTCCAACCTATTTATTAAACAATCTACAGAATTTAAAATTCTATATAATATATACCAAACATATCTTCTAAAATAATAATAAAAACAATTAAAATTTGATTTTTCCTTTCTAATCATAAAGATCATTGCGCTAGTTCATACTTACCTTGGTATGTCAACTTAAATCCTTGCCTGTTTTCTGAGTGATCACTATAAAAATGGACTAGTGTTTCATGAGTAGTACTTAGCAAGGATGATGGGAGTTCCGTTCCACTAAACTGGCCAATCATAGAACTGGTGTGGTGAGGCCCATTCTGAATTTCAAGGAAATCATGATTTGCTTCAGTGGAAAAATTCAGAAACTGAATGTGTGCACCTGTAGCATTGAGAAAGGAAGAAAAAATTTATAACTCATGTTGCTTAATAGTAAAGCATGTAAATAAAAAAAAAATTATGATAGTTGTTACAGGCAGTATATTTATATTTTAGTCACTATTCAAAGTGGGATGCTTAGGTTAAAGAAATAGCTGTTAAGCATTACAAGAGTTGGAGTTCCTCATTTTTTTTTGTTTCCAATAAACATCATAACCACACATGAAGAGACAAATGAAAATAAGCCATAAAGTCACAAAGTGAACTCAGGGATTGTTCGTATTCTTAAACCAATTAGCCAAAAGACTCAATGGTGGGGCAAATCACAAATTCTGCTGTGCCACGGCATGGTTGGGACTCTGCCATCCCAAGTGCCATCCTCACAGAGGCTCAGGATCAGCTAGGCACCCAGGAAGGTTACAGTGACCTTTCTGAGGCAAAGTTTACCTACCTAGTTCCAGCTATCTACTCTACCTCAGTTTTCCTGCCCCAGATCACCTATATTTGTCTCCTTTTCCCTCTATCTTGGGCTGGTGTGTCTTTGGAGCCATTTTACTCTGTATGCAGGCCTATTAGATGCACTGAACTCCAGATAGGTGACAGGGGCTTCAGAGAATTTACCACAAACCCTCTTCAGGAAACAGATGCTTGAACAAGGCTTTTCAGTATTCAAAACATGCTTAACATTTGGAAGTATAAGCATAATTTCATAGGAAGAGCAGTTGTGAATTCTGGCACTATTTCCTCTGGACTAAGGACCCAAAATCCAGTCTTAAACTATGCATATGTATCATATCAAAACAGAAATGAGGGATGAATCCCTGGTTTAGAAGCCTAGTACCAAGTAACTTGCAACTGAACTTTTTTGGGCTTAACTTTGCTCTGGTAGACTATGAAGAACCAGCTGTAATAGAATAAAACAGAATTACTGAATGAGCCAACAATGTAGTGTGAGTCAATGCCTTAACTCTGCTTGACATTCTTACTTAGCAGTAGAGACATATTCTTCATTCCAAGAGAGAACATTATAGATTTATCAACAGGGTAATAGATTACCAGAGTAATTCACTCAGTCTTGTTTATAACTGATTTCTTCACCTCTGTGGTTTAAGATCGAATCAATGGTATAAAAAAAGATTACTTTTTCTACTAGAGAAATTAAATAAGCTACCAAATAAACTGGGTTTTATAGAACACTTGTAAAAATATGGGATATTTAGTTTTAGTCCCTTCTCTGATGTATGCAATGTGGTAGGTGTGAAAACATGTATTTCAGCTGTTGAATAAGAACACTTAACCCAGTGCTATCAATAGAGAGGTACACATCAAACATATCAGAGTCATAATATCAGCCATCTCTGCGTGACATTTGATATGGCTAGTCTGACTTGAATGAAGTCACTAATTTTACAATGCCCTCAGAATTTGAGATGAGGTAGGACACCAAGCAAGTGGAAACATCTTGACTTCAGTGTCAGTGGCTAGTGATTCCCTACAGAGGCTGCATGTCAGCACCATAGAAATGATAAATAATTGAGCAGCCACTTAATGTAATACCAAAATTGAAAAAGTGACAAGCAGATAATCAAATTTGCCATATTTATATGGAGCCTAAATATTGTTTAGGTATTTGAATAAAATTAATCTACTGTTATGAAATATTATCTGATGACCTGTGGAGTGCCTTTAAAACTGAATCATTCTAATTTAATTTCTGAGATGTAATTTCTATGTCTAGTTGTATATATTCAGTATAGAAAGGCTTTGTGTTTTGAAAGTATAAAAGTAGGTTTAAAGGTAATTTAAAAAATATATATATACTACCTAAAGTAGTTTCAAATGTGCTAATTTCAATTGGCGAACACACTGTATGTGTCCCCTCAATCCTTAAGTCCAAGTTTTTACAATTTACAAATGTCAATTTGATATGCCAAAGAATTTTTCTACACTAAACAATTTCTTATATAAAATTACATGGAATAAAAATGATAGCTACAGAAAATCAATCATTATCTGGTCAAACAATAATTATGTTACTTCCTGCTTGAATCTCAACAGCACTTCCTCTCTCACTTGAATGTACTCTGAATAATGAAAATTCCAAGCTGAGATAATTACTTTACAAATGTTAATTAGTTAAAAGCTACCCAGAATCATTTTAAAATCACAACAACTCACTTGAAAATACATATTTTCTATTTTAAAATATTTAGATTTTAGTAGTGTCTTTTTATTTATATGACTGATATATCTTCATGTAAGGAAGAGAACACTATATTTTGGGACATATTTAGCTCCCACAATTTTATTGTTAGACTTAGTTTAAGCACAAAGTTGTTTTGATATGATAGAATGTATGTAAACAAACAGCTTTTCAGTAGAGAAGCTTATAACTTTTAATTAAAATTCCAAGTAGAAGTACTTCCAAGTAGATGTACTTTGTAAATTATCACATTAATTACAAAATAAACCTGATATAAAGATATTATATGTGGATTATTTAACAAATACTTGGGAAAAAATATCACTATAGGAACTTCATCGCAAAAAACATCCTTTTTGAAGGCAATGATAGATCATTGCAATGAACACCTTCTTCGTGTTAAAACATGTACTAAACAAAACTATTATCTTTTCTATTTATAGAATTACCACCACCAGAGACTTTCAGAAAAGTGAGAGAAATAATAACAACAGGATACAAGATGCTCTTGTGCAATTAATTCATTAAACATTTTCTACATGGAAAAGCTTAAAGAAAAAGAGCAACTCTGAGAGATATGAAGAACTATTTTTCAAAGGCAGAATTGTAATAACCTAATAAGGATGACATTGGTTATTATTTATATTTCCTGCAAATGTAGCTGGACAATGTACAAACTAGCAAAGGATGTTCTGTCTGTGGTTCTCCTACATCTTTAAGGATATCTTAGGCTACTAAGGGTATCCATACTTATGATGGATCAGTTTTACCAGGTGTTCACTGATAAAGGGCACTATTCTAAACAGCAGCAAAGCATTTCTACAGATTAACTTAGTAAAATACTATGAAAGTAGTACATCTCATGACAAAAAACCCTCTTATGAATGCAAATTGAGAACATAGAAAATAAACTAATTTCCTCAGATAGGAATAGCAAATTTGGTAACGAGTTTTTAAAATTAATTTTCCTATTGAGCATTGGCATTGAACTTACAGTATGGGACATGGACAGCAAAAAAACTTTTTCCTCTTTCAGTTCTCATAATGATAGAAAACTCTGCTTTGTACACAAACTTACAGATTCTTTATTATCTACGATTACCTTTTCAACATAGTTATTACTTACTTTTGAAGATATTTTTGTATGAAAAGAGTTTTAATGTAAACCTAGAAAGATTCTAAGTTGGCAACTGTAGTCTAGGATTTGGACACATACGGTTTGAGAATGCTTTTAACTAAATTCATAATTTTAGAAGTGAGATTGCGTCTATTGTTATAGAGCATAAAATACTGTTTAAAAAGTCACTTGGAGAACAAAAGACCATTATTTAATTTAGAAGTCAAATTATTTATTTCATCTGATATATCTTCATGGCACAGATCTCATTTGCTTTGAAATCAGTTTCTGAGACAGGCTGAGTTAAAAAACGTTGCTCTGGCAAAGACACATTTAAAATTTGCCAACCATTTTAATTACAAATGTAGAAAATAATTATGTAATGGTTCACAATATATTACTAGATAAAATCTACTTCATATTGTAATTAAAATATTTATAATAATGTCATATATATATATATATAAATCTCAGTATTACAAATAAGTGCTCTTCCAATATAAGTTTACTTACCATATCCAATAGGCAATAAAATTTTCCAGGTACAATCTAAATTACTAGGGTAATTTCCAGGAAAACCTGGGCTTAGGATCACACCAGCCATGTTTGTCAGTGTTCCACCACATTTAGCTATTAAAAACAGAAAGAAAATCACTCTATCTCTCATTAATATTATTTCTTAGTATTTGACATAAACTTAATTCAAAATGGATTTTTCATTTTGTTCCCATGACTCAAAAGCAGTGAAATTTATCATAGTCAAAACACTCTTCATGAAGGAAATTTAAAAAAAAAAAGGATTTTGTTTAGAGTAAGATCTTTACTTAAGGTGATATGTTCACTGTAATATAACTATAAATGTGTAGTTGCACACATAGATTGGGCAACCCATTGTCTCAGCTTGGCAATTACTGTTAAAAGTATCTGGTGATATGTTGAGATACGTTTCATAATCAGAGGAACAAATCTGGAATTAAACTGAATTATGATTCCAAATCATGATGCAGCAACAAATCTATTACTCAATATAACCAAAAATACACTTGAATTTAAAAATGAACAACCAAACAAAGCCTCCCATGACAGTTTTTGGTTAAATTCAGAATGAGGATAGACTTGTTGCTTAACAGAATAATTCTTTGCTTTTTTTTGGTATGCTTCTATTCAGTAAGTACATATGTTTGGAAATTGAAAACCCATTTGTATCATTTAGGATGACATCAAACTAAGCTACAAATATGTGAAGCAACCTGCAAAAAAGTGGCTGAGTTTACACATATGCTAGGACAGTAATATGAAGTAAGAATAACCTCAAGAAATCAAATTAGAATAGATTATTTTCTACACACAGAAAACTCAGATCTGTTTGGCAAAGGTCTAAGTGTACTTAAAAGAAAAATGCTTCTTAGCTTTACTTTTCAACTCAGCATCATTTAACAGCTTTCTCAGATGAAAAGAGCCAGTCTTTTCTGGATTCCTAAAACTCCTTTTCATTCCACCACCCCTGAAGTCTTGGCTTCAGAGCTGCTCTCCACTGCCTGCTTCTTTAGGAAATCTCTTAAGGTGCCCTGCATGACCCGCCTGGCTCCTAAGTCTTCCAAGCTGAGCATGCTGCAAAAAGAATCTGTTGACTACCTCTCCTTTATGTAGAAGATTCAGCCTGATTCAAAGCAGAGTATTCAGGACAAGCTAAACAATAGTTAACATATGGGTTTCCTCCTTTGCCCACTCTCACAATATTTTTTTAAAACAGCATTTAACCATATATAGACAAAAAATTATCCTTTTTTTTCCCCATATTTCATAGATACAAATGGAAACTCAAAAAATTTTTGAATGAAATAGAATTGAGGAACAATGGGTATGACAAGGTCAGGAGTTTCTTGTGACTGATGGTCAGAAAACTGAAAACAGGTTTCCATACCAATGCAGAGAGGAGATGGATAGTTCCAGCGTCGAACTGTTCCTGGCATACAAGAAATATGAGAACGGCCCTGTTTGGAAGGGGCAAAACATCAGATTACAGATACTCATTTATGGGTCTTTCAGGAAAGACAGAGTTACAGACGACCTCCTGGTTAATCTAACCAGTGTATGTTCTTATATCAGCCAACTACATAATAAGTACTTGAATGAAACTCTATTTTCAAATAGTTAAGGTTTTATTTCTTTTTTTCTATTGGAATAATGTTCTAAACCACCTTTCCTCTGGTAACTTGAAATTTTTTAAAAAGTATGATTATAAATACAGAAGAAGCTAACTACATGCACTCATATGGTCTGATTAGTCCACTGCCTGTTTCAATTCCAGTGTATTCCATCTACAGTGGAAGCATAGTGGTTGATTTTTATGCTGCAATCCAAGGTCAGTCAACCATTGCTCTGCAGGAGCACTACAGACACAGAGAGGAATTTGTTCCACATCTACTTGCTACAGATGTTCAATGTGGACCATGCCAAGAATGTCATCAGCAAATAGCAGCAGGCCCTGACCTCTCACATGCCCTCACAACACGACCCACGGCATACATGCAGCATCTTGGCAGACAGCTGTAGAAATACAAGTGCCTCTTTATTTAACTGTCATGTTTAATTTACTTTGCCCATTCTTAAGAAAAATCACAAGAACCAAGCAGACTCATGTGGTGGCAAGAAGTAAATCAAGACATGGCTGTAGCTTGAACAGTCTAATCACATGTACCTCAGGGTGACTGCCTAGGACCAAAATGCTCCAATCTTTGTTTTCCCTAGGAGCAGTTCAAACTGGAAACTTTACAGTAGGACAAAAAGTCTTTTTTTTCCAATTCTGTCCTTTGAGATACTCAGGTTATGCATTCTGCTGCTGAAATGTGAAAGCTGAATAAACTGGCAGGAGTGAGAGCAACTGATATAAAGATTGAGACACGAAACTGAGAACAAGGTTTAGTTTCTGTTTTAATCATTTGGATATACAAACTCATGCAGGTTACTTAACATCTCTGGTTTATTTTTTTCGAGTGCATTATGAGTCTAAAATTTAGTAAGGCAGCACATCTTATCAATATAATATGAAGATTTATTTAAATATTATTTGTCCATAGCAATCAGAACCTCATAAAAATAAGAAAAAGAATAAATAGGTAAACTGCAGTAAAGGAAAATCAATTTGATGACATTTCTTCCACATCATTTGGAATGTTTACATGCTGCCTTGAATAAAGTTCATATTGAATTGCATGAAATAAAGCTACTTTAATTAATCATTTAGTTAAGTATATTTAGGCAATCATCTTCTGAAAGCCAAACTGAAATACATCCAGAAAATTACTTGGAAGGGAAAAAGAAAAGGACGTTTTCACTAAAATAACGAAAAATAAATAAGTCTTTTTCTTCCAAAAATACTCCAAATTGATAACAAGATAAAAATCTTTTTCTTAAAAGCTTTTTTAAAGGAAAAAATGTGCATGCAGTTACTGTGTCATCTCAGTTACTTGCAAAATGGATGAGGTTTTGAATATTTTAATTAATGCAATATTTCCTGTTTTATTCCCTCTTACTAGTATTCCGTGATTGCATTGTTTTATTTTATTCTCTTTTTCTAGTTTTCTGTGATTGCACGTCTCTGCTCTGAGTCATGGGGCAAGCCAATAATTTAACTACCACAGTCAGGAAAAAAGTAAAATAGACTATAAAAGATCTTTTGAAAAATAAAATTAAATGATTCCTCTAGCTTCAAGCCTCTTTCTAACAAGAGCACACTCTTGATTTCAGTCTTTTAAAGTTCCCTCCTGTCGGGAGACACTTAATCCTACAGCTAGCAATTACCTTTTTTATGCATCTCCAGGTAGTAGTTTGAGCTCTATGACTTTTCTGCTAAGTCTCAATTATAAACTAATCCACAGCTGATTGTTATTGCTAGCTGTGAATATGTTCTATAAAGACTGAGGATAAATTCACAGCTAGAGGAGAAAAAAAAAAAGTCTGAAAAGTTATGCTGGTCTGTATTTGTTGAATAGCAAACATACTGTGCCTCATAGAACATTATTTTCATTATTATTTCTTTTTAATTTGGACCCATTTTTTTTTGTCTTGTCTGAGTAACATGCTGTATATATATATGGATATGTATGCACTTTGTTATGGTAAAGTCCATACAGCATAGCCATTTTCATCAGTATTTTCAAAAGATTCAAACTCTTTTCTACTGAATTTGGAAATCAAAGGTCCTTGTTTTGAAATTTGAACAAGCTTATTAAACTAGTTTTTATATATGTCAGCCTCCACAGTGAGTATTAAATTTTCACATGTATTGAAAAAGAGGTTTAGAGTTGAACTATATGCAGTTAAGTAACATTATGAAATGAAAATTTAATAAAGTATTTAACAATAGAATCCCTGTAAGTTTACAAAAAAAGATGCACTTAGTCGGACAGAATATTTGATGATGCTGTATCTTGAGCATGTATCCATTTTTAATCCATGTAATTAAAAACAGAATAATGATGCCTTTTTTCAATATGCAAAATTTAGACATTTGCTAGTCGAAAAAGGGATAGAAGAGTCTGCAATATGATGGGCAATACAAGTAGAGGTCACCCTACTAAACCTAAGCAGTGTAAAGTTTGATACCTGCGTTAACCTTTTGATATCACTGATGAAGGACGATATTTTAAGAGTAAAGTTCCTGTTCTAACACAAAATCTTAGTAGTATGAATCAGTCCTTGGAGGAATATGGCTGTTTATCCCTAGTATCACAATAAAAGTCCAAAAAGCTGATTGAGATTAGATGGCTGGTTTTATATTAAATAAATTGCATTACATGTTTTTCCTTCTCCATAGGAAGCTGTTAGTATAGGCTTAGTTTTTCATTTTTTTCCTATCAGATCACTGCTATAAGCTTAGCCATAAATCAGATGTTTGCCTAAATGCATTTCAGTCATAACAGCTCAGAACCAGTGACCTGGATCACAGCAATGAGGCAATATATAAATACCTCCTGGCAATTATATGAACAGCAATTATATAACAGCCCTATCAGCAGATCTTGATCCTTTCACTATAAAGTGGAACTGAATAAAAATATATAAAGAATTGCAAATAACTTTTCTACAGATATTCAAAATAAGAACTCTTCTCAAAAAAAAAAGAGCAAAAAAGAGAAAAAGAGATTACTTAAAATACAATTATATTTATTGTTGTGTAATCAAGTTTATTACAGGCTGACTCCCAGATAGATTCTGCACTGAAATAGACTGTCCTGAGTCTGCAGATGAATAATGCTAAATTTAGCTCAATGCATATAAAAAAGCCCTAAAAGAACATGTAAGCTACATCTACACTAGTGGAAGTGTGTGGGACTGAGTGCAAATGCAAAGTGCTTTGTATATCTACCTCTTTAATTTTTTCCTTCTGAATTTTTTTCTTCTGAATTCATCTCCAAAAAAGTGCCAGGATGCAAAGTGCATGTGAGGAATAGTGTCTGGCTTGTGATAATTACTGCTGTTATATTGCAGCTAGGCCAAAAGCATGCCAGCACCCCATTCCAACAAACAAATAGTGCTGAAGATAAAATTTCAGTTCCCATATCTTTGCCTCAGCTATAGCAACATAGGTATAGACACATAGTATGTCCTTTCATCATTTACTTAGTTTAATGCTACTTTGAAATGTCTTGGGTTTATTCTATTCCATCTCTTGAAACCAGCTGGGGAGGTGTAACTCCAGAGGAAGTATCTCTTCTTATCTCTCATAACTCCAGGGGAAAGTGGGACTTCTGATAATGGGCCAGCTGTTAAAATCGGGTAGGGCATTGTTCCTTATCTCTTTCCACCCTCCTGGGGGATATCTTTTGGTAATTGGCCATTAAGGTTCACCAAGGACATGACACATTACATCATCCCAGTGAGATGCTCCACCCAGTGGAGGAAGCCAAACCGTTCCTAGCCAGATAAAAATCGAGATGGAGGGATACCAGTTCCTGGTTTTCCACTGGATTCCTGAAGGAAGACCAGACCCATCTTGCCACTACTAGACCCTTTCTACAGGACCATCTCTACTCCAACAGAACCACATCTGCCACTCCAGGAGGGCTTACCTTGGACTGCTTTCAGCATCCTGCCCAACAGGGTGTCAGGTTGTATTTCTGACTCTGTCAGGGTGTCTAGGATTTTCTGTTCATTTTGTTTGCTTATTTTTTGTACTATTACATTTTTATTCTTAATATTTCTAGTAAAGGACTGTTATTCCTATTTTCAAAATCTTTGCCTGAAAAGCCTTTAACTGCAAAATTAGAATAATTTGGAAGGGGGGGTTTACATTCTCCATTCCAAGGGAAACTCCAGACTTCCTGGCAGATACCTGTCTTGCCAAACCAAGAGAACACATAATATGTCCTTTCATCATTTACTTAGTTTAATGCTACTTTGAAATAGAAAACTGTTAATGGCTCAATAGTGGTCCTTAAACGAAAGTCTGAATCTATTTTGGTGTCTGCTTTAAATGACAGATAGTCATGAAGGGACCATGTCATAAAAAAGTTATCAAATCTCTCCTTTTCTTATTGACATGCTAACTACAAAGGATAATGTAAAAGAAAGATGCAATTGAGAAAATAAAGTTAAAAACTCCAAAAGTTAATGGGTTTATACCATTAGGTGTTTTCAAAATAACATTAATTTTGAAAGAAAAACATTTAAGTAGTTCATATATGAACAATCAGCTGGCTTTTAAGTAACCCACAAACTGTTAAATAAGCCATGAGTGCTCAGGGTGGACAGAGAATTGGCTTTGTCATGCTGAAGTAAAATATTTTCTTTTAGCAGGATACTAGAATAACAAAATCCTTTTTTGCTATGGATATGGAAGGCTCCCAATGCAGGTTGTTTCATGTGATGTAATACAAGTAAAGAGAATGAATTAAGTTTAAATAAATGAATCAAGTTTAAATACTTGATCTACAACTGCCATACGTGACTGAAAAAGTAGGCATATTCCTGGTTACCTAAAAAGATGTTTCACGTCCATGTGTTCCCATGCCTACAACCAGCCTAGAAGTAAGAAGCTTAGTCTGAACCCTACAAGAATTTTAGGAGAATGGCAAGAAATATGGAGACCAAAGAAATATCTTATATATGCTGTGGGAACACTGAATTGGCAGTCCTCAAATGGGGAACTTTATCCTTGTGAGGAGCAGAAGTTGTGATGCTTTACTTTCTCTGATACAGGTTTTACACCATCTTGTGTGGGATCTATTACCAATCAAAAGATTTTGAACTCAGGTGTTCTCAATGTATTTATCAGTGGTGGATTATATATAAACAAATTAGAGAAACTAGTGAGGAAAGAAAAAGAGCTTTTAGTCTTAGATTTACAGAGTGCTGAAACTTTTACAAAGAGCAGCTCAATCATATGTGTCTCCCATGTGTGAACTAAACCAGTGTGTGAACAGAAAGCATCCCTGAACAGTGAAGATTTCTAATACTTTTCCATGAAAGATTTTTAATAATAGATTTAGCATTAATAAAATTTGCTTTAGAAATTAAATTCCACAATTCCTGAGCAGAATATGAAATCCCACAACATATTTGTACATTAAAATTTCACCTAGATAAATCAATCCCCCAAAAGGAAAACCACAGCACTCTATAGTATAGCACTATAACAATTTTCCAGAGGAAACATTTTATCCATGTTATTTCAATGTCCATTGAGATGCCTTTACTGCTCAATGGTATGTTGATCTAAGACAAGATTTGCCAGCCCAGATTTATTGAGGGCCAGAAATGCTACACATTTGTAGCTTTACAGTTTGGGAGCACTCATATAGGCTCTAACAAAATCATCTCTATGTACACACCACTGACTCCTCATTATTTTGGGCAGGTCTCTTGGCATTTTATTGCAATCATTCCACAGTGTATTAGTCAAAGAAAAAAAAGAAAGAAATACCTGTAATGTATATCCTGGCTCACACTGAAATGACAAAACATCATTCACCATATATCTATCTCCTGATTTGATCCCATTGCTAGGAATTACTGGTTCTGGACAGGCAGCAAGGCCTACAGCTGGAAAAAGTAAAGACAAAGATTGAAAAAACATAGATAAGTGGATAGCAGGTCTTCATTGATATTCTCTGCCTTAATGAATTCTTTCCACAGAATTATGGGTATTTAAGAAAACATTAATTCAAAATTCCTTTCAACAATAAATGGAAATTTTGTTTAAAACACAGACGTTTTCAGAACTGTTCTACAGAATGTGAATACTGCTGTTCACTAATTTGCGAATCCAGTGTTTAGATGCAACTTAAGCAAATCAACACTTATTTCTATTTTCTCACCTTTCTCACTCTTGAATAGAAAATAAAAAGATCTGCTCCAAAATCGCTGTTATTAAATAAATAAGCAGGTAACAAAGACATAGTGACTAAATTGCTTACAGAAATCAATGTACTTGCTGAATCCTGTGAATATAAATTTGAGGTTCATTTCCTGTAATCAAGAAATTTGTATTTTGGAACTCAGCAATCCTGTATGTTGAGAGTAACAGGGCTGCAGGGTTGGATCTGTATGAATAAAGTTACTTTAACATATTTTTCTGAGTTACAGAAACAGCTTTAACAGTGGCTGAATAGCAATACTAATAAAGTGCTTTTAATATAGCTCATTCCATCATTGGTTGAATAGCATCCAGAATTTAAACAGACTGATCAATCAAAACCCTTCAAATTAACTTTCTATGTAACTGTGAGATGTTGTAGTATACTATGTATTTGTCTTTAACAATTTCTAATAATTAGGTAAAACTTTTTTTTTTTTGCTATCTGCTTATACTTTTCATAACATTAGGATATACTACTTCTTTGGTATGATGATGCAAATTCTATCAGAATGTCATAAAACACTTTGACTTTCTTTGATATGCCTGATATTAAGAAGCAATATTACCTCCCCTAAAGCAAGACAAAGTTGAAAGCAGAATCAAATACTATTCTGAATCCTGAAATCTCTCTTATTCTAATCATTCCATAATACTATCCCAGTGTAGTTCAAAAATTGATTTAGTTAAAACAGATCCAAAAATCAAAAGAATGCTTGAGAGAAAGCAAACAATTTCTTTTATCTGGGGACAAACTAGGAAACTTAAATATTCAGAGACTCTGAAATACTTTATTAAACTAGATTGTATGTGAACAGTCAGTAATATAGGGGAAGCATATTAAATGTCAAGTCCAAGCAATCGAAAAAGGAACAAGGATTTCTTAAGTGCATGCTTTTCAGAGCTCAGCTTCTGCTCTTCAGTACAAAAGAGAACACATCAACGTCAAGTGATAACCCTCTCGCTGACCTTCTTCCACTTACTGTTTGCTAAACACTTTCTTGACTCTGCTGTGGCATAAGACAAATATGCTTTACATACATAATTATATCCATGCCTACAATTACCTCAAATTCTGTCCAAACATCACTGCCATTGCTGGCAGAAAGAAAATCCTTGCTGGCATATCTGACAATGTGAATGCCCATTAGTGTCCATTTCAGAAAGTTGAGAGCTGGACAACACAAGAATGTCTTGACAGCTAGACCAAAAGTCATCAGACTTTCTTTTTTGAATTCCTCCCACCCCTGTGCAGCTAACAGAAGCATATTATGCTTTATTATATTACAAATATCAAGCTCGAGTGACTTGTTCTTTCTATTTTGATGATGGTGTGTATCAAAATCCAAGCTGTCCCTTTTAAAACTTCATGCTTCAGACACACCAGCCTAGAAAATGTCTTTATTTCAATGAGTTACTGCAGAGAGGTCAGATTCTTGTCAACAGCTAGTAAGTTGTAGAGATATACTGACAGGATCATGACCTGCTAAATTAAAAATGACATGTTTATGATTCACACCTGCTTTAACACAGGAAAAAAGAACTGTTGCAGTGAAGAACCACATTAAAAGCCAATTGCATGAAAGATCTTAAAATGGACCTGTAAAATACAATATGCTACTACGAAGAATATATTTTCTTCTCTGCTACTCTGATTTTTATATTTTAATTTATTAGATGTCTTCATGATAGAGAAGTACTACAAAAGACAGTCAATTGTTCTCTTGTCCCCTTAGCAGTGAATCTTTTATTTCAGCTGCCAAGAACCTTTAACACTTAAAAAGACATGATAGAATGGCTTCAGAAAAGGAGATGTTGGTTAAAAGTAAGATTATGTTCTCGTATATATTCCATCATCTTGGTATAGCAGTAAACTAAAAGCTTACAAAATGAGTGATGCTGACCTGTGTCATATATCCTAATTCAAGGTAATAGAGCTAGACACTATTAAATGCTATTAAAATATTGATTGCATAAAACAAGATTTTTACTGAAAAATTTAATTATAATCCCTAAATTTGGGGAGAGAGAGAGAGAGAGAGAGAGAGAGACGGATACTTGTAGATATTTGTGGTCTAAACCTATATATCAATATTGAGCATATATTCAGTTTTTTACTAAAAGAAACTAGACTTTAACCAAGAAGTTCAAGCAGCATGCTTAGAAAACACTCATTATTTCCAGACCTTTTATTTTTTAATTTGTTTGAATATTAAGGAAAACATTTAAACTACTACTGAATTAATAAATGAGATTTTAAGACCAAGTTTTAAAGATCAGTGGCCACGAATGCAGTGGAATTAAACACTCACATTTCTAAAACACATAATTTGGATAGTTGATTCCTTCATTCATTAGATTAAAAGTAATTCAATCAAATAACAGATATTTATTCTTCCTACTGTTGTACATATTAAGAATGCAACAAAGCACTCTCTGATTGGACTTGCTGGGGGTTGTGAAAATAATTCTGTTTGGTATTTATTCTAGCACATGCATATGGAGGATTAGTTAAATGATTAATTCTTTTCTACAGTAACCTGTTGCGTATTTTACTGCTTTGTTAACCATAGGTTGCTGCAACCACTTTAAAAGCCTGCAGTCCTTCTGAAATAACAGGAAATATCACATAGTAGCCCTCGACAAAACTTACAATTATGCTGTGACCAGAATGAAATTTTTCTAAAGCACTGAGAAATTATTTCTTTAAAACTGAGTTTGTGTATCTGACTTGAAAAACAAAACAAAACCAAACCAAAAACCAAACAAATGAAGGAGCAAAGCAAACAAATAAAAAAGAAACAAAGGCAAAAAATCTAAGTCATCCATAGCATATAAATTCAGTGGACCACTTAACTTGGTCAAATGAACTTTTGCATTAGTGGTGTCTAACAGAAAGACATCATAAAGTAAATGAGAAAATCATATTTTTCACCTTAAATCTTATGTGATTTGAAGGCTACAAAGGAAACCTATGCATTGCCTAGATTAGACATAGGTTTAAGTGTGCAGGAGCAGACTATCCAGAGCCTTCCCACGAAAATAAAGACATACATAGAAAAAACTTGCAAATGGACAGGGCAAGAGAAAGACATTGTTAAAAGGAAGAAAATGTTTCAAGAAATAAAACTATTCTTATTCAAATATTTAAATTATCTTGAAATATTTAAAATTTGAATAAGATTTCATCAGTGGCTGAAGCTTGTATAAAGTATTTATGAATTTCTATAAAGTTACTTCAAAACAATATACAGTGTGGAATATAAGATATGTGATCAAGTGATAGCAAACTAAATATATCTTACTGAAGTAAAGTTTTCCCTAACATAGTGATCCAAACCCAGGCATGCTTATAGCATTTACAGTGGTGAAATATTTTTTAAGTAGAAATACTTACCTGTTTATTCTAAAATACGATGTGCAATTTGTAGAGGTGTAATTTTTATTGTGTGTAAATATTTTAGTAGTGAATTAAGGACTCTCTCCTCTGTTGTGCCCTGCTCCTTAGAATTTCTTCTGGGATTAAGGGAATAAATAGTTCACACTTTGAAATGCTGTAATAAAGACTTTTTATATAAGGACATCAGGGTTTTGCAGAATACTGTAATGGTTGGTTTAAAGTAGTTTCACCTACTATTCTAATTTGTAATGTATGTAAAAGGTTAGGCTAGATGAAACACTACTAAATCCACTTTGTGTCTTCTAACCCTGCTGTAGTCTGCTGATGTAGGATTTGAATTACAAGTTTGGAGTCAATGTGCTCAACAGCTTTCAAGAAAATTCTTGAATGGCCTTTGAAAAAAGAGAGGATATTTCTAAACTTATAAGGATTTACTTTGTGACCTTCATCTAAACACTCATCACACTGTCAACTCATCACATTACTTTTTAAATAGTAGACTGTTCTTAGCAATACCTGTTTCCAGTTAAAATCACATGAGCTATGCAAGAACATGTACTGAATTTACTATTATTCTATAGTATTTTAAGTTTTAGAGATATGTAATAATACAAACGGGTTTGAATTAAATATGATTATGTGAGGTAATCCACTATGTCTATAATTCTGTATTTTAGAATGAAGTTTCTCTCAAAATATGTTAAAATAGACATATAGCAGAATTTGCCGAGAAAATTCTTCGGTTATTCTGTTTATGCCACCAGTGATTTACCAAAAAACCTGTTGTGCTTTCTTGTAGCTCTGTGATTAAAATTTTGGTTTTTTACAATTACAGCAATTTGTTGAGAGAAAATAATTTGAAGGAAATGAAAGAACTACAAGGCATAAATATATGCACATATTAAAAGGAAAAAATATGTTATCTTCTCTGGTTTTACCTATTTCCAAGCAGGGAAATTACCTTTTACTATTTTTTTTGTTACCTAAATTTCAGAACTAAGCTAAGTTAAGAAAACCCACATATTTAAATACTAAACCTCACATTTTAAAAATACTGCTATGAATTACCAGGTTGATTTGTATGTTCTGCTAATTTGTGAAAGCTGCTTTCCATCAATTTCAGATGTCGCTTCATTTATAATTTCAGTTTAATAGATACAACTTATACAAGGCTTGGTAGACAGGAAGGAAAAAAAAAAGGAAACATGCAAGCAAAAAGAAGAATGTAAAATATCTGTTTCCCTTTCTATATGTATGCTTTGCCCAAGTAAGTTTCAAAAAACAAGGAGTCTTACTTTTGTATTCCAGGTGAAAACCAGCTGCTGCCACGCTAATGTCAGAGTGAAAATGAAGGTAAAGTTGATTGGAGGTGCTGTTCAACAATGCTGGCACAGTTGTACCTGGAAAAATAAAAGTTATGGAATAAACTATAGCACATTGATCAGAGTTTTGTATTGAAGACATAACCAGGACTGAACCAGACAGGCTTATTTTCTTCTCATTACATACATGGGAATCTCAAATATTCTGCTGTGTTCTCCCTTGTTTTCTCCTGAAATTGCAGGAAAAGTTTGATTACAAGCCATAACAATAAGATGATACTTAAATACAATCAAATAAGATCCCATCATGTTTAGAGGAAACCTTTTTGACTGGGACAGAAAAAAATGGGATTTAAAGAGAAAAAATAAAATCACATAAATAAAGGATTTGGTTATGAACAAGCTCAGCTTCCATTTGCCTGTTTCCCTACATTTCTATAAAACCTGCAGTAAAGAACAAAGCATTCCAGATTTTTTCTGTGTGTACTCCATACCTTCTTCCTGCAATAATATTTCAACCACTTCTGCTAATTCAGAGCATATGACAGAAAATGAATAAGCAGGTACAGCACATATAAAACTACCTAAACCAACATACTAGCTTTTCCTAATTCAACTATCTGTGATATAACTGTGTGTTCTACACAACATATTTATCATTATACATTCTTTGCCACTGGAATTGCTAAGTCTGACAAACACTGATTTTATTACCACATGATACCATGGAACTCATATTCTACTGTCTAAAGCTAAAGACCTATTGAGGCTAAAAATTACATCATTTTTTATGATTACTCTTAAAGACAGTATCGACTAGCTAATGAACTTCAATAGTGGATGCATAAGAAAAATTCCCATTTCCTGTGGGGCATCTTCTGTTTCTATAGTAACTGTGAGTAGCCTAGGTATGAGTCTGACACTTGGGCTTTAAAAGAAATATTGAAAAGAATTATCTTCCTAAGTCTACAATCTAAACTAGGAACTGGTAAATACTTTTAAATCTAAAAATGAATTAAGCAAAATCTTGATATAAATGGAGGACTGAAAGATGACAAGCTGGCCTTTAAGGAAGGTGTTTACTGTCTGACACAGAAACCCAAACTATCAAAATTCAGACAGTACAGAGCACTCACATCACACGGCATTAATCTAGAGCACAGAAAACAGTGAAACATCTTCCTGGAAGAAGGACTTTTCATAGTATCTGTTAAGGAAACCTCCTTGTCTGCCCATCCTGACAGGGTGGTCACACTCTCACCACCAGAGATTTTCTCAGCAGGGACTGAAAACCCTTCACAGCAGGCAGCTCCAGTGTTCCGACAGGTCCCCGTCCCACTGTCTGCACAGCCCACTGTCACAGTCAGACCAGGTTCCCTCACAGCTTCCACCCTGGATCTCCCACAGCAGACTTTAGGATGTCTCATCCCATAAAGCCATTTATTCAAAGTGCACTTACACTGAAACAGCTCAAGCTGATGCATCCAAGGCGAATCCCAACCAAGAAACCCCTGGGCTTTTGCACCCTCACAGTGCACCCTCACCACTCCCAAAAGTCTCTTCCTCCGTAGTCCTCAGCTCTGCCATGTCTTTGAGTGTCCTCTCACCAGACTGAAACACAGCTGTGCAAGGTGTTGGCAGTTCAAGGCCTTTTGCCTCAGACTGCACCACTCAGAGCTCCAGAGCAGCTTGAACTGCAGCTGCTCACACAGTTACTGGCACCAAGTGTATTCCTCAACAGTACACATAAAGAATTTGAAATATATTTAAGGATGTTTAAGGTGTCCTGTAACAATGACGATGTTAACTCGTAACTATTACACTCTTTAATGAACAAATGTCACCTGGCAGTTCTGTTCCTTTGTAGGACCTGGTAACATTTAACACCAGTCTTTTACTTCCTTAATGGGTGATATTCAATAAGATGAGAAGTTAGATCCTATTACACTGTGGTAAAAAAAATGAGGCTAGTTTTTAATTCTCATAATTGCCACAATAAATGACATAAATTCAGGCTGGCTATCTGTCAAAAATGGAACCCTCAGGGACTGATACTGATCCCCACACTGTTTCAATATCTTCAGAAATTATTTGGGTGGTGGGATTGAAAGCACTCTCACCAAGTTTGCTGGTGACACTGAACTGAGTGGAGGGGCTGACATGTCAGAGAGACCTAGAGAGACTGAAAGAGTAGACAGTTATGAACAGTAGACAGTAGAACAGTATGAACTTTAACAGAGACAAGTGCAAAGCCCTACATGTATGTTAGAATAAGCAAAAGAGCCTGCTACAGGCTAGGATTTGTGTGGTTGGGGAGCAGCCTTGCTGAAAGGACCTGGGACTATTGCAGTGGACAAGCTGAGTATGAGTCAGCAGTGCACTCCTGCAGCAAAGAAAGCAAATAGGTTCCTGAGCTCCATCGAGAGGGGTATTACTAGCAGAGATAAAGAAGGAATCATGCTCTCTTCTCAGCACTTGTCAGGCTGCGTGTGGAGTATTGTGTCCCATTGTGATCCTCATAATGCAAGAAAGACAAGGACAGACTGGTGAGGTCCAAAGGATGATAAAGATGATCAAAGGCTGGAGAACTTTCCCTGTGAGAAAAGACTGAAGAAGTTAGGTCTCTTCTTCCCATAGAAGAGAAGACTCAGAGGGGACTTCATCACAGTATTCCATTACATAAAGGGCTCCTCACTTCACTGGGAGCCACAAGGAGAAGACAAGGGGCAAGAGGTCCAAGATGCATGGGAGAATGTTTTATCTTAATATTTGAAAGAAGATTTTTACAGTGGGAACAACCATGCCCTGCAGCAACCACCAGAGTGACATGGTAGGGGCCCCATCAATGGAGGTTTTGAAGATACAACTGGACAGAGTGCTGGACAAAATCATCTAAGTTCCCTTTCTACATGATCTTGTGAGGTCCTTTCCAGGAGGAATTGTTCTATGATCTTATGATTTTATGATCTAACTGGAATTCTATTGTTCACTTGCTAACCTCTGCCTTTTCTGGGACTGGGTATATGAAGCATAGAAGATTTGTTTCAGTGTGGTAACCAGACGTGGTTTCCTATTTGTTTTGGACTTCCTTTCCTGTCAATAGAGAGAAATGGTACTTAAAGTGCAGGAGCAGATATCATTGATGAAAGCTTCAGTGCAGATCTCTCCATACTAGAGATGTGTAGATATCTAAGGCTCAGGTAGACAGATACCATGGCAGGATACTGGGAGTCTTACAGACTTCCTAACCTCATCATTGAGAACCTGTAGTCTGGAAAATAGGCAACTCTCCTAGGATGCAGTAAATGCATGGGAGTTCTGCCTAAGGGCTTAAAATGAAATGAGGACCACTAGGTTTTCTACTTAAATGTTCCATTATGGCATTATTACAGAAGACTGTGTCCCTTTCAAGCATCAGCAATGGCAACAAAGAGTAATGTATCTCATTCCAGAGGTAAACACGACACTGAATGTCTGAAAGTCAATGTAGCTATCTAAGAAATTTCCAGGCCAAGAACAGTGTTCATTTGAAGCATTTCTTGGATTAGTACAAGCATACAGCATGGATCACATTTTAACCTAATTTCTTTCTATATTTAACTACCATCATAAGAGCAGATTGTTGTGGGAGTGCAATTTTCAATTTTAAGTTTAATTCATAAGTTAATGTTATTTTGTAAAATGGTTTGTTCTCTGTACTCCTTTTGTTACCCATTTTTGGTTTACCCCTGTTTTTTCCCCATTGACAATTCTGTGATTGGTTCTGTATTCTCCCTAATTTTTCCCCCCCAGAGACAGTTAACTGTCCATCACTTCACAGACAGCCACCTGCTGCTGTCTGTCATTTTTGGGGTCGCTCCCCACTTCTGCAAAATTCTGAGAGAGCATCGAGTGATTGGACAGAATCCTGATTGTCACCTTCTAATGTTCGCTGTATGGTTGTTTTATATGTTTGTTTATGATATGAGCCACCTCCCCGTTAAACCTTATTGGTCGCCTTTCTATGTAACATAACACCCCCAGTTATAAAATCTGACCCGAGAGCTAGCCGGGGTCTTCGGCACACTGGCTCTCAAAGTGAGGACCCCATGCCAGGGTTCCAATAAACTCGTGTAACCCAGCCATCCCGGAGTCCCCCCTTTTCTTCCTCCAGCCATCACCACGCAGGAGCAGCCCGAGCGAAAAAGAGCCCACTGGATGTTACCTGTGCCGAGGCTAGCCGGCTTGAAAAACAGGCAAGGTAACAGATTGTCCAGATGTCAACGTTAATGGCTACTGTATTCACTCTCTGTCTACGTTTATACACACATATATATGCATCTATTCAAAAGAAGGATCTGCTCTGCACATCATGAAGCCAATGCTATACAGAGAAGAGGGTGGCACTGGCCACACAACGAGGTCAAACAGGTAATCTCAATCATCCAGGAATCTTGGAAGTGATTAAAGATTGGTGAAAAAGAAACAGACTCAGTGAATTCACCTTTCCAAATCAACTCTGACATAATTAGCACTGTAGTGGTGCGAGTTTCAGGTTTTTGAATTTGTATTGTATTTTGTTATTTGTCTGTAATGGTATGTTCCTTTCACCCCCCATTCCTACCCCTACACCTGGTTCCTCTTGATGTAACCCCTTCCCTTTCCCTTCCCCATTGGGTCCGAGTGTTTCCCCGCCCAGCCCCCGAGCTGGAAAAAGGGACACACAAGGCCCAGTCTCTCTCTCTCTCCACTCTCCATGCTTTCTCCATGATGGGCTGTGACTCTGGCAAAGCCTCTTCCTGCTCTGCAATAAACACCATGGCCTGCACTGTAATAAACATCTTCCTAACCCAAGAGAGAGCACGCCCTTCTTCCAAGCCTGATTCCATGCTCCAGCCAGCTGTTTGGAGGACCCACAAACTTCTGTAAATTGGCCTGGGGGATCTGCTAGCCGGCAATAGCACCCCCACAAACAAGCTACTTTATTTAGCACAATTTAGTCAGTTCTTAGTAATAGTACCCCTTTACCTCTTGAATGTGTATTTAGAAGACAGAGAAATCCACAGAGAGTGAATCAGAAGATAATGATTTCAAAAAGATTTAGTAAGAGAGAAATTTTACCACTCATAAAATCATGCCTGGAATTCAGTTTCAATCACTGGTTCAGTTTTGAGGAGAGATTTCATGCCCTCTTTATATATTCTATCCCATGCAGAAAAATAGTTCTTCATTTTAGGTCTGACATTCATTATACAAGAGCCAAATCTGCAATAAATCCATGCTACTCTGTCTCCAATGAAATATTGCTAATTCAAAAAGATGTCTTTCTCAGTATCCCTGGAAATTAGGAAGGCTTTTAAGCTAAAGCAAGATGACACACTTATTTTATAGAATAAGGAAGTGTTTTGAGTTTTGAGTATTGTTAAAAAGAATATTGTAAAATGCATAATTTCATCTGTTCTTTATCCAATAAGTCTGATATATTTGCCATATAATTCACTTCCAAAAGTGGATTAATTTTCATAATTTCATTTTCCTTATTGTCAATTTAACATGCAGCCTTGTTACTAGCATTTAATATAAAATATTATCATCTTTTTGACTGGGTCTTGCTGGGATGGAGTTAATCACTGTAGCTGGCATGGTGCTGTGTTTTGGTTTTGTGACCAAAACCATATTGATAACACAGGGATGTTTGAGGTATTGCTGGACAGCACTTACACACTTACACCATCCCACCAGTGAGGAGCCTGGAAGTAACCAAGAATCTGGGAGGTGACACAGCCAGGACAGCTGCCCTTAACTGACCAAAGGGATATGCCGCACCTTGTGGCATTGTGCTTGTCAGTAAATTTTTCTGTTGACTCTTCATTTCCTTACTAAATCAATATACATCCATACTTTAAAAGTTTATGAAATCACCAGAGAGGCAAAAATCCACCTGCTTTGGCTACACCAGAATCAGAGCAGTAATCCTGAGTCTGCATTATTATTCATGACTTAAGCCCTTTCTCTTCGTTTGGTTTACAGAACACAGTCTTTTTATAAAAAAATGTCCCATATAAAAAGACAAAAAGTGTATGTGCTTGATGTACATTTTAAACAACTAATTATCTGGTTTTGTTATTTCCCAGTTGTATTAATTTGGTTTGTTCTGTGAGGTCTGGTGACTTTAGATGAAGATTGAATGCTTCATCTTTTCCATGAGAAAGGCAGGCTAATAAGGATAAGTTAAGTCAAAGCTATCAAAGGAAGCTCCTTGAATGTCAGTACCAATTTATATCACTGCATCTCCTCTATAAAAGAAAGGACTTTTTTGAAAGTATTAGCAACTAAATTCCACTAATCAAAGTCAAACATTTTAGTGTCATATTTTCTTCTGAAAACCTCTTCGAATTTTGGAAACATTGACATGTTTACACCACTTGAAGTCTCCTCCCAAAAACAAGAACATTTCATAATGGTATCAGAAATGATGGAATACATACTCCTTGTGTATGTGTGAGCATATAAAGACATATTCTCTCACATACATAAATATATATAAAACTGTATTTTTAAATCATGTCATATCCTAACCTGAAAAGCTCCCAAGACGTGGTGCTGTCATATCTCCACCATCATATATTTCAAGGGAGTCCCAGTTATGTTCAGTGGCAAAGCTGATGACCTGGATCTATAAAACAGGACCACAGATCTTTTTTTAGTCCAACAAGCCATGTGCATTTTTAAATGTTCTAAACCCACCAAAATAAAAAGAGAACACATAGCAAAGAAAATAAAAATTAAGAGATCCAAATGAAAGACACATCAGTGAAAAGAATGTAAATAAAAAATCAATATTCACTTTTTGTATTGTGTTAACTCCTAGAAAATATGGCACAAAGTAAGTGAGAAGGATTTTGCATGTGTGTTGGAACATCATAAATAATTATTCAAAATGTAAATGAGCAGATAATCAAGATAGCTTCAGAGCTCCTGAGGGCCTCAGTAATACCCTAGCAGATAGAAAGAGTTGGTATTTGCATATCAGATTGAAGGATCAGGACCTGTTTTCAATATACTACACAATTAAAACAGAAAACTGCTTGTTAATTACTTCTCATTCATACCCCCATGTGAAATAAAGCAACATAAAATAAAGCTAAACAAAGAACAATAATGAGAAATCCAAAGCACTAATATTTGAATCACCCAACCCCCCAATTATAGGATTACTAATTTATGAAATTTTTAGAGAAATAAACAAACAAAATACTTAATATTCCATGCTTGAGAGAATACAGACTTGCCTGAATACCTGATCCCTCAGTCACTATGATTTTCCACACACAATTCAAGCTGTTACCATAAGGTTCAGGGTAACCTGGTGAAAGAATAGTACCTCTGCGCTCAGTAAAATTCCCACTGCATGGCACTGAAAGAAAGTATTATCACAAATTATTACACAACTTAAGCCACTTTAGAAAACTCAGAAAGAGTAATAATTTTACTAAGATCAAGATAATTATAATAATTTGCTTTTGTAGCATAAACATATAGACATGAAGCAATCATCTGAACTTAGAATGCATCTTATAAAAAAAATATTAATGATATCAAGCAAAAGGTACGATCTACCTGAACAAACAATTCAGAAATGAACTTCATTTTGCATGTGTGCAGCCTAGAACAACCCAGCACCAGAGGCTACTCACATCTTACTTTCGAGTAACAACAAACTATAAAGACATAACACTAAACACAGTTATGATTGATAAAAATCATGCAAATTTACCCACAGCCTAAAATAGTTCCAATATTGAATCTAGCTGATAAAGCGATGCAGTATATTAAAAATTTTTACCATTTACACACTTTCTTCTTTAAGGTTCAAGAAAACAGGAAAAAAAAATCCAGAATACACAGAAAATAGGATACCTACATATAGTTTTAGAACACTCTGATTAATTCCAGAGTAAATTCCTAGGAATAGCAATGACTTTTGGATATAAATCCAAATAGGGAGAAGGTAAACCATTTCAATGTTTACCAAAAAATTTTGGAGTGCTAAGCATTATTTTAGTGCAGGTCTATTGACAGACTAAAGAAAATTATTTATTGTTCCCATTATCAATGTTCAATGTACAGTATGCTTTTGCTTGAAAAAATAAATCATTACCTTATGTGTGATAGAAATACACAGCAAGTACTGTATAATAAAACAGGTAAAGACACTTCTGGAGAATTATATTCTGTCCTGTATTTCAAGCTGTAGGTAAGTCATGAAAATAATGAATGTTCAAGAAAATGTGCATCAGACTTGTTCATATAATCTAAGTCATTACATGAAACAATATACTGCCTATGAGCCAGCTGGTACTCAATTATTTCTTGATATGGAAAACTGCTCTTTTAAATTGGGCATGACTGATATTAATCAAAGGAGAGTGAATATATGGGTTAAATACTATTTTCTGAAACAATTCCTGAATCCTAATGCAGAGACATGACAGAACAGACAACATAAGTTTAATTGCTTACCTACACAGCTTGGTACTGTGTCATTCCACTGAGCTAGAGCATTTGGTACAGACTGACATCGAATAGCTTTTGAGCCTTGTAGCAGGTAGCCAGGACTGCACTCAAATCGAACAACAGAGCCTGCCGAAAACTCAGAGCCAATTCTCCTTCCATATCTGGGCTCTGGAACAGAGCTACACTGTGTATCACTTGTGCGTGGAACAGCTGTATAAAGAGAGAAAAATATAAAGTCATGGATACAAATGACAGCCATAATAAAAAATAGACCAGTAAAAATACTGATTATTTCTTGTTGGACAGAGCCTAATTCATATTACTTGCTCTGCTCCTGTATACTCAAAGAATGGACTGATGTTTTCATGGCTATTAGCTGGAATGTGGTTTTGGGCTATGCCTGTGTACAATCATGTGAGTTTTCAACTTTGGATGGATGGGTTTAGGCACGAGGAGATCAGTGGGTATTTCTGAGGCCCTCTCCAATGACAGGACCCTACATCTACCACCTACTTCACTTAATAAATATGGGGCCCTTGGCTTCTCACTAGAACTTTCTCATCAGAAGCCCAGAAAAATTTTATGGTGTAGCTAATCAGATAACAAACAACATAATATCTTACAAATAATTGACTTATCATATTGGAGAATATGAAGTGATAACAATACGCCCTCCAGGCTATTTCACTGTTTTCTTTTGACAACAATTATTTTTACCAACAATGTCTGGGAATCCATAAACCTGATGTGACACAAGAGCAGTTAAAAGACTGCAAGCAATATATAAAGAGAAAAATAATAACATTCATTTGAAGCCCATGGGATAGTTTTCCCTTTGGCTTCATTATTTATAAACTCCTCTTGATAACAGGTATTTTTTATATCTCTGACTGTTGCTATTGTGCATGTTGTTCATGTATCAAATTTATTCTTGCAACATTTCATTTTTCAGTTAGCTAGTAAAGGCCAATTTAAAAACAAACTAAAGATATTTATATAGAAAATAACAGAGGTATAATTTGTGTGCAATATCATCTAAGTTTTACAGTATACTAAAATAAAGGTAAATTAAAAATAATCTCATTAAATCTATGCAATTTATCTGTGTGAGTGGCACGTTCAAAAGCTTTGTTTCATCAGCTTGGTTTGTTCAAGAATTAGTTTTAGAGTGTCACTGCATCTAGATATGAATAAGTAACACCATGAAAATTGTCTGCCATTAAGTCCTCAAGTAAATGACACATAGTGACACCAGGGAGAAAAAAAAATAAGGTGGGTGTTATACTTTATTCCAGGCAAATTTGCAAGCATGGTTCTTCTGGCTTACTAACATAAACAGAATCACAGCTCTATATGGTTTTATTTTACAGCATTATGTTTAAATTCCTTTGCTGACCCATAAGAGTGAAGAATGATATTTCTATCTGTTCATGGGCACAATTGTACACACCCCCACCAAGCCTGTTCAGCTATCCTGGTCACAAAGTAAAAGACAACATGGATAGAGCCTATACATATTTATTTTAATATTGATAATTTTACGTTCATCCTATTCCTTATACTGTTATTTGCTCTATTCAGAAACATAATTAAGTTTTAAGTACTTATAAATGCCCTAAAAACTAACATTTCTTAACAAGTTGGATATGGAATACTAATTGAAATCAATTCCATCTTAAATCTGACATTAAACATGCAAGACATTTTAGCAGAACATTGAAAGTTGTCCTTTATGATTACATTATGTTCTACCAGTTTAAGCGTTGCTACCAGATATAACAGTTAAGTTTGCCCAAGTATTACTGACTGTAAAGAAAAGCTTTTTCTAAGAAGATTTAGAAATAATTAATACTAGCAATACAATAGAAAAATACATTCTCTTTTTTATTAATGTGCAGGGAGTTGATTTGTCAGACAAGGTCAGATACAGTAACTTGTATTTTTCTTCTAAATCAGTAAGTTGGTTGGTTACAGAAGATTTTATCCTTGAAAGCTACAGAAGGCTGCAAAATGTACTCAGGAATTAAAGAATGGTCAGACGTAAACTAGCATACACCTGGGTAAATGCACAATATGGCAAAACAAAAGCAAATCCATTTAATTAAGTTTTTTTTAAATGGTTAAACACCTTACACAGTTTTAACACACAACTTATCTTTCAGAAGCAAACTTAATATACATGCTTTTGTTCAAATAAATAGGAATTTGTGATTAAGTTCTCAACAGTACTTCAGTATAACACAGATGCTCTATGAAACTTGATCATGTATACAGTTCTAACCATGGCAGGAAACTGTTCTACACTTGTGAAAGGAAAATGATGAAGCCATAGTTCAAGGATTTCACAGAGTCACGGTTCTTCCTGATCATAACCTGCAGGCCAGACGGCCAGGTCAATTCAGCTGACCCAGCTTGCTCTTTTCTGCTCTTCTCTCTGGCCTTTTCTCTACCCACACGTCTTCTGCACCCGCACTATTTTACTCAAACCTTTTTATTCCATGATATTGTATAATGACTATGCTGGAATAAGTGATGGCTTTACAACTGCCTACATGATGATGGCTGCTCATGTATCCAATTGCATGACTGTCATGTGCCTGGAACTACAGCTTCTGCCATGTAAATAACCATTAATCCAGCCCGTGGTCAGGGCTACTTGTTCAAATGGGCATTTTGGCCATGAGATAAATCATTCACAGTTATGTGACAGCAAAGGGCTCTGTATGTTGCTGTGGACAAACCAGTTTTGATTCGGGAAATTAATACTTAATTATGCTTAATTTATTACCAATTTTACACAAGCTTCTGATCAATGATTCAGGAATTCAAAAGAAAGAGGACACACACAATCAACCAAGTTTATTAAACAGTTTTAATTCATTCTCATCAGGCTAAACTTCAAACACCTATCCTCCCCTTCTTTTCTTCAACTTCCTTGTGTCCATCTTTATTGTATCAATGAGGTGAGAGGAAGCACAGGAAGTTGGGGTATGTGCTCTCTTTTTGCTTTCCCCCATCTCCCCTGCCAATGTATTTAGCATTTTACTGATCTTTCTCCTCCTTCTTGCTTCTTCAGGTTTCCACATCACCCTGTTTCTGAGTGCTTCTCCTCCAGTGTGGGTCATCCATGTGTTACAGTTGCTCAAGTCCCCTATTGCAGAATAGAACTTTCACAGGCTGCCAACCCCTCTGAGGTGTTCTCACATCAGCAGGTGTCACCCACAGGAAACAGTCCCTTTGGAAGTACAAGCCCTTTGGCAGGGAGGGCCTCTTTCCAAGAGTGCCTCCAACAATCCCTCCAGCAGCATCTTTAGCAGCATGTACACAGAAGCATCTCTGCCCCAGAGCAGTTGTCACTGCCAAATATTTCTGAGAACAGGCACCGCAAGTTCCTCTGACTAGTGGGAATTTTGACATGTGAGTGGTTGCTTATACCAGCTTCACAGGATGCTGTTTGTGAATGGCACATGGTAGCTCATGGCCTCCTCCCACGCAGGTCACCACCCCAGCCACCTGCTAGTTAAACTTTTAGCTTCATGCATGTCCAAAGCTATTCTCTTTTATCTAAGAGGCTATATGATCTGACTGAAAATTTCAGCATCACTTCTGGAGTATATTACATGAATTGTGTGGAAAAAACTCTTGCTTACCTTCCTATAGGAATACCATAATTTCCTATGTATTTTTTCACTCAATTTTTAAAAGGGAGGAAACTATAGGAAAAAAAAATCCTTCCCATTTCTCTAACCCTTGCCTAGCAACCACATCTGGAGAATCCCTACAACTGTGTAGGCAAAGGACACTTTTTAACAGTCAGATTTAAAAACATACTATAACTTTTGGTAATAGCATTGGGAAATTTGTATATATGCACTAGCAATCCCTATTTTTTTTGTGCAACTAGACCTTTTAGCACCTCTCAACACAGAATGTCAGATCATCTGGTTTCATTTATAATATTGCCTTATGAAAGTTATTTTCCTCTGAGCAAGTCATCTCTGACATGATAGCAAATGTAGAGGCAGTTTACTAGCACCTTTAAATTAGCACCTTTAATACCAGAAATATTTTTTCAGACTAAAAGCTGACATTTTACTGAGATCAGCCCTGACACCCACAAACATCCATGGTTGCAGTTGTATCAAATTATTCTATAGTCAGCAAGAAACACTCAATGACATTTAAAATTGACATTTTGCTCACTTTTTCAGTAGTTTTACTTATACTCTGTTAATGGTTATTGTGAGACAGGAAGTGCTAAAGATACAAAATCACCATGAGGTACTTTTTTTTTGTTCTCCTCTTACCCCCCATCCTAAAAAGAACTGCCTTAAGAATAGATGTAATGCAAGCTATAAATAACAACAAAGTGAAGTAGTTGCAGACTGCCTAAATTGGGATTTAAATAGTCCATGGAAAAATACAGTACAGTTTCTAACACCTATAAAAAGTTAGGAAAATCAGTCAGTTTCTCTAAATGGTGACACAACTGACAACTCAGCTGAAATGTCTCCAAGATTATTTCCATTGGAAGAGACCTATAACAATCATCTAGTCCAACTGCCTTTCCAGCTCAGGACTGACCAAGTTAAAACATTTTATTAAGGGCATTTTTCAAATCCCTCTTAAACACTGACAGGCTCAGGGCATCAATCACCTCTCCAGGATGTCTGTTTTAAAGCAGGACATAATATGTCATGGTACCACATATAAAAATAATATTAACAGTCTTAATTCTGCTCTCTAATTACATTTAGCAGTCAATGTTGGCTATTCATTTTATTCTTGTCACAAATTAGATCAACTTGATTGTTAAAGTCACAATCTTCTTTTATTTCCCTTTGTCTTCTTCATCCTAATATACTAACTTTCTTAATAATCCTCCTTAAAATCTCAATTGACCTAATAAGCTAGTTTATTCATTTTTTGTATGGTATAACAAGTAAAAAAGACAAATATTAAAACCCCCTAAATTTTTGGATGGTAGAATGGTAATTGCTTTACTTTTTAAGGAAGGAACTCTGTACTTCTGCAGCCTAGCTTATTTAAAAATATAAGCTCTTGTTGCTTAGGTGATGTCATAGCAAGGAGACAAGCATAAGAAAGCCTGAAAAAAAAAATCCCAGTTTTCTTACATGTGATTTTTCTTAACATATAGCAACATACCTGACCCTAATATTTTGGAAGACTTGGTATTCATTCAGTCTCGTATTTCAGACACTCCTTACCTATTGCATTAACTACAAGGAACTATGACATCTGAGAAAAGAAATTAAGTCATAGATGATGTATACAGATAAAAAGAAGTTTTTGAGAAAGTGTCATCACAAAAGCCATTAAATCTGAAAAAGAAGTTCAAGCCCCTATCTGTCGGTTGCTCAAAACAGAATGTGAAATAAGGCAAGCATAACTTTTTCTCTCTTGAGCCCCCCTTTTAACTTTTGCCTATAGTGTTGTCAACCTAGACTTCTCAAACTGTATCAGAGAGGCATTCCATTTTCTATAGTAATTATCCTCCATTATTCAGTAAATGTTTCATACTGCTGTGAAACAAAATTGAAATCAGCCCAGTGGAAAAGTGAATAGGGAAGAAATAGAGGGCAACCTGGAATAGAGGGCAATAAATAAAATTACTGACTTTGCAGACCAGATTACTGTGTTCAGTGTGAGAGTGGATGTAATTCCTGAAGCATTTAAAAGGCTAGTAAACAGGTGGTCATTGGAAGAATGATCACATGCTTTATAAGAAGAGGAAAAAATAAATCTCAGAAAGAGCTTATTAAATGCCACAAACTCATTAGCCAACATATGTATACATATATAACTGTATTTAGTGAACCTCTTAAAATATATTTTAAAATATATTAAAATTCCATGGTATTTTAATAGTTTCATGATTTTTCTGAGACAAACAAAGTGAATTTGCCTAACTCATTTTGTGTTCCCATTTGTTAAAATCTATTTCTTGCAGTTGCTAAAAAACATAAATGTCGGAAATGAGGCATAGCATTGTGCTCACCTGCAGACTTCCTGTTCAAGAGCAATCTATGTGTGTATATATTCAGTTAATAGAAAAGTGGTGTTTTATCACTATGAATTCTTCAAAAGCAGTAAAAAGTAACACTTTAGAGTGTTAACACTAAAAATGTAAGACAGAAATATGTCATTCATATGCAAATGCATAAGAACTCAAATGCTGAAAGCTCTTTTCTAATTCCAGAAGTTTACAGTCTCCCTCTTTTACAGTTAATTTTGGATAATAAGTTTTAATGCAAGTGTGTGTAAGATGCTTTTGATGTGTAATAAGGGTAGGTAACAGTATTTGGTGATACATCTGAAGTAGAATGTGCAGTCATGGTGATATCTCTATAAACACAGGAGTCAGAAGGCTTAAAAATAAGTCCTAACAAGCTTCTTACAACTGTGGAAATACTCTTGAGGTAAAACAGTTCTTTCCATTTATTTGTTGTGTCAAACTAGGACCATGCTCCAATCTTAAAAAAAAATAAAAGGAATCTAGGAATCTTAATAATATTATTTAAAACTATCCCAAACTACTTTTTACGCTTCAGTTTAGTAAAGGTGGGCAATGACTGTCTCATTAAGCTCACTGGGTATGTATGCAATACGTCTAGTGAGCTGCCCAGAAGTCAGTCCCCTTGGGACTGCCTCTGTTGCCTGTACAGACAATGAATCTGTAAGCAAAGCTGCAGGTGTCACCAGGCTGCAATCCAGACTCATGGATCAGCTGAGTGCACTCAGCTGCCCAGCAGAATGCTAACAGACCTGGCCATGCCGTGTCATTCTGGCGTTTCAGCTGCAGTGTGCAGACAGGCACATAACGTCTCCTCAGGTTCAGCTGGGTCAGGTCACAAACAGACCAGCAAGTCTCCCACCCACCCTTCAATACTGAAACGGCCTGATGGCTCTGCTGCAGCAATTTTCTCTCTGAGCTCTTCAAGAAGACAGAATACTTAGCAACCTGAACAAAAACTCTTGAAAAATCAGCTGGGAATACTGACAAAGACTAATACAATTAAGCCCACTCTGAAACCCCTTGAGCTTGCTCAGCAGTAAGTGAGCAACAGATTGCTGACTACTGAGAAAGGCTGGACATATTCAAGTCTGTGGGGCTATACAGTATAAACACAGACAACTGCTGTTAAAAAGCCAGTCTGCCATCAGGAGAAGACCCTGATCTCTGGAAAAAGGTTAAGACTACACTTATTTAAAGCAATACATTAAGACTTATGCAGAATTAAAAATAATACAGTTAATGAATTTCACCAGTGTCTTCCACCAAATGGTAGACAAGTTTACCTTGGTAAACAAAGTGAAACCCTCTGGCTGATGCCCCACTCTTAGCACTGAATCGCAGAAGAATTTGATTAGATGTAGCCAAAGGCAATGTCTCTCCTAGGAATGGAAACAGAAAATAAACACAAAACAGAAACAAGAGTCATAACTCTTCAATACATAATCAAATATACTGTTAAAACAGTTTCATGTTTTCCTCTATAGTTAAAGAAGAGCATAAATAACATTGTACAAAATTAAATTTGCCATTGACAGAATAAAAAAAACCTTCATGGTTCAAGAAGAGAAACTTTCTGGAATTTACTGCAGCAATTGGAACTAGAGCTCCAATAAACTACCTGACTGGACAACCCTGCTGCCACTGGAGGCCAAAATTATTAGAAGACTTTTTAGTTAACTTTTTTCTGTGACTGAGAGTTTTCCTCGCAAAACACATTAAATAAAGAAAAGTATTTGAAAAATGCCACAGGGATTTTCATGGAATGTTTACCATTTCAAGACCAAAACTGAGAGAGAACAAACCCATGACTTGTTTTATGTAGTGGCTTCAATAAAATATATGGTCACCCATAAACTCTATTATATCGTTAAATTTCATATGGCAATGCAAATTTTATTTCTTATTTCAGGATTAATAAAAATATTTAAAGTAGTTTATCTCCTTTCCTGACATATCTGTCAGGAGTCTTGATAAAAGTTCAATAATGAAACACTGATAAAATTGCAGTACTTCTACAATGACTCCAGTACATATGATTACTGATTTAATTCTCCCTGAACTGTATAAACTCATATTTTATGAAATTCTACAGAAACTAATGCTGATTTAAAATATCATATATAACTAGGTATATAATTCTTTCACTTTGATTAATTTTATATTATTGCAGCTAGTGATTCCATATAGGGAAATCCTATCCTGAATCAATGTAAATCAGATATGTCACAAGAAATAAACCAGAATAATAAATAAATAAAAATCAGAAGTTTAAATTCAAATATTTTCAAATGTCTGCTGTGAAAACAGACACTAGTTTCAATGTTTACATGATAGTTTGATGCAGTAAAATTTGGTGCTGGGATGAGCTTAAGTTTAAAAATTTGATTTTGTTTTGTTTGTTAAACTTTTGTCAGTAATTAAAGAAATCTTAGAATTTTTTTTGTGAACACTTATTATAACACAAATAACTGGATTCACCACAGGAAAAGTAAGAGCTGAGTTTTTAATATAATAATATATTTACTATAAATTAAATAGATATGTTACATTATTTTCCTAGGAAGTATTTCTCCAATTATTCAAAATAAAAACCAAGAAGCCATGAATAGTCCCATACTGCAAAAATATTAAACTCACACATAAACTCCTCTAAATACTAGAAGTGTTTGACAAAACACATTCATAACTGCATAAATATAAAAAATACACTTACCTATCATTGGAGATTACACATTCATTGTATATGCATACCTTGGAAATTTGACCATGTTGAAATCCATACAAGCCTAATTATGATTTTCCAAGGTCAACATTTTGCTCTAGTTACCTGAATGCAACAGCTGGCCCGCTTTTAGTCTAAGTGCATGTTTGCATACAGATAATTGCATCTTATAAATACAATTAATTTGTGTTTAAATTAGCTATTCAGAATATGTAGATGTGTATTTCAAAAAGTTTAGGGGCAGAGAAGACAATTATACCATCCAATCTGCCCTCTTACAGAGGGATCTGAGAACTTCATTCAACTATTTGTACGCTCACCCCAGTGACCAGCTCTTGCCTACCCATATGTTTCAGAATATGTCTTGATTTGAACATTTAAAAAGGCATTCCATTTCCCTTAGCATCCTGTTCCAGTAACTTTATTTCCAAAGTAAATTCATAACATTCTTCTGATTATCTTTTTCCCATACTGAGTTGTGTAAGAAATGTATACTTCTTTTCTTTATTAATTACCTGAGTGGGATCCAGACAGAGAACTAAGAAGTCTAGCCTGAGAATTTTCTCCATCAAATAATTCTGCGACATCATTCAAAGCTGTCTGAAAATAGGCAAATTGTCCAAACACAACTACAAAAACAAAAGAAATAGAAAGGTAAAAAATAAAAAGAAAGGCGATAAAAGAAGAACTCAGTCTTCAAAATTGAGTTTACGGATGTATTTATGTTTGCCTTATTTATTAACGAAATCCTGCATGAACTTTTCCAACTTATATAATTGTCTAACATGATAAAACAGCTGCATTAAACTTGCGTGCAAGAAACTTTTTTTGTTTTCATTATTTCCATGATTTTTATTAAAACCAAATTTATTAAATCATGCTTTCACCAAAACTGACCTCCAGTCAAACAAGTATTATTGCTTAGGTACCAACAAGAATAAGAAAATAGAATATCTAAACAGAAAGGTTTGTACCAAAATTACATTGCCAAATGCAGCAACTATTAAGGAAAATATATTATCACATGGGATTAGTTGCTTACCTGGCTTTAGTCTGGGGAAGATTTTTTAAAACTTATTGATTTGTCAATTTTTTAAATTTGCATTAGTACTTTTTTTATCAGAAGGTTATAAAAACTGATCAAATATTAAAATTACCAGTGTGTAGCCCTGACATATTGCTACACTTAATTTGCCTTCAACTGTTCATAATTTAAAATGTATTAATAAATAATTTAATATTACATCTCACTAGTAAATATCGAATAGTTCACCAAATTCAAATATCATATAGCAGTGGAAACATTAAGTAAAACCAAGTCAATAAAAATATAATTTTGTCACTCTAGCCACAGCTAGTTGTTTACAGCTGAGTTCTTACAGATTTCAATATACATAGAAAGTACCAAAAGCATTTAGTTGCTGTGAATGAAACCACTTGGTAAATAAATAGTAAAATGAATCTTACTGCTATTTCTCTGGACTTAGGAAAGACCTGCTTTGCAGAAAACTACACCTTACATACAATTGCTTGAGTTTTAGAGATTCTGTCCATTTTGATACATTGAAATAATCGGTTTTGTGATTTTTCATAAACATTTCTGGTACTTTCATGTAGAATTGCTTCCTCTCCCTCCACTGAACATTTTAACAAATGTGATTCCACTCATCTTGCCCTTGTCAAAACATGAAAACCAAAAAGTTGAAATGTAAGAGGAATATAAGACACCTGATTTTACTTTGCAGGAAGGTTGATTGAATGATTATCCTATGATGATGATTAGTGTAAATAATTAAGGTATTTTGGGTATGCCTAGATAACAAACATAGATGTCTTATCTGAAGTCAGTTGATTACTCTAGGGAGAAGTAAAAGGTTAAAACCCTAGAATCATTTTCCATGTCAGGAATATATTTACTTTTTACAAATAATTTGCAATACAATGTAAACCTAAGGTCATTACTACACATAAAGGACATCTGAACAGTAGGACAATGATAATGATTAATAAATCAATAGAAAAAATTCTTACCAAATTCCTTAGGGACAGTTATTGAATAATGGCAAGTCTGTCCAGCAGTGTAATTATGAGGATAATTTGGTGATAAAACCACTCCCTCTGATCCAGTATACTGCCCTCCACATGGTGCTGGAAACAAACACAAAGAAACACATTATATTAATTAGAGCTATCTATACTAGTGAAGTTTGAAAAAAATCTAAAGATCACAAAATGACACTTTACTTGTTTTGCTTTTGTTTGGTTTACCTGTACTGAAATATCTAGAGGTTCCTTCTCAGGATAAAATTAGAACAAATGGAAGTTTTGCTTGACTACAAGTATTCACATAAGACTGGAAATAAAAGTTATTTAATGGAAACATACTGTAAACACAGGCTTTAGATTGGGTTTTCATTTGAATATTGTGTCGATGTTAAAAGGGGTCAGGAAAATAAACGGTACTGCATTACAAATGCCACAGAGGAATACATAGCTATGCTGACACTACCCTACAGTGAATGTCAAATTCTGCTTTGTGAAAGTATGCTTGAATTGCTTTATTTTCATATATTCCTAGGTGATTATGAAAAGTGCACAGAGATTACAAATATTAAAAAAAAATCTTTGGCTTCACATGTACATAAAAAAAAACAACAGGAAGGTGAGAGAAACTTTTTAGAGCTACAGAAGTTAGAAGACATATTTAAGAATAGTGGAGCTCAAATCCCCAAGACAAGTCAAGATTTATATGAGTAATAGTTCTGTCTGAATCATGAGAAAAACAGTGAACAATGCATGCACGGAATGTTCCTCCATGTACAGGCTGTAAATGGTACAGTAAGGGACAAACAGAGTGGCTGTTTGTAGGTTCAAATATCTCGTTGTGGTGGATATTGAGCAAATAGAAAAAATAGAAAAAGAAAATAGAAAAAATATTTTTGGAAAAAAAACTATTGCTGTCCCTCTTCTCACATTCAGGAAAAGTTTCACTTCCTATCAAAATCTTCATTAAAATATAACTCTTGTATTAAAGTAGTTACATGCAATTCAGTGGCCTTTTTATCGTGAGAAATTATTTCATTAAAAGCTTTAGTTTTCACTAAAATAACAGATTGTTCTAAGAAGTTATCTTACCCAAGAAACCAATACTGAAATTATTTTATTAATAAATAAATGGATAAATAAGGTTATTAAAATAGCATAGTCACATTAATTTGCTTTTAAGCAAGGAAAATATTATTCCACTATAAGGAACAAAGTAAATCAATGTTACTCTGCTGTGGGAATCTTGCATATAGCAGAGTACAATCTAACAACTTCCTGGAAACTAACTCAGAGGAGAACCTATGGTCCAGGTTGACAGCAAGGTGGGGCTATGAAAGTGCCCTGTTACCAACCACTGGCTCTGCAGACCTGGCTGATGTGCTAATGTGGAGCCCTGCTTAGAGAGTGAGCCTGTGCTTTGGACATCCTTAGGTCTTAGTCCTTATCGAGCAGACCTATTCTTTCTGCTCCTTGACTGGTCTTTAAAATCATGCTAGAAATATCTGCACAAGTTTGACTTCCTTATACAAAAAGGCAGCAATTAATACTACGAATCCATGTCTGCTCTCAGCTTCTTATATGAATTATTCAAAAATCCAATGTAATGATAAAAGATGAGAACAGGATTATGTGTCTGAGGTGAAACTCAAATACCACAAGGAATTAGTTCATGGCATGAATTTAAAATCTTCATTTCTCTTCTTGCTTTGAGGATATCGGAAACTATGCCACAAAGTCTGATTTCCACATGAAATTCCCCAGTCATGAACCTTTCATTGCAATGAAAGTGTATCACTTACACTTAATTTAGAACAAACTCTAAAGTTATGGAGTTAGAGAAATGCTTGCTTCTAAACTGTGCTTTTCTAAAATTAAAAATCTAAAATTTTACAGGAGATTATTTTTCACCATAAATAAATTAGTACTTTATAGACTTTATTAACTAATATTGTTACTTCTTTTTGATTTTGTAAAATTGTTCCATATGCATATATATGTATACATGACACAAACACTGAAGCAAAGAACAGAGGATAAATTAGTTAGCCACAGTTCCGAGATGTCATTTTCATCTTCTGGCCCAGTATCTATAATTCTTCTTCTAAGGTAACAATTAATGTAGTATTGAGATGGTTGTGATAGCTATTCTTAATAATAATGGGTGTCTAAAAAATCTTACATGTTACATTGCAATCATTATATGAACACGTGTTGATTCCAGAGTTTAAAGATGCCTTTAAATACTTAATACATTATTGACTAAGCTGTAGTCCAACATTCATCTTAATTCTTTTTTCTTACCTCATTTTTTAACATGAGATATATTTATAGAAATAGTGTAAATAGCTTCAGGGACTGAGAAATTGAATTCACTGCGTGGGCAAGGGAAACGGTAAGCAAACAATACATACCATTACAAGATGGCAAGGCTCTGTTCCAAGCTGGCTTTCCATCTGAACCAATTACACATGTTATAGTTGAAGGCTCAATAATCTTATATCCAGAATCACACTGGTAAGTAATAGTTGAACCAAGCTTAAAGTCTGTTCCAATTCTTGTGCCGTTCATGATGTTTCCAGGATCAAAACAAGCTTCCCGTGGCTTTTCTGTTAAAATGAATTACAGTAAATCTATATACATTTTCAAGTAAAAAAAACCCAAAACCAAACTATTATCAGTGGGTTTTTTTCAGTGAATTTAAATTGTTCAACAACTTAATAATATATTATTCTTGTTGAATCATGGATCATGGATGTTTGCTTAAGATTGATTATCTGGAAGAGCAAATTATAATGGAGCTGAAGCTTCATGACCCCAATAAAGTTTAGTATTTAGAAGAAAAATGACCAGTTCTAGAATTCACCACATCTATACGTATGTAGGTGACAAAGGAAGACTATAGAAAATGTCGGTCCTTTCCAGAAAAAAATGAGAGACCTGTTTTCCCAGGATGTGGGACACACAAACAACAAGTGCATGTAGTGATAGGACATGGGAGAGTGCCTTCAAACTTGAAAGAGGGTAGGTTTAGACCAGACATAAGGAAGTAATCTTTTACCACGAGCGTGCTGGGGCACTGGCACAGATTGCCCAGAGAAGTTTTGGATGTCTCCTGCCTGGAAGTGTTCAAGGTCTCTTTGGATGAGGCTTTAAGCAACCCAGTTTAGAGGAAGGTGTCCCTACCATGCAGGGGGGTTGGAACTAGATGATACTTGAATCTCTTCCAACTCAAACTGTTCTATAATTTTGCATATTTTTATATAAAGTACTGAATAATATACATAAGAAAAGTATTAAATTATTAGGCAAAAACATACTGCCCATTGAGTACAATAACATTTTAAATACAGTATTCCATCCTTATATAATTTATTTTTATCTCATTGTAATTTCATTTAATTTTCAGTTGCATAGAGGAACTCATATCACTCTATACTGAGAACAAAAAATAGACACACAGCGAAAATGTTTATGCGCATTTTCAATCATCATCTTTATCTCTTTATCTCCTTCTGCTCAGCTTCTCACTTTCTTTCCTTGCAGGCCTTGCAGACTTCCTGGAACAAATTGTTTCCCCATTTCTTTGATATTTTGTTTAGACAGGGACAAACAGTCTAAGATTTTGTTTATGGCAATATGACAATTACTTTGGGAAGAAGAACCTTACACACATGGAGAATAATGCATGATGCTAGATGATAGATGAAGACTAAATAAAAAAATGATTTTATACTTTTTCACTCCTTTCTCTTTTATACGTATATTTTTTCTGTATTCCTTAGATCTTTTTGTCCTTCATTTTTAGCATGTACTTTAATGTGGTTTGCTTCAATTGTCAAGAGTAAGAAGCTTAGGCAGCACTTCTGCTGAAAAATAGTTTGATAAAATTCAGCAAAGATTATAATCAAGCCACAGACAACATCTGTGACTGGAAAAGAAATCAGCATTTTCAACGATTGTCTGGCTTTAATAAACAGCGTAACCCAATCCCTTATCTAGTGAGAGGTGCCCTCTCCAAAAAAAAAAAATGCAAATACTATCCAGTAGTATTAATTCAAAAATACATTTGTAGATTCAAAGCAATGTGGAAAGGAAAATGTATTGATATGTATTGACAAAAAAGAAGAAGCAGTCAGGTGGTCTTCTTGGGTAAGACAATTTTGCTATTGTCAAACTTTTTTCCAAATGTTCCTTTTGATGTGCATCTTCTACCTATTTTTTTTTTTTCTGGAAGATACAAATATGCATAAGTAATATGAAAGTGATTTCATGAAATAAGATTTCTGTGTTCTTTCACATATTAACAGAAAACAGTTTTTAAAACATACATCGATGCGTAAAGGTATTTGGCAGTTCAGTTATGTGTACATACAGAAGTAAACAGATTTGAATCTCAATAATTACTAATTTTTTCCATTTATTTAGACTACAATGGGAACAGTACCTTTATAGTCAATGGCAAATCCTGACATTCCAACAGAAGCATCACTGCGAAAAGCCAGAAACAGGCTGTTACCACTGCTCTCTATTCTTTCAGGAGCCTGTGAGCCTTGAAAACTGCCAATTAGAGGACTGTTGGAATCTTCTCCTTCATAAATATGTAGAAAATCATAACTGGGTTCCATATTGAAACTGAAAAGAAAGGCGAAAAAATTAAGTCTCTGGGGTTTTAATGAGTTAAACATTTCTGTGACTGTGGTTGCCAATTTTCTGCCTAACACATTTTCTTCCCCAGAAATAAATGTCTTTTAAAATATGATTCACAGTAAAAATTCACTGTGGAGCTCTTTTTATCATTGATATGAACTCATTCATCTTTCCAAAAGCCATTATGAATATCCTCCCACCTACTTTAAACATCTTTCTCAAGATCATGGAATCATGATTCAGAAAAGCTGCCTCTTACCAGAGGAATGATCCAGAAAAGTATCTTGAATTAAAAATCCAGCTTTTAGTTGGCTAAACCAGATGATACTAAATCCACCCATACATGTTTATCATTTTAGAAATGAGACACTTTCATATGGATAGATCATTATCTTGGAATATGTCTTTGTTCTTACCCAGATGGTATCAGGCATGATAAACTAATGTGAATTAATATTAATTCTCACTAAACCATATATTTTATGCTATATTTGATGACATTTACACGTTTTACAAAGTAATAATATGAATAGAATGTCTTTTTAGAGGAATTTGAGATGAGTTCTGAGGCAACAAAGAAATCTCAGGCAGATCTATGAGAAATGCATACAAAGGAACACTGAAGAAAATATAAGAAAATTAAAACTACATTAAATTAATAGACATTAAAAAGAGCAGGCAAGGACTCAGTCAGGTGAATAGATTTTTTTTCTATTTATCTTTGTAGAACAAAATAATTAAATATTTGTCTTTTTCCCAAGTATGATGGTCAGATTTTTTCTTTCTATTATATCAATTAGTACCATTAGATGCAAAGTTTTCCAAATTGTGTAAGATAAATGGCATAATATTTTTAGCTAAGTAATCAGCAGAAAACATTTTCATAATGCCAAACTGGAACAGCATTATATAGTGAATAATATTTTATGCCCTATTTTCAAGAGGTAAGAGAAGCCAGAAAAATACTTTAAAATATTTGCTAAGGCAGATAATTTTTAGTTGAGAATTTTAGAAATGATAAAAGGAATAGAAACCTAAAGACCAAAACTGAGGAAAATGAAATTGTAACAGAGCATTTGTTTTCAATCTTTCTGTAGGAAACACATATTTGACAAAACGTTATGCATCTCCCTCTTCTCAGTCCACATTCATTGCCTGTGCAGACACTGCTTTCTTCTCAAACCCAGTCCCTTGAAAGTAGCACAAGCTTAGCCATAGCATACTGCCCAAGAATGAGAAAGGTTAGGTGCCTAAGCTTCTGTGAAATGAACAGAAAATCGTATGTTAAGAAAGTAGGTTTTACAGATGTCAAAGAAACATTATTTCTTCTGCTTTCCATCATCTACCAAAGGTCTTGGAGTCTGGGGAGCTCCCTGCTCTCTGGAAGGTGGCCAGTGTTACTGCAATTTACCAGAAGGGTGTGAGAAAAGAACCAAGGAACTCCAGGCCTGTCTAACCTTAGTGCTGAAAAGTTGTGTGCATTACCGGACTGCAACCGTTTAGAAAATTTATTGGAAGTACAGCATAAACATAAAATTCCATTCTATTTCTCACATTGTACTCCCTACAATAATACAAACAAATCTGAATACTGAGTAACTGTAAGTTTCCTTCATCTTATTTGAAATGGAATATTTATGTCGATTATTTGGACAATCCACAGAAATATACTGCTTACTAAACCTATCACATGACATCTGCAAGAGTGTAATTACTGGATAATTATCCTCATCCATTAATTCTATTTGATCGAATACCAGAATAACAGAATTATTGTGTTTTTTAATTATGTAATTTCAATTCTTTAATTTGTTCTGTTCTTTAATTTTGTGTTTATCAATAGTTCTTAGAAGATAAAATAAAGAAACTGGATTTTTTGTGTGTTGTTTTTTTTTTTCTGTTGTTTGGTTGTTGTTGTTGTTTTGGTGTTATGTTTCTTTTTTTTAAAGAAAAGGTACAAATATTATACAGCAAAATTCTCAACATGCCACCATCTCTTCCTAAAAGAATCACAACTGATCAACATTCCACTGAAGTCAACAGCAATGTTATCATTCCCAGCTTGAATATCACACTTAAAACACAGTATCAAAAAATGAAAAAAAAAGTGTTTGGATCCATAGCTATAGCAAGCAAAATGATTATATAGGACTGATTCAATTAGAAATGACAAACAGAATGCATGAATATGACTATATCCCTGAACTTCAAATTGTAAAAATCTATGCAACACATATAAGTTGATTATGGAACACCGAGAAAATAATTAAAATTATGATACAACATTATCTAGTGTCATTTATCTCGACTAAGTAGAACAATACTTTTTCTGATCTATGCACTTTAAGTATATTTAGGCTGTATTTCTAAAAACCTAAAAAAACTGATTTACAGAGAGAACTTCCACTACACTTTGAATCACAACTCGTAGTTACAATTGCATAAATCAACATTTCTACAAATTTATATGGTCTTTCAAGGATTTTTATTTGATTTGCCACAGAAAGTTTTGTTCTTCAGGAATATATTGGGTAGCAAATGCACCATATAAATATATATTTTTCTTTTAAATTATTTGGAATCAATGATATAGCACATGTTAAATATTTGCTCTGAGATGTAGCCAGAGAATTTAATTAGATGCTTTAAGAAATTATAAATATTGCCATTTTTAGATTTGACATTTAAAACCATTTTAAACAGAGGCATTAAATGAGAAATGGTACCTTTTGAATATCAAGGCAATGACAAAGTCAGGGTTTACTTTTATTCTCCAGTCACATTCTTTCCCAGGAGGATAAGGCTGTGGATAGTTAGGTGATAAAATAACTCCTGCTGGGCCTGTCAGGTTTCCTCCACATGCAGCTGTCACAATGTAAAAAGAAATAGGAATGTGGTCACATGTTAAATTCACAAGCACATATTAGTTTTAAACAAGAGTAAAATGGCTTCTATATTTACCAAATATAATAAAAACTTTAAAAAACAGAACTTTCCCACTTCCTGTTAGCAAAAAAATTTCTATTTTCCGTTTTAAAAAGTGACCTCTGTTCATATTCAAAAGCAGTACAGGATGAAATCTTTCTAAAGGAATAAAAATATGAAGCTAAATAGGAACTCCTGTATATTTTTGGTATTACTTAATCCTGTCTCTGTCATGCTGAAAATTTCTTATGTACTGGAACACTTTAAGAACTGGGAAAGCTCAATAGGAGGGTTCAGGTTGCAGCTTCTATTGACCATAGATGTTGCATAAACCAGTTTGATTCACTTAGTAAAGACATTACCCAAATAAAAATCAAATACATTCATTTAGTTACTGTGAATTGAATTTATAAATAGATAAGGAATCCTACTCTCATAGATGATAATCACATCTTACAAAGTCTAACAAAAGTAAGTCTAACAAAAAAGTAAAGTAGTCAAGACAGGCTGCATCTGTGGGGGTGCATGGTTTTGTTGTGTTAAGTTTTGGTAGGCCACAAGATGGCTGATCCTTTCTTCCATTTTGTTGTGCATGTTAAAGTTCTAAAGTTTTCTGTAAGTTTATTGGTTAAAAGTTTCAGGTTATGTTATATGTCAATCATCATTATATAACAGTTCTGGAAAGTCCCTAGGTTTGCTACTTTGTGTAAGAGTGCTTAGTTTGTGACAGGCTAGTCACATCACACCATATTGTTCCAATACTCTGATTTGCTGTTGCTAAGTCAGACCACTCAAAGTTAGTCAATGATTGGTTGTTGCCTGTTGAGAGCGTTACATTGTTGTATAGTATAAAAGTTGCTGCAATCTTTGCTCTGGGCTCTCTCCCTGGGGGACTCAGAGCGGAATAAACACCCGTTCCTGTTTTCACCCTAAAGAGAGTCCCTTCCTTTTGTTCCTCGCCTCGTTTGTACTGTCACATCCTTGGTCCCTGGTGACGTTGTCTGGGAGTAACGGACCGTCAGCTTGCGGACGCGTTCCCATTGCTAGTCGGGAACCCTTTGGGGAACGTGTGGCCTCATCTCTTCGTGAGAGGGTTTACCACCGCATGCATCTACCTTGCCAAGTCAACTAAACTAAGAGAAACACATTTACAGTGCAAACCAGTTGTTACCAAGGATTTGGAATTTACACCAAACTTTTTAAAGGTGATTTCTTTTCAAGCCATTCCATTTATAAATCAGCATACTAAAGTAAGGACTTTATAAAAAATTTAAAATTACATATCATGACTTTACAGAACTCTTAAGGTTTCTACTATTGCCATGTCTACACTAAAGATGACTTTAATCTGCTTTCCCCTTCAAAGTCACTTTGAGAATATAGAAGAATAACAGTACCTATGTATATATATTTTTGCCCAAAGGGATTCTCTTTCTTTCTGCCTTATTTCGTTCTTTCTTTTAGGTTTGTTTTGTGGGGTTTTATACTAGACTATAAAGAAATATGGAGTGATTATAATTGGTATCTAAAGTAAAAATATGAATATATATATATAATTTTAATTTTTTTTCTTTGGATATTTACTTTGTGAATGATCCAAATGTCTTTAGTAAGCATTTTCATACTGCTTTGTACACTGCACATAAGGTATCCAGAAGACAGTACACAGATTATGTGCTTCTCCAATTCTTTTACATGATATGGAGTCAGACAAACTATCCTCCATTTTCTCTGTGAATCCTTCACAGTATTTTTACTTCAGAGAAACAGAGAGACTGCAGCTGCTTAAGGATCTGCTATTTTGGAAAATGCCTCTCCAAAATGCCTTGTAGAAAGAAAAAGCTTTGTGTTTATTCCAGTGATATTCTATCTGGGTTTTAGATTGCTAAAATAAGTCTTCATTTAATTATAAATCAGTAGGCAACAAAATAACAAGGATTTTAAAAATTACTGTGCCTAGCCGATAAATTTGCAGATGTTGATTACTTCTAGAAAACCTATATTAATGACCTAAAAAATACAATTCAGCAAAACTTCTAAGCCTGTAATTATTGTCTACTGACTAGAACCTCAGTGAAACCTTTATACAATCTAGCACTACAGATCCACCCTCTCCTGGTGCTATGGAAATATATCCAATTTCCTTCAACAACATTGTTGCTTGGATCCCCTTCTCTGCATCTACTTTTCCCAATAAGTATTTATCTTCCAAGGTATTGCAGAGGATGGGTATTTAATCTGTAAGATAGCTCAATATAAAATGTATATAAAACACATTTTATATATATATATAAATCTTTTCAGAATAATGAACCACAGTTTATGTAACCAAACTATTACATAGAAGAACATTCTAATGAAACCATTTTAACATGATTTTTTTATCCAAATCACCAGAATCACAATTCAGTTTACTAATTTCTATTCAACTTTATAATTTTCAAACTTCTGTGGAGTTTTAAGAATAACAAAAAGAAAATCACACCCAAAAATACTGTTAAGAGAAAAAGACTGTCATTGTCTGTCTAAGTCCAAAATAACTGAGTTCTGCAGAGATCTTCACTACAGCATGAGCACCATATCCCCAGTAACTGAACAAGAAATACCATCTGTATAAGCCCTAACTAAAGACTAAAATCTCATCTTAATACCTATGCATGTAGGGGGATCAGGTTGCCAAAAGAATCGGTTATTCAGTTGCACACAGGTAATTTTAGCTTGCCCTTGCAGCTGATAGCCTGGGTCACACTGGAAGGTGGTGGTGTCACCAGGTTCCCTGCTGTCTCCGTATCTAGTGCCATTCTGTGGTGTCCCAGGATCATTACAAGTTGATGCAATGGAAGCTGCAAGGGAAATAGAAGAGGTAAGTTATAGATACCCTGAGTAATTAACTGCACAACATGTTCACATTAACATTCCAACCAGACACAGTATTATTTACTCTTCAGGTAATGCAGAAAGGCAGTTTGTTTCTTTATTTTTACAAAAAATCTGCCCACTGAGATACATCATGATTATGTTGATTATACCAGTATGTTGATTTATACCAGTATCTTTGGTATAAAATATGGACTGATTCTGTCCAGTTAACACATCAAAAGAACTAGTAACTCTTTTTCTCACCTTAACATTCTGGTTATCAAAACTGATTTGACGTCTTCTGCACAATAGGGTAAGTATGTTGTAAATATTGTTTTATAGTGCTACTATCCTGAGACATGTAAATGATCTTTATCCATCTGGCTAAATCAAACAGAATTTTTTATAGCCATGAAATTTTCATTTCAGGGGCAAGAAACAACTTTCTTAGAGATCATTTAAACTGAATCTTAGCAAAGTATTTCACTTATGATCAGTCTTTGGTATCTGGATATGGATTTGCTTTCTAAAAGAATAAATTATATAAAAAGCAATGTTTAACTAAGCAGAGCAATCAGTATGGTATGACTTAAAGCAAATAATCACCCAGAAAGTGGATACACAAATCTATATCTACTATGAATTTCTGGAAGATGCCAGGTGTCTTTTGGCTTCGGGTTCTTTTCTACTGGCTCCAGGTATTCAAACATCCTGATTTTCAATAAACATTGCAGTCTTCCAAAGGAAAGGAGATCCATCTCTGGAGACTAATGTCCCTACTTAATTGCACTCTGTTTCCTACCAGTCCTTACCCAAACATCTTTTTCAAAAACTGACAACAACTGTGAACAAAAACCAAAATAGGAAGTCATAAATCCAATTATGTCACACTTCCCATTAATGGTAGTGGTGTCTACCACCAGCATGCAACCTTCCTGACTATAATAATTCATTTTCTTAATTAACAGCTGCATCTATGCCTTCTGTCCTCACCAAAAGAGTACACCACTATAAGAAATGGCAAGAGCAGCTAAACATTTGCAGACTTGAAACAACTACTAGGTTGTACAACTGAAAAACATTTTGGTTTTTTTCCCTGTGTTGTAAATTTTCAGAAGAGAGAGAAAAGTTGGAAAAAAAAAAAAAAAAAAAAAAAAGAAAGGAGGAGTAAAATAAGAAACAAGCATTTCAGACTATTAAAGTGTTTTTATGCATGCATTAGAAAATGGGTGGTCACAGATAGATCACAGAAATTGTAAAATATCTTTATGGGAGAATTAATGGATTATTATAATTAACACACTTAGAAACACAGAAACTTTGTTTGACGTTTTGTTATTCATAGTGTTTTGTTCTTGTTTCCATTTCAAAACAAGAGATCTCACACTTTGGACTGTTCCTATATGCAAATGAAGTAAAAGAGATGGTAGGTTTTTTAACCGTGGTGGATTTTTTTCCACTAGGAATTAAAGTAATGGCTGTCACTGCCAATGAGTACTGTGTAAGGATTCCCCAGGCACCACTCTGACAATTTACGTGACAACCCAGAGTCGTGCAGTTTACTAAAAGTGTGTTTGGCCACAAGGGAATGAAACATGGTCATGACCTCAGAGAAGATTTTTCTGATTTGTCAGACAACAACAGCTCTGAACAATGGATTGCTGTAGTGAATATCTGTTAAAGACTTGTAATTCTTCCAAACAGAAGAGCACAAGCCTATCTCTGTCATTAATTGCTGTCTTTTCTTAACATACTTCTGAATAGATTAATTTTCTTCTTAAAAGGTTATGCTATATAATATCTCAGCAAATAACCCTTTCCCCATTTTAACTGTGTCAAGTATGCATCAATTAGAAATTGCCTTCTAATATCAATTTCACTGTTCATCTCCATTTCTCATATACAAAGTTCTAAATTTTAAAATTATCACAGATATTTATTGAAGACCCAAATTTCCTTTACACTTTTGGTCTTGTAGCCTCAGAAGTAATTTTATGTATTTGAAACTAGCAACCTTTTCATTGTGCCAAATACACTTGATCCTAGTTAAATAGAACACCAAATATTTAAGCACTAGTATCATCTAGTAAAGTGAACATTTAGACAGCCAACTTTTCAACTTGTCTCCTTTCCAAGTTGTTTTACTTCTCAAGATTTCCAAGAGATTTTGTAACTGCATGAAAATTACAAGTCTGATATTTCTTCATTTGTTTTTTTGCAAATATCTGAAGCGTAGCAGCGCGTGTTTCAGGTTTTTTGTATTTGTATTTTGTTATTTGTCTGCAATGGTATGTTCCTTTCCCCCCCATTCCTGTCCCCGATGTACCTGGATTCTTCCAGATGTAACCCTACCCCTTTCCCTTCCCCTTTGGGTCAGTGTTTCCCCACCCAGTGCCTGAGCTGGGAAAAAGGAGGCACAGGCCCTCTCTCCATGTGGAGGCGGGGGCTCTGGCAAAGCCTCCTGCCACATGGGACTGCGCTGCAGTAAACACCTTCATAACCCAAAGAGAGAGCACGCTTCCTTCTTCCAAGCCTGAATCCATGCCTCAGCCACCTGTTTGGAGGGCCCACGAACTTCTATAAATTGGCTTGGGGGATCAGCTAGCCGAGAAAGCATCCCCACGAAACGAGCCACTTTACTGAAGGGTATAGAGGTCATATGCATTTATAAGTAATCCAGAAATTAAAATCACCAGCTTTCTGTTACTGCTCATCCTTTATAACATTTAACAAGTAAAACATACACACTGTAAAGCAAGGAAAGCAATAACTAATTTTTAGGCTCAAGGATGCAAAATCAAACTAAATGACATAGTCAAACTTTTAAAAAATGACTGAGAAAAATTAAACTTCTGAAATGGCATGGCCAGATGATATGTGAATGCCACTAAGCTGGAAAATAAGTAATTGCTGCTTCTCAGCTCTTGCATATGTGGTCTACACCTTAAGCTTAGAAGATACTCAGTGGGTTATTGAGTAATTCTCTGTACAGATTTCCCATCTCTTACTCTCTCATCTGCTCTGAGTGGAACAACCTTCCTGTGTGCATTAAAGATGGAATTCAGAGGTAGGTTCCAGAAGAACAGACAGCTGGGAAACCACAGATTGCCAAGAAGTTTTCAGACCTCCATATGTAGGCAGCCACTGTATTGAGTGTCCTTGATTCTATTTAAAGAAGCTTTCACAATCCTACTTTAGATTTTTTTTTTTTTTTTTGTATTTGGTCCTCAAATTAAATTTCAAAGTTGATTTAAAATTTAACTGAAAATCAATAGGAGACTGCTCTTGAGAACGTGACACTGTGTATTTACATGCCTGTAGACTTGCAAGAAAAATGTTACATTTCTGGCTAATTTATCTTTTATTCCTGTTTTTTTCATAGTTTTTAGTTTGTATTCTCTAGTACCTCAAGGAAATAAAAACATAACATTCATCCCTATAATATTCACTATGTCTGTGGTAAAAATCATGTAAGCCATTTGCTGTAATGTTGTGCTACACCATGAGTCCTAGAGACCATGTTATTTCTAGTCCACATGGTTATAAAAGCAATATAGACTTTAACAGGCTTTTAGATTGCACAAGCTCTTCCTGTTTAGTGCATTATGTTTGCATAATAATAACCTTGAAAAGGAATTTTGCATATCAAAGCTGAGACATACATGAATTTACAGTGATTTCAGACTAACATTGTGAAATGTCAGAGAATAATGTTTGTTCTCCAAAAAGTAACTCACATAAGATGTGTAAATGTACAGACTAAGTACCATGTAAATTACCATCAACAACAAATTTAAATGTCATGTATTGTCCAAGAATGTGAAGAAAAATAAACCCAAATGCCAACACAGCCTCTTTGTTAAAGTCTGGAGTAAAAAAGCTCGAAAGTTTAGTGATAACCACCAAAGTAATCTGCAAGATTCATTTTTTGTTTAGTTCTGCAGGAACCAAATGAAGAATTGCTACCCTCTATGAGGCTGAGGATGCCTTCCCCAGGCCATGGATTAGATGATGGATAGGAGTACAATGACAGTTTCATTACACTGTTTTCAGCACCATGTTATTGTGAGCATGAAATGCAACATTTATCGGACAGAAAAAGACACTGAACTGTGAAATTATTAGGTTACAGACTTGAAAAGGGTTGAATTCTTGTGTCTTGTGTCCTTTTATTTTTGTTTTAACAAGGGATGTCTTAATGGATTTCATTATTATTGAACTCAAAATTTATTTAGTTAGTAAAGCAGATACGTGATTGTGCATTATGCATTGTAAATTTCTTTAAAAATATATTTTTGTGCTAGCCCCTTTTCCCAAAAAATTTAATTGTGAATCAGTCTGGAACAATTGCATGATGAATTCTAGCAATGAAGATTCTGCCATGGAAATACTTATACTACTTAAATGTGGCAACTTAGGCCATTAGACAAATGATAAAAAGATATCTCAACAGTGAAGGAATAATTTTCAAGACAACTGTACTCAGTTCAAGATATGTCGCACAATTACTGTGAAAGTTGCAAAAAAAATGATCAAATGGAATTACAAAGCTAGACAAAAGCAGAAATCATTGCTTAAACAGACTTGCCATATTAAGCTCAGTGCCATTAGGAACAACCAAACAGCTGATAGTTAAGCTTTTGCCAGAGGAAGTAAGTTGTCAACAGATGTGTCAACATCTGACAAAATAATTTCTAAATAATTGTAATTACAATTGTTCTAAGTTGCTTCTTTGTATTATCATAATTGGTGAGTTGTGTTGTTGAGTTAAAGATTTAAACATCTTTAGTCGTCATTGCTTATCTCTGCATATACTCCATAAGCAAAATTTAAAAATATTGAGAAAGCAAGCAAACAAAAGTAAAATCAAAAGTGGACTAAACCAACTATACAAATGCCTTGGTTTTGTATCTTTGCTTTTAATAATATGAATGTCCAAAGTTCTTCTAATAAGACAGAAACATTACAATAAATCGAGGAAATGTGGTTTGCTGCGTTATTAACATCTTGACAGTTGTTTTATACTAAGAAAAGATCACATCTTTGCTTGTATAAAAGCAGAGATAGGCACATTTTTAATTAAAGTATCTGCTTACACAATACTATAAATAAGAGAAATTTACAATACTGCAGAACCAGATATAGACATAGAAAATTATTATAGGTCTGAGTCTAGAAAAGCCAGATATCTCCAATTTTTTTTTTTTTTAATTTTAAGAAGAGTGTGAATAAAATCCTTTGATGTATTGTTTGCCTTGAGGACCAAAATCTGTAAAACCACCTAAAGAATGATACATTCATCATTTAGTTGAAGAAAGGAAACAGTTCTCTTAAGTTACAACAGCTGAGAATTTAGCTGAAGAAAAAAAGGGATAGACTGTAAGGGTAGAACTAATATTTGGTATTTTTAAACTAAACCTATTCAAAGCCTGTAAGAATGCCAATATGACCAGAAACTGCCAGTACCACTCCTATTATCCGTCACTTCTGTTGTTTTTGCTAAACATCAAGTAAAAAAAATTATACAGTTAGAAATAAAAACTCTCAATAAAATAAACTTCAGGTCAATAAAAACAATAGGCCCATTAGCATGGGATCCAAATGCTTTCAGAAATCTAGAGCAGATGGAGATTAAACATCCAGGGCAAGATTGATATGCTTCAATGTAGGTGACTAGCCTCATTTCAGATGCCTTATCATATCCAAGGTATCAGTACAGGACTGGAAGATAGGAGAGAGGACTTATGGTTGTGTGACCTTCTGCAATGGCAGATGGAGACTAGCCAGGATACTTTATGGCATCTCAAAGGAAACTAGACACCTGTGAAAAGAAAGATAGGATTCATTTCATCTGCCCTTAAATATTCAAAATTTTGATAATTGCTATTAGTTTATCTAGACCTGTAGATGAAAAGAAGAAAAAGGCAACTTCAGATGGAAATTTATCCTGTTTACCTTAGATAGGTAGGACAGAATTGAGCTAGATTAGATACTACTTTTTAATGATTAATTTATGAAAGAAGTTTTTGCTGCCAGTAACTTTCTTTGTAAAAAAGAAGCCAAATACCAAATCTGTCTATACCCTTTCACCAGAAAGAGTTGGTGGACATCCCTGACTTGTAATACATAGCTTAAATGTATTTAACCCCCAGAGTAAAGGCCTGTTTTGCACACTGAACTTCATTTTTTGTCCTTTTATGCACAACTAAATGGTAATTAGGTTTTAATGAAAAGCATTAGACTGATTAAAATTAACATAATCACTTTTGTCAGTTCATGTCCTCATGCTCTACATGCTGAGCTGAGTGGGTAAGACAGGGCACTCTAACATTCAAACATTTTGCAAGATTCAGCCAACTTTTCTTTTCATTAAAATACTTCTAATTACATTTACAATCAACAGTAAGCAATTTATAGGTGATATTTTCTGATCTACCTTCCATTACCCTTTCACAGCTACTCCTTTTTAGTCAGATGCAGTTATGACATTCTAGAGTGCAAAGTGTACAGTCTAATTAACACATTCACAGAACAGTGAAACAAATTCTCCAGATGAAAATTAGCACTTTAATGTTTGGTCTTTAAGTTCCTCATTTGATCTGGTATTCTGAAATGTATATCCTTTATCTATTCCTATAAAGAGCTGTTCACAGATGCAGACACTCATCCCAATTTTATAATCCAGTACAGAAGGTGTACTACTGAAGGTTTTCCAATTCTGTGCAATTCTGCACCTGAAATTTACTTTTTCAATTATAATTAAGAATTAAATACTCATTAACAGATGGAACACTTGAAAATCCTTCACATGACACAAAGACAGAAAACTTCACCAATTGCCTTCAAAGAGCTTGTAACAAAACGTCTACATCTTCTGCAATTGCCAAAAAAACCCCATTTCAGTAATTCAGAAATCTTTTATATAGAGTTAAAAGCTAAAAAGTACAGAAATGTCAATATTCTGTGCAGTTTTGCTATAAAGTAGCGGACAGTTTGGACACATGATGAATACTAAAGTATGTAAAGATTCCTACTTAGCCACAGATTATTTACTTTAAATCTTTTACAGGTCAAGGCCACAGTGGTCTGCTCATTGCCTCTAGAGGACTAAATAAACTGATTTTTTAGATTAAATAACTAAATAAATTAAATATGTTAAAATTTATTTTAACATACTCCTTAAATAATTTTTTTACTACTTACAATTAAAAAATTAGTAACATATTCCACTTGTCAAGCAGAGTGAATGAAACTATTTTCCCTATACTTGATCTCTCAGCTCTTCATCTCTAATTCCAATTAATTCCAGTAAAACACACTCTGCAACTGTCAGCATGAACACTCCGTGCATCCATCAGATATTATACTATGATGGGAAAATCAGTTACTCTCTCTTAAACCATTAAATTTTCCTCTACTTGCTCTAAATGTGACTGAAGGTTAAGAAATGTGTTGCTAAATCAAACTGCTTAAACACTTCTATCCTTTTAAAATCTGTGCATAAACTTATTTTCTTATAGTACAACCTTAAATATGTTTGCTAATCCTGGCAAGAAAAAGAACAAAATCCACTCTTTTATTTCCACAAACGTAAAACTTACCTTGTTTTTTAAAAAAAACAATGAAATGCAGCATATTATATAGCACACTGGTGAGAAACTTCAGAAACATTTATTCTGCTCTTCAGCTTTAATTCACTTTACATACTTTTAACTAGTTTTCTTTAGTGTTGCTAGGGGACACGAAAGACCCACACACACTCGTCAAGTTAAGAAGTGAGAAGAGAAAGAGAGAGTTTATTATGGTTTGGGGTTTAAATAGGTTTGGAATTGATCAGGGATTTGGAGACGAGAGTAACACCTCTCTGACTCCAGTGGTCAACTTAGAAGTCTATCAATTTGTCCTTCCCCCTGGAAGGAGTGCATTATTTATCAAACATCAATCTTTGTTTATGTTACAAGCATGAGAAAGCTCCAGTAATATTGTAAAAACGTCAGAAAGCTGAAAAATCAGAGCAACACTTTAGGCTGGTGAAAGAGTGTTTTGGGGGAGACAGATACAGCATTCAGAAAAAATACAGGAAAATGAGGTAAATAGGTAAATGCAAAATGCATTAGAGACTTAGAGACTAGGAAAATCCCAAGTTTACATCTTCATGGAAATAATAATGACTGAAAGCTGATTAGAATCCTTTACTTTTGAATGACATCATCTATGGAGAACAATACTTCTACTCACACATTAATTCATAATTTGTAGTTTTCCTATGACTCATTGTATCCTTGTATCTTTAGATATAGTGTATTATATCTAGAGATATAAGAATGCAATGAGTGAATCAAAGACAAAGTACAGTCTCCTGTGCCTTACCCCCAGTCTTTAGGTCAAAATAACATAGGAAAACTCCACATACCCAGATTTAAAATATTGATCACTTGTACAATATTGATCAAAACTTCTCTATAAACAGAGAAGCTTTCACTTTATACCTAAAGATCAATTTGATTAGTTTAATAGTAAATTTCTAAGTGTGTTTCCATATGATAAGATGTCTTGTCTTCTAGCTTAATCATACAAGGAATGTTTAGGTCACAAAAATCATGCATCATGTAGAAAAATGTTTTGAGAAAAAATCCAACCAACATAAACTATAAATATAAAATAATACATTGTTAGGTAACACTTGTGGGAATATTTAAAATTATTGGTGCAGAAGCAATGTTCTGTGTGTACAGACCCATTTTGACTTGTTAACTAATGCTAATTAGATAATGTTAGGTATGTGGTTGCTGTGGAAAACAAGGAATAAAAAACCTAAAACATTCTAAGTCAATCCATTCTAAGTCAATCTCCCTAGTTGTAGCCATTGGCATAAACACATAACATAATTAAAATAATTTCTTCTCCTTTAAAGACTGAGTAAGTTGGAAAATAGTAGAGAAAGAGTTAATAAGTGTAGGAATAATGTATATAAATAGGGTATGAAATAATTATATTTGAGAGGAAAAATATTTACATACTTGAAAACTGAATGGAGAAGCCTGATTTGCTGATGAAGAAATCACTGTCAAATTGTAATGTTAATGAGTTGAAAGTGCTGTGAATATCCTCTGGAAGAGCTGAGCCACTCCACTCTTTGAGAAGTATGCTGCTCTCAACAGGCCCATCCCATACCTTCAAGATGTCATGAGCAACCTCAGTATCAAAAACAATAAAATGCAGACTGCAAAGAAAAAGTAGAAGTACTGTGCATTACTCGTTAAACACAATTACATGAAACTCCAAGTAATTATTCCCAAAGTGTAGTTTTAAGATGCTGTTTAGTACTGAAGAAGACCTGGCGGTCCTGCAGAGTTATTAATTTTTCCTGTTGAACAAGCTGATCTTGTAAGAGTCATGCAGTTCTCTTTTATAAATGTCTGAATGACAGAAAATGCCATTATGGGGTGTAAGTCCTCAAGACTTAATTTATAAGTCTATAAATTATCTTATTTTTATGATAAATATTTTAAAGTATATGAACTATGATTTCATCAAAGATTTCCTCTTTTTATTCAAATGTGGATAGCAAGAATGCTGTTTTTCTTGAATTATATGCAATTGAAAAAATGTAGCAGCTACTGGACAGCAGAACACATAGCACAAAAAAGTCCTGTCAGCATGGCATTTCCTTTCCAATACAAAAAAGAGAAAAATATAATAGATTGGCTTTTTGCTAAAGTTCATAAAATATAAAACCGTACTAAAATACAATAATCTGTATTTATCTTCATGTGAAGATTTATATTTATTAAAGGTGTTCAGGAATATTATAAGTCAAAATATGTGCATTGTCTCCAAGTCCTGAATGTTTGCATTACAGTCTTAATGCTGAAGAACTCTAATAGATAAATATCAAAATGTCTCCTTTTTTTTGTTTCAAATAGTTGTGTGTTGACATTTCTTCATCTTATTAGTCCTTAACTGGAAATCATTAATTTGAAAATTGTTATTTAAACAAAAATTATGCATTGAAATAGCCCATGGTGGCGTAAATTCAAGATTTGACTTAGTGAAACAGGATTACATAATAAAACAGGGAAAAACCTCCCACTGAATAACTTGTCATTTAATTATATTTTTTTGCCTGTGAGTCCCTTTCAAACCAGAAGATTCTGTGATTACGTGTGTCTTCCAGAGCAACACATCCTGAAGGCCTGCTCATGAGGAGGTGGCTGGCCATCACCTACTAATAGGAAGTAGAGAATAAATCTTTTGTTTTCCTCTGCTTCCATGAATGGATTTGCTTTTGTTTTATTAAACTGGGTTTATTTTGACTCACATGGGGTTTTCATCATGTTATGCCCCATCCTGCTGAGGAGGGACAGTATCATTCCACCACAGACTTTTTCAGGGCCCAATGTGGGTCATGAGATAACATCATTTTGGTATGAAGGTGCTATAGCTATGGTAGTAATTAGGTGCCCAGTTCCTGGACAGGTCATGGAGTCTGTTTGTTTTACTGATTAACTCTTCATTTTGCTAAATTTGGGAACATGTTAATCCAAATAATGAGTCTGTACTCTGCCCCGGCACTGATGGCCTTGCTGTGCTGGCAGAGCTACCTTGTGGAGAGGATGAGGGAATGCAAAGTTCTTTTCCTACCTGTGATTCATGGGAATTGTTTTATTATGCAGATTCTTGAGGTTCTTTTTCACCTTTATATATGCTGTTTAATAGTGCTAATTAACACTGTGACATATGCTGGGGTTTGTGGAATCTGGTGTTGTCCTGGAGCAAAAGACAACTTTTGGGTGAGGCAATACTCAAATGCACCTTGAATGTTGCTTTTCTTTTCCCATATCCAGGGACTTTATGCCTGAACAGGCATGCAACCACAGAAAACTGATGTAACACCTTTTAGAAAGGTACCTTGACTATGCCACAGGAAACCAGCAGCTCATGTAGAAAAATATGAGAATGACAAAAAATTTATAAAATACTGAAGCCAACCATAAATATTGAAATTAAGCATGTACCTTATTGTTTTTCCTGGATCTGCTTCAATAATCCAAGTGCAATGAAGATTGTTGTCATATGGTGCTGGGTAACCAGGGGACAAAATGCGCCCCGATGTAGCAGCATGAATTCGACCACCACACTCAGCTGCAAAATTAGGATTAAATTTCTAATGAGACTATAGTAAATTGGCATGTCCATTTTCCATCCATTCCACATCTCTGTGTTTTCTAAAAAGTTAACAGAATGACCTAATACTTCTGAAGCAGTACACATACAACAAACCAGGTTTTAATTTACATAAATTAAAATTAACACAATTATCTCATCTCTACCTTGTTATAAAGAAATAAACCATATGTCTGTGATTATGTTACTTAACTGACCAGATTGGTTCAATGTGTACTGAGACTACAAAAGCACAACTTTAGCATTAGCAAGACAGCAAAAACGTTTCAGAAATTTCCCATCTAACATGCATAGCTTTTCTAACAATGAATGCTTGAATTCAAACTTTGCAGCATCAAATTTTATAATTAAAATAGCTTTGTGATTTACTGTAATGTCAAAATGATTTTAGTGTAATGTTTTCAAGTTATTTCTATATAACTTCAGTTTTAATTACACCAAAAAGCAGTAGGCATTGCCTAGCAATTTCCTTTGGTATTTAAAAATTTAAATGTCATATGCTTGCAAAGCAAGAGAGTAAATCAAAAAACTATGATTTGATAGCATGTGGCATCTGGTTTAAAACATTTTTATTATCAATGTTATTTTTTGAAGAGACCAATAGCAATGCTAAGCATCCATAATCAAATTATTCTTATGTTTCTTGTTTAGAGCACCATGCTATTGTCTGGCCAGTGTAAAGACACAATCTGATGAAAGAGGACTGTGTAAAATCATATGCCACGAGCTAAAAAGGATCAGTGATTCTTCAGTTAAGTTATGTACTTGAATTTCTATTACGTTTATAGTGTTGCCATACAAGTAGTATTGTTAAAAAAACCTAGCATGGGGATTTATTCAAGCACAGCTGTACAGTAAGCATAGTAAGACAGAGATGATGAAAATAAACACTGCAGTTGGACCAAAAAATCTATCAGCAATACTCCTAACAAATATTAATCTTTGTACGTGCCACCAAGTCACTGCTCACAACCATGTTGTTACCTTGAGGAAATATTACCACAGAGGAAATAAGGTGACTGATTTACTGGTGGAATAGTCTATGTATAGGCTTGATTTTTTTGTGAATGAGATTGAAATGATAGTGAATACAATGAAGAATATAAATGTCACTGAAGAGAACAACAAATATCAAATGCTGATCCAATCTATGAGCAAAAATTATACATCTGCACAAACAAAGATTTTAAGAAAATGTTTCTAAGAAAGAAAGTGATGTTTGGAACTTCATGACAACTTCAGAAAAAGGAAGAAAAGTAAGTCATTCAAAACAGAGTAGAAAAAGGTAAAACTGTAATAACATAACATAAAACTGATGGAAGAATAGATTTTATAAGTCTAAAGGGGCAGGGAAGCAGGACTGAAATAATCTGCAAATATATAACCGAATTTTCAGGGACCTTTGTGGCAAGATTTACTGTGCACAGAACAGTAAAACTCCCCATAATTTAATGGAGATAACATACTGTAAAAGACTCTTTAGAAGGAAACACTTTTAGAAGATTTTAAGTGAGAAGAGTGAACATTTGTTTTCTTGGGGAACTTATTAATGGTCCAGAGGAGATTTAAACTAGAAATGAGAAGTAGTTTATACAGAACTGATGCAATCCCCAAATTTTATTTGAAGGAGAAGATCAAGGACAGTAATTAAAAACATATGTAGATAGATAAAAGCATATAGAAAGATTCCTGTTGGTTGAACAGACAGAAAATAAGACCAAATCTCTCTCAGGACAACAAAAAAAGCCTGATTATTCTGTTGATTGAGAGGCACAATTTCACTTAGATATGAAATAAGATTATCAAGAAATTTTGGCACAAATTATTTCAAAAGATCGGAAATAAAATACAGAAATCAAATCTATTAATGGAAGGTACAAAATCGAAGTACAAAGACAAAAAAAAAGAAGAAAAAAGACAGGATGGGAATCTTGAGTGAAATATAGAATCTTAAAAACATACTGGTGTAAAAAAACTGGAAATACAGTAACTAGAATGGCATTACATGGTAGGAATACAGGAATAATCTAAATAAAATCAGCATGAAATAACATACATATTGGTGAAAAGAATTTTGAAGAAGGATTGTGAAAGATGTGCTACTGGAGCAAAGATGGGAATTTTCTTTAGATTTAGAGCTGATTCTAAGTCATACTTGGTAGTGAACACAGACACAAAAAAAAATATGCCAGAAAATGACCTTAGAGAAATTACTTCATTTAAATTACATGGGGAAATAGGCAAAAGTAGCACTAATTATATGTTTTCTCTACAAAAGGGCAAACTTAGAGGAAAGGAATCTGACCAATTAAACTGATGATCATGAGGACTTGAATGCATAAAGAGCCTAGAAGAGTCTTTAAATCAAAACTGGATAGTTGTTTTGACCTCTCATATATAAAGAAGAAAACTTACAGATAAAATTCTAGATTCAAGTGGGGGAAATAACCTCTACTAAGACAGCAGAAATGCTGTTCACTGATTTTTTTCTGGCCCTTATCTTCAGCTTAAGCTGAATATTTGAAAGGAAGGGAAACACTTTTGTAGACTGCAGCTTTGTGAATGTGTTCAGGAGGAAGTAGGTTCTGGAACAGAGAATGTAGCCCCCAAAATGGGAGAAAGGCGACAAGCAAAGATCATATAGGTGAGGTGAGGGCTGAAAGCAGTTGGTGACCTGCCAGCAGCAGGTAACAGAGGCAAAAATTAAATATCAGAAGATATACAGAAGGAAAGGCTCATGGGAACTCCATGTGAAAACTGAAGTCAGGGAGTCACTGGCAATTGCTGGACTGAAAGGCAAAACTAGAGGATGCAAACTGCCTAGTAAAGGTACAATGGATGACAGCTGGACTAGCCTTCAGTTATTCTACATGTTGGCTAGTAATTCTCTATTTAACATTTACATTGGTTGTAATGAAACAAAGTTTTAGGCACTTGAAGATGTGATATTTCCAGAAAAGGTCTACCTCAAAGCCTTGACAGATGGGGTATCTTAGCACAGCAACAAGGACTCCAGGGCACAGAGATAAAAAAATCCGGCAACATGGGATGAAAATTAGAAATAAAGTTCATAGGAATGAGATGCTGAAATAATAGGTGATGAAAATAGAGGAGAAAAAAAAGCCCACAACCTTCCTTGCTTTATGATGGGGCTTAGTTGATGATGTGTTTAAACAATACCACTGCCTATGATAATGTATCAGACTCAGTGACCTAGGGCTTCATCAGAACCAAAGCAGTACTCTTCCATCAAAGGTTGCTCTATAGAAAAAAATGTTTTCCAGTAGTTTTAGAACCATTAATAGCAAGCCATCCATTTCAGAGAAGTTATACTTCCATGTCCACATTCAGTCTTTAGTTGAAAGTTAAAATATATTTGCACCATTATCATCTCATGAAGTATAGAAAGACAGAATATTTGTTTTTTTTTTCTTGAGACACCAGACCAGTCATACCAGAACATTGTCACAATCCATATTACCTATGCAAGCAGGCAAAGGTTTGTCCCAAACTCTTCGATCTCCACTTAAGCAGGTCATAATACTACTACCATGCATTGTATAGCCAGGATTACAGCTGTATAAAATGACAGTGTCTATAAAATGTCCTTCATCTCGTATCTTGTAGCCATAATTTGGTATGCCAGGATCTTCACATTTTACTAGGTCAAAACCTGCAAAAATAAATGGAGAAAGAAGAAAAAAAGACATGGAGATATAAAGACCAAATAAAACATAATGGCAACGAATCTGATTCTAATGCAAATTATATTCTCATTATTCAATGACATTAGATGTATTCACAGTGACCAAAGATAAACAGTATTTAATCTAGGTAAATCAGAGACTGAAAGACTAGGAACTAATTATTAACTTGAAATTGATTATGACATTTGCTTATTGAAGAAAGCATCTTATCTATATTATTCTAAAATAGATTGGAGAGAAATTAATTTATACCATTTATATCTTTCATTATTTTTTATTCAGTCGGAAGGAAATATTGATCCTGGTTTTGGCACGAAGTAGCAGCTTCACCTCCTCACCTAATCTCCATAATGACATCAAAAGACCACAGTGATAACTCAGGAAGCATGTGCAAAGGCTACTTCATCCATGCTAGTCTCAAGACAAGCATGGCTTCAGTTTCATCCCTGCTGAAAGGAAGGAGTATTCCCACACTCATTTTCAATTTGCATTCTCCTTTCTGGCCTGTTAACATACTGAATGGGATAAATGCCTCCCTCTGTGATCCATGGAATGAGCAGATCTGCTCTGAGAACCTACAACTCTTTCCACATTTTATGCATTACCCTCTTCATTGTCTTCATACATCATTGCTAAAATGTAAATATGGTTTCTATGTCTCTTCTTTTGCCTTCAGTTCCTGTTCTTGGAATAATATAAAGAGTGGTGCCAAATTCATCTTTCTTAATTCCAAATTCTTCTTCATTGTGCCTTCATTCTTCTTCTTTATTACTGCCATGCCCCCAAACCAAAGAGGTAATTCTGACTACAAATATTTTCCATTTGCTGTCCTTATTTTAATGAACAGCTTATTTAAGTGGTTCTGAATCAGGGTGTTGGTCTTCAGTTTTCTACAATTTCTACACGAGGTTGTTCAAGGAAGCTGTGGATACCCCCTCCCTGGAAGTATTCAAGGCCATGCTGGATATGGCTTTGAAAAACCTGTTCTAGTAGAATGTGTCCTTGCCCATGTGTAAGGCCCCAAGAAATTTGATCTGTGAGACTTTTAAAAGTGCTTACAGTTGTTCATGTACTCTGAGTTAGATGCATGGGAGAAATACTAAAAAGATACCCAAAAGGTCAAAATAACATAAAAAGCTTTTACTGGCACCTTTAGAAAATCAGAGATCCTTGGCAGAAGGTTCCGAGCAGCATTCAATCAACATTAAACAAACACTTCTCGAAGCATTAACTTGGCCCATTCAACTTAGCCAACTCCAAGCCTAATCAATTTTAAGTTTCTCAAAACATTACTCAAAATCCCAATATGAGGTAATTAGGAGAGAAAGACAGAAAAGGCATAAAAAAGAACAAACATATCCATCATTCCTGGTTCCAGTGGTGTTCAGTTGATAGAAGTTCCAAGAGGAGGAGGGGTCTTGCTTTGTGTCTTGCTTTAAGTACCTTTTAGCTTTTACTGGGCCCTTCCCCAAGTGGGGCTTCTTGCTGTCATTTGGCCACACAGGAGCTGGGTTAGGGGCTCCAGAGGCAGGTGTGGAGCATTGCCTCCAGTGTGCCAGGTATTGGCAGCCACTGCAGGGCTGGGATACAGGCTGGGGGAAGGCTGGGGTGTAAGGGGCAGTTCATCACCTCACCAGAGCAAGGATCGATCTGCCCCTTGCCACACTCATCTACACACCCACATCCACACACATCCCCAAATGTTGCAAGCCATCAATCCTTCCAGGATCTCACACCATGGGAGGAGGGTTGGAACTAGATCATCTGAGGTCCGTTCAAACCCAAACCACTCCATGATTCTGTGAGGTCCTTCACTAAGTAGTAAATAACATATCTACAGACAACTTTTAATTATTTTACAAATACACAAGCTAGAATTGGTATCGTGTTTTTCTGGTTGTCTTTCTCCTGGGCAGTGAGATCAACCACAGCTGAAAAAACTGCAAGGAGTTTACGGAGCTTTTCTTCCTGTAGAGATGCTAAAGATATCCATCAACTGACACTGCTGAAAACACAAAATACCTTTGTTTTCTTTGTTCATTAATTGGGCACAAAGGTCAGGATTTAACTGTTATAACTCAGAATTCTGAAAATTAGAAGGCTAAGTTTGAACTAGTCTAAGCCACTTCAACTGTCAGTAGAAAAAAATATATATTTCTGGAAACCAATCTACCCTTTAAATTGACAGGTGTTCAGATCAGTCAGCTCAACCAGCCACTGCATTTATTTTCTACTTGCTCTTTATATAGTAGGCCAGAACTGAATGCTGTTCTGTCACATAGATACTGCATCTCTTTCTGTGCTAATATCTACAGAAATATCAGACCTCAGGAACTGTAAGAATAGTCTGACTACAGTCATGCACTCTTAAATTCAGCTGTCTATTAAAAGAGCATGGCTGTTTATAACTTCCATCCTGGGAATTCAGCTATCTGTCTACTATATTATGCCTGAGATTGTTTGGGAAAGTCCTAGACAAAAGGCAGCAAGATGGAGGCATGTCAGCATTTTCTCTAACATTTTGTCGGTCTAAAGAATCACTTCCCCATACCCATGCCCTGAAAATGCTTAGTTTACTAGCAGAGCTGTAGTCTTTATCTCAGATGGAGTTATCTATAATCACACACAGTACAAAAGGAATTTAGAGATTTATCATTATTCCCTTGCTAAAAGATTGCTTCCATGCGGATGTTGCACATCCCTGCTTTTCTATTTGTGGGAAAAAAAACAAAAGAAAAAAAAAGGCAGCAGACATTTTAACTGTCTTTCAGCAATGATTATATTAACAGTTACATCTAAACAATTGTCTGTCTTTTGGAGTTAAAAGTATCTTAGGAAGTATGATTAATCTCATCTTAAGGAGGAAATAAGTCGATTGGATGGACTGAACAATTCTATAAAGGTCTGTTTCTCATCACACATTATAAAGACCCAAGACAATTTGGTCATTCAGATGAGCTGAACTTCACAAGACATAGCCATATATCATCATTTTAATCTCCTTATTAAACATACAGAGACATTTATGTAAAATCCTGAAAATGTGAGTTGTTTGATAGATAGCATTACATTTTAATGCTGATTTGACAGCATAAGCCAGTGTAACACTATTTCTTTGCCACTGCTCTTAGACACTTTCTCATTCTTTATTAGGTGGAACATTTGGTTATCAAATGCAGTGGTATGTGATTGACAGATGAAACTCCCTTGATCAAAGAATTTACTTGTGTCTCATGAAAAAACTTTCCACAACACTGATATATAGTTAGAGATTCATTCTCCAGTACGTTGTACCACATAAAGAAGACAAGGTATTCAGGGAGAGGTAGTATCTTTTATAAGACCAACAGACAATTTTGGGTGAAATGAAATGAACTTTTGGATGAACCAGCCTTCCTAGTCTGCTATACAGCCATCTTCACTAAAGAAGGTATCAAGATTGAGATAAAACTATTGTTCTGACTTGCTATAATTTCATGTATTCTAGTTACCATTCAGTTTTGCACAAGGTATAAATATACATGATAGATGTGAAGACTTAAAGAGAGTATGTCACTAGCTTTAGAATTTTAAGGGAAGCCTACCATAGCCTGACTCTACACCCACCATAGCCTGCCTGCACTCTATTCTTGCTTGAAACAGGACTGAGGAACACAAAGGATATTTTTGTTTTTATTTTGCCTTATTAATAGTTCATATCATCATTGTAAGTCACTTAAAGCATCCACAAACATAAAGTTATTTCACCTTCTTTATTTTGTAGATTCCTACATGTTCTCCAAGTTATATTTTTACATGTCTGTGAACACAGTTTTTAACCTATCTGTCCCAAGGTGAATTGCCTACTTCTTCAAGAGCCTCACACTCTACAGATACTCACTGCACTGCATTTTTGTAATTGTAAACAACAAAGTAGCTCTGAAAATTATAAATAGGAAAACACAAATTTGTTAAAAACACTCCGAGTACACAGTGGCACATACAGGAATTTCTCAGCCTCTTCATATGTCAAAGAACATTAAGTCCCCTCCAGAAATATACTGATTTTTAAAATATTTTTTAAATTTTAGTTTTAGGATTTTAAAGATTGTGGGAGCAACAGGAGACTTAAGATTTTTCTGCCAGTCCATTATAAATCCAAGTCAAATATTTATTTGAGGTGAAGTGTTCATTAAGATGATTGTAGAGAACATAAAAAGTCACTGTGTTAAGTATCAGTATTTAATTTCCTATTTCACAAACAATAAATTAAAAAATAATATCCAAATAAAAATATCTATCTGGAAGCAAAAATATAAAAGCTAATTTTAAATATCCATGAGACACTAAACCCTTCAATATTTGTTGGTTTATTTAGATTATTCAGACATTTCTTTCAAAAAGACCACCTTGATTTTTAATTTCTAGGTATTGATAATTCATGAAGCATTCAGTTTTAATTTTTAGGGGTTTTTTTGCAGAATATTATGCTGAGGGGAAAAAATAGATACAAACATTCAGTGTGGCAAAAAAAGATTATAATTGTTTTCTGTATTTCAAGAATAATCCTTTCAAAAACATCCAACAAACTAATTGCTGGTATTTATGCCAAATCTTTAAAACGGCACTTTGAATACTCTAGAAAAAACTGTGAGAATGACAGTACGTAAGTTGCAGCCCCATGTTCACTGCATTTCTCCACCAGAAAGACAATCATTGTTAATCAGTAGGCCTATTAAAAATTGGGGTGTTTCACATGCATGTAGGTGCTGTTCATCATGTGCAAACACAGCAATATTTTACCCTGTGCTCTTCTTCCCCAATTTCTTCCCCTTCCTCTCATACACAAAACCCAGAATTTTAATTTCCTTTTTCCCTGATGCTCTTGTAAATCCGGAGTAATTTATCATAAAGGATCATATTTTTGTGAAATATCATTGTAGAAATGCTCCAACAGAACTTCAGTGTTAAAGTAGATGCTATGAACTGTTACAATGGGGAAATATAGTAATGATTTCCACAAATCACAGTACTCAGGTTTACCTGACATCACAATAAGCCAGCATCAGAAATTCTGCCAATATTCTTACTGCTCAGAAAGATTATTGTATTGGCAAATTGCTGCCAATTGAGTTTCATTATAGGATTGTCAGAACAATGAATGCATAAAATCATGTTAAATTAAAACCAAACCAGCCAGAATACATCTTGATGATTGGCTGTAATCTTCTGGCACTATTCAATGTAATTTATTCTGTTACAATTGATGTAAATAATCAGGAATACAGAAATACCAGTCATCGGGGTAAAAATCATTGGCATATCTGTAAATATATGTAGACTATTAATTACAACTTCTTTCAACCCAGTTTAATTATGATGGGCACAGTGGTACTAGCTTCATTAGTAAGCAGTACAGTATAGCATGAAAAAGGGTAAGACCAGTCTCCTCTAACAAGCCACCTATAAAATATTTTTAAGTAATGGCTGTGTCAGTCATGTCCCCACTGATTATAAAAGAGGGTGTAGACATGGAGATCCTGAAGATAATTTGCTGGGCAGCAAAGCAATAAAGCTAAGGATTTGATGTCCATGCTATGTGTTTTTTCCTTGGACTAGCTTTTCTGTCCATTAGAGGATGGAATATGCTATGTGCATCCATGAAGCAGAAATCTCAGTTCAAGTCTGTACCTTCCAAAGTCCATCATCAAGACAGTGTTCATTTTGCGTCTCTAAGAGAAAATTTCAGGGATTCTGCAGAGTGTACTTATAAAAGAAGTTGACAACATCCTGAAGTATCTACAAATGTTCCCTTCACTCATTTTGAAAGGAAGAATACAGTTTACTTATTATATGTAAGTACTATATAGAATGTACGTGTGCATTTACACTGCATATAAACGTACAGTGGCTATATGAAATATAAGTAATCTAAACCAGGTAATTTCCTACTAGAAGAAGTCCTAAGGTATTTTGAACCAATCACCCTCCTAAAGCCAGACACATGAAAAAGTAAGCACCTAAAAGGTACATTAGCAACCTTTAGGTACTTGATCCCTGATTTGAAACTAACCTTGAGTTCAACACTAAGACTTCTGTGAATGGACAAAACCAACAAAGACACTCTGAATTGTGAGCTATGGTATTCATCCAAATTTAACTTCCTACACAAAGGTATGTTGATGCATGCTACAGTATGACTGATTTAGTAGATCATATAAGCATGCTGTTTTTAGGGATCAGAATATAAACCAATAAATTAGGTTGTAGGGTTTTATTTTGCTCTTTTTTCTTTCTTAGTAAATCTTATTAATGTTTTGTAAAAAATATACTATGTCAATTAAAACTGCACTTACGAAGATGGAAGATAGAAGTTTTAAAAAAGAAGAAATACTTGAAATGACAATAAAATAAATATGTAATATCATAGCCCTTAATACTGTGGTCCCATAGTGCAAATTTTTCTACTGCTTTTGGCATTGTAGCTTTATTTCCAGCTATGTTGAATTCATTATTGTTTGCCAATGCCATGCTGACTTTATGCCAAATCAAACATAAAACTGCCACAAAAGCAAAAAATGCATACAAATTTTCTTCTGTATGCGCTTGTTAATGTTACAGAAATTCAATCGTGTTTGTACCAGATTCAGATCAGATTTGCACTGCTGGGCATCCTGATGCTGCATCAATTCACTTTTAAGATCATGGCTTCAGATATGATCCCAGAACACTGTAACCACCAAATAAGAATTTCTTCTTGTAAATTCAAAAGTATGAACCTGTGGTGTAACTTCTGTGAACTCTGCTGCTTTGTAGTAAGAACTCTAAACAGAAAGTCTCCAGACAAAACTGTAAAGATATTTAAAAAGAAATGCCAGCTGGTTTATTTCCAAAAATTTAGATGCCTGATCTAATGATGAACAGGTCCTTAAAACATAAAAAACTACAGCAGGCAGGTGCAGATCAACAGTATTAATAATCTTGGCTTGGATTAATAAATTTATACTCATATAATTTCCTGATAATATTAGTGTTTGTTAAAGATGAGGAAATACTATTACAACAAAATTACCATTAATTGCTAAGAAAATTTCACTGGACAAGCCATGAGGAGTTCATGATTTTGAATGCAAAAGGGGTTTTTCAGCTTATATATTAAACACCAAAGATACGCCAAATACTCTTTAATAATCTCTAATAATCATATTACTTACTATAATATGATTATAGTAATCATATTATAGTAGACTGGGTGGGCCTGTGCATGCCCATTGTGAAAAGGCACTGTCTTTTCTGCTTGCCATGGAAGACAGAACACACAACTATGAAAAGATTGGAAACACTACTAACCCTTCCAGAGTTGCCTAAATCTGAAGTAATTTAAGCTCATAAATGTAGTCTATATGTTTAACACAGAGTTTTTTTGAACTATTAAAGAGTAATTAAAAGTATGAAATGGTGCTTGAGTTAATGTTCAGAGCATATAATGGATTTCTAAATGCGTGTAAATGTCAACAAATACTATTCTGCAGTTGCTGCATCCTAAACATCCATAAAATAATCTATTTAATTAAATCTATGCAATTCAAAATAAGAGTTCTTGGCATTTTTATTCTATCTTGGAACCATTTATGTGCAAGTCTGTTCTGAAACCTACAGCTGTAGGAAAAAAACCCCACATGTACTGGAAAAGTGGCCAAATACAAAATCTCTACGTCATTAGAATGATAGAAAAATCTATAGAAAGAAGTGTGTTTGAACAATGTGGTATGGTGAGGTGTCAGAAACCACTGCTTTGTATCCTTTGGAAACTGAGATGTATGCTTGTAATTTCTCAAAAGCTTTGCAATCAATTGGCAATTAATTTTGACTATATGGGTGAGACAGTTATTCAATGGATAATACTTTCTAATATGAATTTCAGCAATTCTTAACATGAGCAACATTTTAAAAAATTATATAAACCTGCAAAATAGAGATGTGAGGACATGTCAATAATAGGTCTTTTGAACATAAAATATAAAGAATTTTTTTCTGTAGTTTTCTCCTGTTATAAATATGTTACAAAAAGTTCTAAGGCCTTTCCCCACCCATTTCAAACCAGGTTATTTGTGTCCATATATCCTATTCAAAAATTTTGTTCTCCCTTTCTCAGCTACAATGTCCCCATATACAGATAAGAAATTGCAAAGTTAAGAAGGAAGTTAAATATGGGTCGATAGGTAGCAGAAGACAGGTGTTTATTATTTTATTGAAATACAATGCATAAATAACAACACTTAAAAAATATGGATATGCAAATATATGTGCCTCCAGCAAGATGGCAGCTGTGAGTATATAGAAAACATACAAATAAACTTTGCAATCTGCAAACAGGTGAATAATTAATCACAATTTTTACTCCATATAAGAAGCAGGGATTAAAGGTGAAATTCCACTGAATTTAAGAACTCTAACTTCAAGTGTCTTTGGAAAGATATCTTCAGGATTTCCATGTCTACGCCCTCTTTTATAATCAGTGGGGACATGACTGACACAGCCACTACTTAAAAATATTTTGTAGATGGCTTGTTAGAGGTCTTATCCTTTTTCTGGAAGAGGGGAACAAAAAGCAGAAGAAATAACATGAACACACACTTTTTTCTCCCATGTTATGTAGTGCAAGATACTTTGACTTAACACATACCTAACACTTAAGTGTTTGCAAGTTCATTTATTTCCTTGGAATCTTTTCTAAAATACTCATCCTTAGAGGAATTAAGTCACCATGAATGTAAAGGATGGATTAAAAATGGAAAAAACATTGTCCCAGCTTATAAAAAGCAGCATGGAACAGACAGGACTGAAAGTTAAAAGAATTCCTTCATCTCCAGTTGTGTTCATTCCTTCACACAGTGACAGGTGAACTGCATGCACATATCACCTGTTACTCTAGCTAGTGGTATTGTGTCCAGACCTTCTGAAAATTAATTTCTTAGTATACTGTGGTGAAGAACTGAATAATAAGAAACACATAAATCTTGTCTACTTTCATCATCCTGTTTTAAGCAACTCTTCCCACCTAGAAATTTTATGGAAGCAGAAGGAATAGAAATAAATATATTTATAGCATTCATCTTTAACTATCTTTGTTCCAAATAGTCTTCTCTCTACATGGATCTGTAATTTTGCCCATATATCATGTATACATAGTTTTGGCAGGGTGATTTTTAATATGTTTAAAATTTTGAAGGAATAATTTTAATTTTATTCTGAAATAACTTTATTAATGTTTTAAATAATTAGAAACATTTGAAACATAATCTACTTGACTGAAAAAATCTGTTTCCTATTTATTGCTAATCTTCAGTTATAAAATATAACTAGGTTTCAGGACACCTATCTTAATTTGTTGAAATGTAAACAGTTCCTTAATATAATAAAAGGAATGGAGAAAAACTCACATTCTTCATTTAAAATCCTTAGAAGTAATTCTAGATTTTTCTTGAAAATTCATTTTTTTAGAAAGGGAAAAAATCAGTTAGAAGAAATTTAAGATCAAACTTTTATCTCAGGGGCTCCCACAAGTTATTTGTCATGTCCAACATTATATACTTTATTATGTATTATTACATGCTATATAATATATTATTAGATACTGTACTTTATAGAGTATATATCTATTATATGTTATATAAAATTGTACTTTTGCATGAGTATTAGAAATATGGACCAGAATAATATATTTGTGTTTGTGTAGCTTAAATTTTATAATTAGACTGTTATAGTTAATATGTTCATAAATTAAACAGCAAATCAACAATGACACACTTAACAGGCCTTACATTTGAATTGCAGGAAGAAGGAGCTTGCAAGAAGGGTTACTCCATCATCCTACCTTTCTAGGAGCTGATCATCCACCTGACTTAAGCAACTGCTTATCAACCTTTCCAAACAGATAGGGTTGAGCCAATAATTCTAAATGGAAATAATAATTTTTCATTCAACATGAGGCCAACAGAGGCAAGAAGGCCAGGATAAAGAACAATAGGATACTGGCAGTTCTGTTCAAGTGTTCTAAGTTTTCAGACAGGAATTCTTGCTCATGGGAAAATTTTAGTAATTATAGCAGTAGGAATAAATTAACAGTAACTCTAGTGTCTACTCATCTAAAACTTGGAAAAGAGGAAATGATTCACTGCAAATAAACAGGAGTCTTTTTGTGAAAAACAGAGGAAATGAGCAAACTTTTGGAACAAATCCCAGCTAAAACTCAGTAAATCCAGCTGCACATCCATATAATGACAACATCTATAATGGCTTCATAGAAACAGATTCCTTTTAAAATATGACTAAAAAAAAATTAAGTTGAGGTGTCAAAGAAGGTTAAGAAGTTCTGTCATTCAAACCACTGCATTGACAAGTTCATAGACACTCTTCCCACTAAGGTCTCAGCAATAACGCTACAAATATGATCATTTCTTTAATATTAAAGCAATATAATCTTTAGGCCATCACTCCCAAGATTATAAATTGAGCTGGAATTTGCTTGCAAATTTTAATCCCATTTTTTAGCTATGATGAATACATCAGCAGATGAGAAAAAAAATGCTTAAGAAGCCTACCTGAATTGACATCACTGAAAAATCTTACTTTCATACTCTAAGGATAGAATTTTAATATAAATGTAAAACACCATATGCATATGGACACCCACAGTGATCTCTGCTAGCCCTTCTCTCTCACCTGCAAAGCATAACTGCTTTTTAAACTTTATAACAAGAGATATTAAAAAGCAGCCCTTTTCTTTATAATAAATGTGAATTATAACTCTGGGAAAACCAGTGAGAAGAAGAAGATGAGAATCTCTGAACCATACACAGAGAAGTCAGGAAACCTTCAACTCAATGATTTTCAGAACCAAATCACAATAACTTTTAACAAATTATCTTTTCCACATGTTTGATACCACCTACATATCAACCTTTTTTTTTTCCTAATTGAAAATTAGAAATGCTTAACATCTTCTTTCTTTCTAACACTAGGCACAGAGGGATAATTTAGTGACTTAAGGATGTTAATGTATATAAATTTGGAAATTATTTTTTCTTTTAAAATTTTTAGAGCATTTTTAAAAAAAGCTATTCATTTTGTTGATGTATATTTGCAATACACATATTTTAATTAAAAAAAAAATGGTTTTCACTCCAACTATTTTTTAAAGAATACAATTTAATAATCATGGACTATTCAGCCTGTATGCCTAACACTGCCTGCTACTACTGTTTTATTCCTTGTGTTTCTTCCTCTTCTCAGTTTCATTTTTTGCACCCTCCTTTTTACCAATGCAGTCTCAGTTCTCCACTCCATACACTTGCTCTATTTCTCAGACAGCCTGTCTGGCAATATTCCTCTCTTACATCTGTATCCTAGCCTATTCGTCAAAAAAAATTCACCTTTCCCTATATCCTGTGGTGCATTTCTTGCCTTCTGTATTTTTTCTTTAGGATTCTCTGGGTTGATATTGCACCTTCATGTATTCCAAGCTCCCAGCACAGTAACATGAGAGGTACCCATCTATTCCCTTTCTTTCTCTCTTTTTCCCTTCTCTCTAGGTCTGGCTTTTATGTCCCTGGTATTGTAACCAAACAGCTTCATCCTCACTTTCTCAGGCTACCCACAAGACACAGGATATTGGTGGGTTTACCCCAGCTGGCAGGTAAGCCCCCACCCAGTTGCTCTCACACTTCCCCATAGTGGGATCAGAAGAGAATCAGAAAGACAAAAGCAAAAAAATGAATCAGTCAAGATAAAGACAATTTAATAAGTGAAAACAAAACAAAACAAAAATTTCCCAAACACTCCAACAAGTGATAGGGTTGATGCAAACCCAATCACTTATCAACAGCAGGCTGATACTTAGTCAGACCCTTAGCAATAGCTACCTCAGGAAACCAGATTTTAAGTGCTAAATGTACATGTGATGTGACAGGACATGAAATGAAATGTGTCACCATTCAATTCAGGTCATCTTTGTAATCTCCCACCTTCTTGCCCTGAACCTACCTGCTGTCCTGTCAGAGCAAGTAATAGAGAAGGCCCTAACACTGTGAAGTACTGCTCAGCAGTAGCTGAAGAATCATAGAATCATGGAATCATTAATGTTGGAAAAGAAGATCTCCAAGATCATAAGTTCAGCCTTAGACCAAACATCACGCTGTGAACTAAACTACAGCATTAACGCCAAGTCCAGCTGTTTCTTGAACATTTCAAGGGATGGTGACTCCATCACCTTCCTGCACAGCCCCTTCCCATACTTGACAACTCTTCCAGTGAAGAAATTCTTTCTTAATGAAGAATTAACTCTATGTATTTTTTATTGAAGAAAATTAACTCCATCCCAGTCAAACACAACACAGCTGAACAAACGGTTCTCCTCCATCCTAATCCAGGCCTGCTGAGAAAAAGTATTTTGGAGTACTCATTCATAGGGTAGGATTTGCTCAAATAAGTCTACACGGCTTAAGATCTGTACATCAGAAAATATGGTAAGATTTTCCTGAGATGGGAAAAGTGCAAAACATCACCATGCCAGCATTTCCATCTACAAAGCATGGGTTAACATATTTTTTCAAACAGAAGGTTAAGACAATGCTTATATTCACCTAATAAAATGGTTCTCATGGTTTCTGTCTTAGAGATAAAAACTTATTTGGCACCTACTCTGTTTACCAGGGTAGCAGCTTCATAGACAGCTTAAAATTAAAAGTGAAAACCAACATCAATTATAAAAACTGTTATAAGACCAATTATTTTTTGTTCATACAAAGCTTTGAGGATTTGGGGGATAGGGGAGCCTATGTAAATGTTGAGTATTTTGGAAGCAGAAGGTAATTTAATTTTCTGGGGGAGGAAGGAGAGAAGAGATAATGATGTCATGTCATTAATTATCATAATTCTTTTACACAAGTGAAATTAATACTTCTAACAAACTTTTCTTTTAATATTAATTTTTGTTTCACAAGTTTGCAACTTTGACTTTCTTTTAGAAGATTTTTTTCTATGCATGCAATATTCATTTGGGGTTACATTCATTTGAGGTTAGTCACATGATGGTACTGCTCTTAATAGGACCTGTGACTATGTCATACATGTATCGGTTAAGATTTACTCATTTAATAATATTTATCTTTGGTGTCTTACTTTTTACTGGAGTGTGTGAAGGTTCTAATTGGAACAGATCTTATATAAGACTCATTAGAGAAAGGAAACTGGAAAAGCTTCTTTTCATTACTGGATTGTTGTGTTAAACTGACATTGTCCTGAGGCAAAGCCTCTATATTCCTGAATTTGAGACTAAGTGTGTGCTAGAATAAGTCTGAGTCTGCAGTTTCAGAACATTGTTTTCACTGACGTTCTAACCTTTTCAATTACTGTAGAATAGGAAATGCACTAAATTAAAATTCATAATTCTCTTAAATTACCTATTATAAGTGTTTTCAACAATTTATATAAATTTAGACCATGGTAATTCAGATTCCCCTTTCATGCACCTACTATCCCTTGAAAGCAGTAAGGTTAAAGAATGATTATAACACAGAATTTAAACTGAAAATTAAAACTAAATCTTTACCAGTAACAAAATACCATGAATGCTAAACCGGTGCATCATGTCTCAGAAATGTATTTAAAAATTTCTTTCCTTAAACTGAAAAGTATATCTTCAGACTAATGAAGGCAATATTGTAAAACTACTAACTATGGTAATATAAAGGATGATAAAGGCAAATGAAAATATTAAACCTCATTAAAAAAAATTCTGTCCATGCACAATCCTTAATCTGTAGTAAGTTCTGTGGAGTGGAGCACAGTTCAGGGGCCTGAACTCTTCTGAAAGAAATTATAGCAATGGAGAATTCTGCTTTCAGAGAAAGAAATGGTGATTATGGATTCAAAATTTGAGGATGCTACCATTGAATAATGGTTTGTGCCTACACAACATTCATTTTCAAAAACAAAAATTTACTGCACAGGACTGGGGTACCATAAAATTGCCATAGAGAGCTGGATAAGCTGCTCCTAAAAAGAAGATATCAAGATAAGGTCCAACAACTTCATGCTATTTCAAACAACTGTCAGTGCAAAGCACAGGGAAAAAACTCTCAGATCTCAGAAGAGTCCAAGGAGAAACTCTATACAGTGGTGAAGTTCCTTACACATCATGAATATCCATCATCAGGCACCACAAAAAGAAATGAGTTTTGAGATTTCTAGATGGTACTGTGAAGGGAAAGAGTGTTTTCTTCTCAAATGTTTGAGAACTTTACTGAGAAAATTGTGCAAGTACAGTACAGCCCTGAGTCATCTGTGATCTTTACAAGGCCATATAGATCACACAGTGGCAGCAATAGGCGGTACTCAGAGGGTCACAAAACATTTGAATATGACATGTATGATAATGTGCATGGGTGTTATTTAAATGAGACTATATTCGAGGAAGGAGGATTAGACAGGAGCAAGGAAGCACTCGTGACACAAGTCAGAGTAAGTTCAGTGCATGATGAGTGAAAACGAACACTGTTAAATTTCCTCTTGTGTCAGGAGTGTGATAGAGGGGTAGCTAGGCATGGCAGAGACTGCCTGTTTGTTATTCAGAAGCTGAACTGAATTGCTCCTTATTTAAAGTTGTAGTCTGTTGCTTTTACCAGACTGCTGTGTTTTGCTTTTTTTCTCCTGTCACTGTGTGGCATCAATAAGATTTTGATTTTATCTGAATGTCAATTTAACATTAAATGCCATTGACATGACAACACAAAGCACTCGCATCTTTATACCAGAATGGCCAAATCTTATAACTGAGCTGTGAACAGGAATAGCTGTGGGAATCCCTGCATCCAATCGCTTCCCCACAAAAATTAGAGGTGTTTCATGGAGAAAAGTTTTAATCAGACAGAGAGGAAAAAGATCCCCTGAATTAGAAAAAATGCAATTATGAAAGAATATCAGACATTGTATAAAACAAAACAAAACAAAACAAAACAAAATAAAATAAAATAAAATAAAATAAAATAAAATAAAATAAAATAAAATAAATATTTTTTTAAAAAAGCTGTCATGTGTCAGTTGTGGCTACAACAAGCATACACCTAATTTTTTACATCCAGATTGTTACTGATGTCCTCTACTCATAGGGAATTGAAGTCATCCAGCTTATACTGTCATTTCCACACACTGAGATATAAATGTTCAAAGTCATTCCTTCTGACAGCAGCGTAAAGATACTGGAACTGGACACTTTACCTTATTCTTCCTAACACACTATAAAAAAATGGCTCTATATAAACTTGTTTTACACAGTTGAGAAGCTGCCTTTTTCTTCCTTTTTTTTTTTCACCCCTGATAGAGTCATGTTCAGCTATTGCTCCCATTACTGTTTTATTGACTTGTATTTACTTACCCCGCCAATTTCAGGCTAAAATATTCTCCATTTTCTGGAGTTGTTTCCTTAAATAAAATCATTGTAATTTTAGTTTTCACTCAAAATATTTCTTAGTTTCTCAAAACAGTTAACTTGAGAAAGAGTACAGATGTTTTCATGGTCTTTTCTAGTAAAAATTACCTCTACCTATCAGGACAAATCTATTTTCTTGAAAGCACCTTATAGTTATAGATCAAATAATAAGATAATTCCAATTTCCAGCTTCCATTCAGTATTAACTGATGCAGTTTCCTCTATAGAAGATTTCATGCAAAATTTCATCAGATTTCATTTAGAACTTGAATCCTTCATAGATTTCACTTTAATATGTTCTTATATTCTGATTTCTACAGTTTATACAAACATCATGGATTCTGGGTTTATAAAGTTTGGTTTTTCTAAGTTAGTAATGAGATTCTGAAAGCAGAGATACAAGTTTCTTTACCCACATTTCTCTCCTCATGGATCATTAGCTTTTTCTTGTATTGTACTTTTAAATTTAACATAATCTTCAGAATTCCCTCTATCAAAAGGGGTGGAAAGGTAGTTGCACATAAATGAAATAGCAGACTTTTACATTAGTCTTTTTAATAACACCCTGCAATGTTACTTCTTAATTTCAATAGTCTTAATAGGAAGTACTAAAAAGACCAACAATTAAGGGCAATTGATGCCTTGTGGGTACCAAAACCTCAGCAATCAGATAGGAAGAAACCTGAATTAATTAACCTGATGTAGACCATCACTTCTCCTATCTCTGTCTTATGATATTAATTATTCAGATTCATTCACTCCAGCATATATTTCTCATTTCCTTCAGTGAAACCATATTTTAGCACCTTTTTGATTTGTTTTAGTAATTTTAAAGTATCTGGCATTATAGTTCAATCTGAAAAGTGAATAAACTATCTTCAGAGTAATATTTCAGTTAATTCTGCTGTAAAATATAATTTATTAATCCAAAAAGATAATTCTCATTTTGTGTTCCATGTATTTACCAAATGAAAAGTTGACACATTTGTTTAGTAACTGAATTGTAACTGCACCAAAATATTCCAAATCCATCAAATAATGAGTATAATTTTTTTGGTATATCTAATCTCTGAGATATTACTAGGATAGGATTTTCAGAAAAATAATGTGAGTCAGCAATACAGACAGTTTTCAAAGCACTGCAAAAGAATTCTGCTTGTATTTTCTGCTTGTATGAATTTATGAATGGTGAAAAGTCCCACACTGAAGGGGAAATAACAGTTACAGTTGAAGGAAATCACATGGTTAGATGGTCACTGTCTCAAAATTTATTATATTTTATTTGGCTTCCTGAAAATAAATGTGAGAAGTAAAGTATTAATTTGCATTTACAACAGGGGATTGTCTCATGTCAGAGAAATTAGGGAGAAAAGTCATTACAGATAAGCTTTACAACATGAATGGCTGCAAACTGACTACATGTGATAAAATAAATTAGATCCTTGGCAACCAAAATAAAATAAAAAAAAAATGTTATGCAGACACAGGAAAATATGTTTTGCCTCTCTACCCGGTACTAAAATTATAGTTAGAAGACTGTGTCACATTCTGTCTACACACTTCAGAAAATGTGAAAATACTTGGGAGAATAGAAAACAGAGTTTCAAAACTGTCCTAATCAAGCAGTCAGGAAAAGAAGCCTGAACACATGATTTATTTTATCTTTTCTTACACAGAAAAATATGGTGCAGTAGAGCAAATCTTAAAGTGCAACAAAATCAAGCAATCATATGTAGAAATTAGAAAAAATTCTATTTTTAAGTAAAATTACATTTGTAAACAATAGATGAAATTGTTCACTGAAGCAGGATTTGAAAGGACCTGATTTGAGACCCTTGAAATCAGAGCCCTTTAAATAAGATTGGTTTTAAAACAGTTGTTTGGTTTCTTTTCTTTCAAAGCAAAATTTCTATATTTTCTCTAGGCAAATTAAAGTAGATTTTCCTAGTCATTCTTCAGTGGATCTGTAAGGAAAAGAAAAGTCTAAGAGGTTATTCCACAGCTTGCTCCAAATCAAAGGAAAAACATCAGATATACTAAGCTGAGCAATGATTCCATTTCTGTGCCACACTGTGTTGTGGAGCTCTGCTCTGCAAGATTCAACAGCAACTCATGGAAAGGAATGTATAAAATAATAAATTCAAAATAAATGGAACTTGGACATTCCTTGAAACCTGGAAAAATATATCTTTGTGTGTATTGGAAACAAACTAGTTATCCCCAAAGTTATTCCCCACAAAAATCTCATTGTTTTGCCAGCAAAATTAATTCAATTAATTGCATACAGTCAAGTTCAGTGTTTGTCAAAACTTGTTGATTCCTGTCTGTTTCCAGTATATTCCACTCTGATCCTCATAAACAGTCAGGCCAGATTAAGAGTGTACAGCCAGATACTCTTTTTCTAAATTCTCGTTTGTACTATTTTTCTTTTTATTTCTGTTTTCTTTTCTTTTTCCTCTTCTCTCTTCTCTCCTTCTCTCTTCTCTCCTTCTCTCTCTTCTCTCTTTTCTCTTCTCTTGTTGACTGCAGAAATTGAACTTTCCATTTTAAAACACTGACTTTCTGTATATTTGCTGTTTGTATTAGTTTAACAACTAATATAGTCAACCCACATATGTCAGAATGCCACTACTAAGTCTTAAAAATAATCATGCTTTCCAAGTTTAAAAACTTAAAAATTCGCTTTTACCAGTGCTTTTAAATTACTAACACATATCCAGTCATGTAGACAAGTAAAGCTGGGTCTCTTAACCACAGTAAAGTCTAGGAATTTACCCTCAACATTCAAAAATAAATCACTGCAGCTGAGAAATACACATTTCCCTGCAAAGCAAACAATCAGATCATATTTATGAGCTACTTACTTGTATAAGTCAGCTGAAATCCTTGGTCAGTATCAGATCCATTGGTATTAAACTCTATCCACATATGGTTAGAGGTGCTATTAAGAATAATTCCCATCATGCCATTTTTGGTGAAGACTCCAAGAGACCGTGAAGAACTGTCTTTTCCATCATACACCTTGCAGAGATAAGAGCATGAAATTGGACATCAAATCCAAATATTTGAAAGATTTTAATTTATACAATAATTCCAAATTTAGCAATGTATCATCAATAGTTTCTCCAAAACCTCAATGTACCTTTTTTGAGAGGTATATACCCCTGGGTTATACAGTTCAGTGAAATCTTAAATATTCTGCCCCCCTCAAGATGTTTAATAGTCTTTTTGCCTTTTCAGTTTTGTGAGCTCATCTTGAAAGTAATTAATATTTATATGCAATTCTATCTTTTGAGATTCCATAAACTCAGATTGTTTTCTTGATTATTCACAAAGGCCTATAGAAGTATAAGTTCTGAAATCACCATTGAAAGTAAACTCTTACAGCCAACTCTGTTCTCACCTGTCTGGATATATCAACAGCAAAAATGAGATATTGACGTCCATCTGTCATCTTTTATCTCAAGCTCTAAGCCTTCAGCAATTTGGTTTATTATAGGATTTAACAAAGACTGATGAATTTTCAAAAAGATACATGAGCCTATTTCCAAACCAATTGTAGAGATGTTCTTATTTACCATGTTACTTTACTGAAAATTTTCAACAATATCAACGTATGTTCTTTTTCAAATCCTAGAATTTTTAAAAATGCCTTTTGACTGTTCACAGAAGTACGAACACTTGTCAAGGGGTAAAAAATTATTTTTTTCTTATTTTAAAACCTTGAAAGTCAAAAAGTGCAAAAATACCCTTCTGCAGTTTTGTTTTGTTTGTTTTCTCAAGATAAATTTAAAAAGCTAATTTCTTCTTTAAATTAAATAAAACTCCTCTACTTTCTTATAGAAAAATAAGCAATAGGAAGTGTATAAATATACACCATACATGAAATGTCAGGTCAATGCTTATACAAAAGCAAGAAATGGATTTGAACAGCCGCTTTCTGATATGAAGTGAAAGATAATTTGCCCTTATCTCATGTGTTCTAGAGTGACTAGAAACAACCAGCACAAAAGCTACAATTACAGTAAGTATTTCAAGCACTGGATTTTCATCCCTCCACTTGAAGACCTTGTGGTACAGTGTGGATTTATACTGATTGCAGTGAGAAGCAGGAGTGACCCATTTAACAATCTAAATTGCTACATCTGAGTCACAGGCAGTTCTTCCTATTTGAATGTACAGTTAGATCTATTAACAAAATTTAGAAATGCTTCTTTTGAGAAGACAGAGCAATTGCAACATTTGTAGATGAGGATCAAAAATTAAAAGCAGTTCTGTTTTTTTCTGTGGAGAAAATACCAGCATGCCATCCATAGGTAAATGTCTTGAAAGTATCATGTTCATCTCAAATGCCATTTACAAAATGAAATAATAAAAACAACATGCATAAAGAATTTTTAAGACAAAAGCATATTTTTACTTTTATAAACCTACACAGATATAAATAATTATCTACTCTAAAAGAAACATTTGAAAAATAAATGATAGACAAATACATTCAGTCTTTATTATTGATTTGAACATTGTCTTGTACCAAGCCACACAGATGAGATGTCTCTGAAGATACAATCCATTGTATTTACGGTTCATGCAAGCAGTTACACATAAGGTCCACCTCTTGGAAGAAATATGACTTTAAGCTATACTAAGTGTATCTGAAAAATTACTTGCAAACCTCTAACCATTGCCTTGGGACAGAACTACTGACCAATTTCATGGACAGATTATGCTTTATTTATTGGAGCTGGAAATCTATTGTACAAAATAAAGAATCATTTATTCCCCATAAGATTTATTTCCATAGATATATTACACTTAATCTGGGAGATAATACTTGAAATGGAATTTCCACTAATTGTCATTAATTAAAAATGCTGCCTATGTTTAAAAAGAGATTTTTATTCATCTATAAAACAAAACAAACAAAAAAAAACCCCACAGCTAAAGATTACAGACATCTTGTTTCAACAGTGTTCTACCTCAATGACTGTTAGAAATACACTTCCTACCTGAGGACCAACAAGTTAAATAGTAGAATCCCTCAAGATTAATCAAGACCAAAATGAAAATAGTGTTTCATGAAATTAAAATTAGATATGAGAGACCCTGTGAAAACAGCTGTAAAAAAACCCAAAAAGCAAACAAACAAAAAAAAAGGCTAGCACAATTTGTGGTGACACTTGTCCATCTGTTGTTCACATTACAGACATAAGCAAGTACATATCTACTCCAATGAGTGGAACATTGTTGGTGAACAAATACAAGCACTGAATCTCCCTTGACTACACTGGTTGGTTGGTTGAACGATCCTAGGAAAGAAAAAACATTTTTACCAGTGCTTGTGATGCTAATTAATGTGGGCCAAGGATCGTTCCCAGTAGACAGCTTGTGTACAACCATGGTGTCATGTCATATGCCACTGATTCCAGAGGTACAGTATACATTTAATAAAGTAGTCTAGACTATTTATCACTATTGATTCATATTTAGTACATGCATTTAACTAATTTAGGAGAACCCATTTAAAATATAATTTGCATGTTGTAATTACAATTTCCTCCATGATGAAGAAAAAAAGAAGGTCTATTTGGCAAAAAAAAAAGAAAAGCAGAATATTACATTCTGTTTTTCCTCTTACCTCTGACAAATTCACTGCAGTTGCACTATAAACATTCTGGCAAAGATAGCCACTTTAAAGAATTATGAATCTTCAAGTGGCAGTTAAAACATGGAGACCAGGAAGACAAAGTGTTAGTGAGTGAGAGAGGATAAGCTCTAAAATAAAGAGATAATCCAAGTGTTCCCTTTCGTCATATGTCTTTCAAAATGGTGAAACTGTTTCTATTACTTTACTTGAATTTAAATTTCTATCCCACTAATTCAAGTTCAAATTTTGTCACAGCTATAGAATGCTTTGCCCACAGATTACAGACATTAACCTGCATGCATTCTTTTTGAAAATAGTTTTGACCCTTCCTCATGCACTAGTGTTATTGATGCCAGAAATACTCTTGCAAATTATATGCCATTCCATACACTCTACAGCCTCAATATCCAGCCTCAATATTCCCACTTGAATACTGAGCTGATATATAGAGCTGCAGATTAGTTTATATTTTCAAAGCAAGTTAATAGTGACAGAGCAGGAGTCAAGCCATCACAACTTCATTGTCTACACAGTATTTATTGTCAGTACATCCCTGGAACACATTTAATGCAGACTTACTAACACCTTCACAAATCTTCCCTGAGAAAGCATTAGTGCAGGAACTGGGACCAGAGGCCAGGGACTCATTCTGAGGCACAGTTCCAGTAAGCCACCTTATCATGTGAGATGTGAGAATTTAACATTAGAGGTGTAGTCAAACTGCAGAAGCTGGCTTTGGGGGCAGCGGGGAATGATCACAGCATTGTTTGGAGCTCTGTTTAACATTAATTTACCCAAAGCATTCAGGGATGCCTCTTTTCCCCTATTTTTGAGGAAATGAAAGTGTTTGTTTTTCTTGCTGGTGTTAAAATATGCAGACAAAAGGAGAGGACAGCGCTACAGTTATTCATGAGGAGAAATGCTCCAGTAATATTGCTAATGTATCTGCACCTGCTATGGGAGAATATGCAACATTCACCTGGAGGAGAAGGAAATGCTGGCTAGCGTTTCTTAATGATTCTTGAAGTTTCTCATTCTGACAGTAAAAAGAAATTACTTACAACTCAACTTACCAAATTTCCTTAACTGCAGAGATTTTAGAGCATAAAATCCTCCCAAAGGGACACACTTTTAAAATATTCCTTTGGAAGCTGGGCAGGCAAAGCCTATATAGTTTGCTGACATTGCTAACATTCTGAAATCTACATCCTCATAGGGTTTGTAGTGATCCTACCTCAAACAGTAACATGATATGCTTTGTCTGACACTCCCAGTGAGTTGATCTTGGGATTATTACATTATTATTACAGGCTTTTATTGGCCTTCTTTATCACTGACTATTGTGCAGCATTTTTTCCCTTCTTTACCTACATTTCCCCACAGTGCCCCTCCCCTGGCTGTGGCTCAGCAGCGGCCTGTGGTGGGCAGTTGGATTTGGCTGGAACCGGCTGTGTCCAGCTGGAACTGGCTGTGTCCGGCTGGAACTGGCTGTGTCCGGCTGGAACCGGCTGTGTCCGGCTGGAACCGGCTGTGTCCGGCTGGAACCGGCTGTGTCCAGCTGGGGCAGCCCTGGCCTCCCCTGCCAGAGCCCCCGCAGTTCCCACTGCTGCTAGGGCCTGGGCACCCACACCCAATGGAACATTACGCATATACAGATTTTTCTTGTAAAACAGAGTAAGATACTGAGCTAGAAAAATGACCTGTGTTTCAGCACAAGGTTTATAAATAATCTTGAACTTGGTGAATCCCTTGCAAGCCGCCAGCAAGGCAGTCTTGCAGCTTCCTTCTGTGCAGCACAAGATAGAAAGCTGGGGTTTGTAACACATTTGGGTCATATTTTGGGTGCAGATAGGCAAGAAAGCAAGCTTTGAAGTCCACAGCCCCGCCAAAGTGTTGATCTAATGGAAATGTGTGAAAGGACATCCTGGCATGGAAAGAGAGAGGAAGAATAGACTTTATTTTCATAAATGCAGGTAATAGAGAGACCTTAATTGGTGGAAGAGAGATTAACTGTATAAATGGAAGTTGTACTGTGCCAACTGACTCAAAACCAGAGAACAGTCCTTGCAGTTCAGACAACACCACAGTTTTGCCTTTGCATCCTCTGGATCCTCTGAAGTATTGTGCTAAAAGATCTATAAAAGAAGAAAATATCTAACAGATTGCTCAAAACAGCTTTGTCTCAGGCAAATCTTTCTTGTATCTCTGGAGAATATCGCTAAGTACACTGGACATTACTCATGAGATGTTCTGCATGATAACTGAGTTTCTTGAATGTTTCTTTGGGGGTTTCTAAGGGATTTTTTGTTGCAGATTTTAAAGTAGTTTATTAAATTATTTATAAACCAGATATCTACAAAGCTTCTGGGAGACTTATGTACCACATTCAAACAACTCAGTGGGCAATTAAGTTTTTTCTCCTCTGCTGCATCTCTTCAGAGCAAAAGTACTTTTGGGGATCTGCACTGTCAGAGCACGGATAATGGGAGCAAAGGACAGTACAGATCATGTAATTTGTCCACCTACTCGATTCCCTTTTGATCTAAAAGCAAAACCAAGGTCTTGCTTTGTTTTATACATGGTAGCATTTATTATCAATGTTTTTGTGGGTAAAGATGAAGAAAATGCTTTTGTTTTGATTGTAACTTTCTAATCTATAAACTATAAGTTTTGCTTATTTCCTGGTCAAATGCAGACTGTAATTATTGAAAAGAACAGATATAATAACAAGAATATTAATTTCTACATTAAAATGAAGACTTTTTCCTCCCCACCTTCATCCCACCTGTAAATGCCTTGTTTTTGCAGGAGTTGAATTGTCACACTTAATTACATAAGAAAGCTCTTGAGATGATGAAATGGATAAAAATATAGCCGCCAATATTTGATCCATAGCAATTCTATCTTTAAACTCCTTGTGAGAAACACTCAATGCAAATTAAAAAATCAAATATGAATTGTAGACAGCAATTTCTAAAATGTTAAATGGTTTGCTGGGATATATCAGGAAAGGATGTTGCTAACTGAATTATGAATACTTTGTGATTTTAAGTATTAATTAACCAAAAATTTGGAGACATAAATTTGAAAGACTAATTCAATGCACGGGCAAAACTTCAGGAGAATATCAGGATTTTCAGTACATAGAAGAATGAAACAGCTAGTATTAGGAAAAGGCAACTTATTACCATGATGTAGAAAAGAACATGCTCAAAATCTATATATATTTAGGCCGTGTTTCAAAGATAACCTGCAATGTAAATATGAAAGAAATCTTCTAGAACAACAGTTTTAGTCAATATTGCAATGTTAGTTTCCATTTGGGGAAGAAAACCAAAAATCCCTGTGCTACACTTATAATTATTGATTATTAGGTATTCAAAATGCAAGTTCAAATTTTAGGTGTCCTTTTAAGATTCAAACCACTTGAAACAGTCTAAGTAATTAAGTTTTATTACTTCTAGAAATGTAATTGAACACACAATGTCCCCCATAGTTTCTTTGAATCTCATATAAATCTTTGAATCTAGTGTAAAGGCGTTGATGCTATCCACCTAGAATTCATTTATTTTGTGTCAAAAAGTGCAATGAAAATAAAAATAATTGACATTGGAAACAGATTTATTCATGCAATGTGAATATTTAGCATAGAAAATGAAATATTTTTTTTCTTATTACCTTAACAATATCTCCCTCATGCAGCTGAAAGCTCCTGGCTCTGAGATGGATCCCTTTTCCAGCCTCAGTTTCAATTTTATAGATACATTCATGGTTGTTGTCATAATTAGATGGAAAATTTGGAGACAACAATGTTCCTTCATTTCCAGAGACAGTTGCTCCACATTCAGCTAAAGAAAATAGACACATTAAAACAAAAGAAGTGAATTATCCAATTCAAGAAAATATGAGTTATTAGCAATAATACTTGGACTATATGAAATCTCTAGCAAACTGCTTAGGAAAAGTGTATGTCTAACAGGTCTCATCTGCAGGACCAACTCCTAGAAACCCTATCAAAATTGCCATCTCTTGCTTTTCACTGCGTCTGTTTATTATGTGCACTTATGTGCTTTTGCCTCCAATTTATCCCCTGGTCCTCTCATCAGATTAAGCAATAATGCAGGTTAGCCTGGATATCACAAAAATTGAATGCTTTATTGAAATATTGTGGTAATTTTGGTATTGTGGTATTTCAATTTCAAATTGTGGTATTTCAAAGAAACATTATATTGATTTTGGCTTTGTATTCAGCTTTACATAAAATTGTTTAAAAAAACAGACAATAAGCTGCAAAAAAACCCAAACAAACAAAAAAAACACAACAAAAGAAACAAAACAAAACCCCAAACAAACAAAAAACAAAACAAAAAAAACCCCAACACTTATTGACATCAGTCAGTCCAAGGAGACAGATCCTTTCCTTTCTGGGTAAAGAGTAGGTGAGTCTTTTTCACAGCCATCTGTACTAAGCACCTATTCATATTTTAATTAGACTTTTTTTTGTTGTAGCTCCCAGTAAAGAAAATAATAAAGAGTAGGAGGAGTGGTATGTTCCAGATTATGAACTCAGTTTGAATTCTGAATAAAGGCTAATAAAATTATTCCAAATATGTGACATAAATTTCATCACATCATTAATCACACAGATCAAAACATCCAAACAGACAGCAAATAACATTGGTGCATTGTACAAACAGATATTAAAACCACTTAAAAATGACCTAAAAATACTTTATATAATCCCATAGTAACATTAACATACCAACTATTAATCTTCAACGTCTTTTTAGTGTAGCGGCGTGAGTTTCAGGTTTTTGAATTTGTATTGTATTTTGTTATTTGTCTGTAATGGTATGTCCCTTTCACCCTACCCCCCATTCCCTGAACACATCTGGTTCCTCCTGATGTAATCCCACCCCCTTCCCTTCCCCATCGGGTCAGAGTGTTTCCCCGCCCAGGCCCCGAGCTGGGAGAAAAGGACACACAGGCCCAGTCACCCTCTCTCTCTCCACTTTCTCTCCATGCTTTCTCCATGATGGACTGAGGGTCTGGCAAAGCCTTTTCCACATGGCCTGCACTGAATAAACCTCTTCCTAACCCAAGAGAGAGCACGCTTCCTTCTTCCAAGCCTGAACCCATGCACAGCCAGCCAGCTGCTTGGAGGACCCACAAACTTCTATAAATTGGCCTGGGGAATCTGCTAGCCAGCAGTAGCACCCTCACGAATGAGCCGCTTTATATTTTAGGTGCATGAGCTTGATACTGATATCTCATTTTCCAGTCTAGGGATAAAATACACTATATTTTTTTGACCTAAATATCATTCAAATCTTGTGTGCTTTTTAAAGTTGGTTTTATTTATTTATTACAAAATCAGAAGTATCCACCTTAGAACTCAAAAATATACTCATATTGACTGTATGTCACCTGTTTCCATATGTAAAAGATTTTAGAGGAGGAACTACATGCTTTAATTTCACTACAGTTTCCAAGTTATCTGTTATAACCTTGGTAAGAACTACAGCAGACTGAAAAATGCTGCTTCATCAAACTGTTCTTTTATTCCCTTTCAGAGAGAGTAATCTGTCTGGAACACATACTTGACCCCATTCTTTGTTCTTTTGCTTAATAAAGTCACTTAAATTCTATTTAAATAAGTAATTTTTTTCTTTCTTTCATTGTCTCACTTGAAATTGGATAAAAGGAAACTGCAGAGGGTAGATCTTTTGAAGATCATCAAACACTTCCTGAATATGAGCACAAACTATAAAACAAACAAAATTCAGGGATTTTTGAATTGCTTTGAAATATAGTTCATGTAAAATGTAACAATAACTTTGTTTAATGGAAAAGTTTACTTCATTATTTTTTCTTCCACACAGCTTGCTAAGAGGTTTGACAGCATTTTAAGCAGCTCTCCAAAGCAGAGATCAAATAAAAAGTAGTATTTTGTCAGTTTAAAGGCTTCTCTGACACAAAGCACTCTAGTGAGTGCAGAATTCCTTTGCTGTATTTACAAAATCATGCAGCAGTTCATGAAGTATGAGAAGAAGCTGAACTCAGACATTCTTTATGTTTCTGTTGGACAGTATTGTTATCCAGTAGTTTGGTTATGCAATGTTAAAAAACGATCAAAGGGGATCATGGATAAAGCATTGTATGCTCTGCCTTCAAATAATAGCAAAAACTCAGGGTTTGACTACAGTCAGTGAGGGGTCTCTAAAGCTGACCGTGTGACTTCTGCAGGGCAGACATGTTACATGACTGGACTTAAGCATGGATTCATGCACAAACTCTAATACAGTGCTAGGAGCTGAAGTTTCCTGTTAACTGGAATGCTGCATCAAACTGAGGTGCACGTGGAGCTCCCACAGCAACTCACTGCACAGTGTCTGAGTCTGTATTGTCCTTCATCTCCAATTCTGCAGCCTGCCCTCCACTTGAGAGTGCATCTATAACTTTTCATCTACACACTGCCAGGTAACTGCAGCTTACCTTCACTCTGGTTTTACAAGGGCTGTTGTTCTCACCTGGCACTACTGAATTCAGAAACAATGCTATGCTGGGTTTCTCCTAAAAAGTGATTGCCGTTGATTTTTAAATCATGCTGTTCTTATCCCCCTTCTCATTCTTTTGCCTTGTAATGTTTGCATGTAACTCTACACAAAGATCACATCACTCCAGGTCTGGTAGTATTCAGCCTGTAACTTCATACTTGAATAGAACCTTGTAGAAAATGAACAGTTAATAGTTATTTTAATGGACAATATATATTACACAGGAAAATATATCATGCTGAATACTATTAGTCCTTAGTACAAATATATTATGCTGAATACTATTAGTCTGTAGCACCCACACGTGATCTATTTGGTGTAAACAATATCATAAACTACCAATGAGGATCTTGAGAAGGTCTGTATGCAAAATAAAACTGTACCAGGGAGAAAGCAAGAAAACACTGGCTTTTTTCTCATTACTCTTATCATTATTACTGTCACCACTACCTTTACTGGAGAGAATTTTTTGTCTGAGTATTCTTTCCTTCCTCTTACCAGTTGGTGCCTGAGGAGAGTGGCATTCCCTGTTTTTTCTCTCTCTTTTTTTCTCTTTGTTTGCTTCTCTAAGATGGATTTCAAGTAAAGTTTGGTCACTGACTGTGGACTGCACTACTAAAGCATGTTCATAACAGCCTCTCTTAACAGTTTTTAAGCAACACCCATATGATGGTGGTGAGGTTAGAATGCTTCAGTGAAAACCCTACTGAAATGCTTTGCTGAAAACAAACCTCTTATTCTGTATTTTTTGTACCATTCGAATGCACAGAATAATGAAGCAGGAAAGGAAGGCCTCAACAGCAGGCAAATCCTTTTCTGTGGTTTGCTTAATTAGTTCTCAATCCATATGCCACTCAAAAAAGGCGCTACTCACATTGTCAAAACAAATCCTATGATGTTAATTGGCCTCAGGGGATTATTTTCACAAACCAAGGTATGGGCATTTTTTGCATATTTCAGTTATTTTGACATTTTTGTCTACTTGTATCATTTGTTAATATGATTTGGACATAATACCCCTACATTATTTGTCTTAGCACGAAACAACACATAGCAGACATAACCTTAAACCATAGAAAGAAGGCAAAAGGATTACTTGAGTCAATCTTTATTCTTTCTAACCATACGTGACTGATGTTTCATACCAGGGCTCAGACAAAGGTAATTGAGGTCTCATACATGTCACTCCTTCTCATCCTGAAAATAAAATCAGAGTGCCCATGGAGTACCAACTGAATTCTGTAGTCATTCCTGAATACTAAAATTTCAGTTTTCAGATAGAGACAACTCAAACCTGTAATTATTATATGGCACCATATTTTAAAGATTCAGGCACAGTAAGACTCCAAGACTAACTCAAGCAAATCTTCAATATTCAGTCAAAAAAACTGAAAGTAAAAGAAAGGAATAAATAACACAACCTTTTGATTGTACTTATAAAATGCAATGTTTTAAGATAAAGAAACAGAATTCAACAAAACCGTCAAATAACTATTAAATACATTGCATAAAATGGAAATCAGCTATAGACTTAACAATTTGAGTGTGATATAATTTTAAAAAATAATTCTGAAACACATTGGGTCCTGAATGCATGAACATCCTTATTTCTATCTGAAGAGTCAAAGACTCAGCTCCTGATGTTATATAAGATTTCTGGTTCATGAGCAGCTCTTAAATGAGAGCTCTCTCTGCCTAAACTCTAGCTAAAAATGAACAGCAATTTTCAGACTTAGTTTGACTTCTTAAAGGTGAACTCAAATACAGATTTTATGCTACAGAGACTTTAAAGAAAACAATGAATATCAGATCTCAAGGGTCTCAAGAAATCTCCAATGTTATTCATGTTAACATGGTCCCCACTTGTTTCAATCTCACTGGAAATTAACTCAATGCTACAACGTGACAGAGTATATTAATTACAATTGATGACTTTGCAATGAATACTAACTAAACTGTTAAAATAAAAAGCTTATTAAATGGTATCAGCATTTTATTGTAGCACCCTACCAATTATTCAAGTATAACAACTGAATATGATAAATAATGTGATGTTATTGTGAATACCAGTGAGCAATATCTCAGTGAAGATTTTTCTCAAATACTGTATTAGTGCACTATAAAAAGTCAAGTGCCATTTAAAATTTAAGAAAGGAGCAACATCACTTAAATATGAAATGAAAATATATAGGAGCACTTTCTTTTCAGCTTTACCATTTAAGTTTTTTTACAGCTTGATTTAGGAATTCTATACAGTTGAAATTACTCATGGGGGACAGGAAATAACACAGGTTAAAACCCAAACCAAACAAAAAAGACCCAGCACTCAAAACAAAGATTATTTTTTGATATGTTGTGTTTGAACTCTGTTCAAATTCTCTGTTCAATTCTTAACATGAAAGGCTAGTTTGAGCTGAATATAGTGTACACTGTGTAGTTAGTGCACAAATAATATTTTCATTATATGTTATACACAGATAAAATTTCAGTTACTTTATGAGATAGGGAGCAGGGAAAGTGCAGACAAGCAGACAGAACAGCTTGCTTCTCAATAAAATAACATAATTGTTGAGACAATCACATAAAGGGGAGATGCAGAACAAATTCAAATATTTCTTCCTTCTGAAACATGATTAATAGCTCGAACAAACATTTATTTGAAAAAGCAGCAGGGTGCTTTGCTAAAACCAGGTTTGCACCCCCCCAGAATGAAGGGGAGGAGGAGGCATTTTGAATGTGCGGTAGTGAAACCTCTGATTTCCATAAGAGTAGCCCTCGTGCAGAGGGGGTGAGCACCCACCACCAAAGGATGACCACTACAAAGTGACCTTTGTTTAGCAACAAACTGGCCTTTGAGCCAGAAAAGGGAAAACACAACTGGCTGTAAAACTGGATGTAAAACTTCATTCCCATGGAAGTTATCAGGACATTCGGGACATAGACCTGAAGGTAGTCATCCCTTCTGATAAGGCATGACTGGCTGAGAAACATTAGAAAATGTCATAAAAGTCATAAACTATCAAAGACCCACTGAACTTCATGCCCCAACTGTGGGGCTTTCCCCACCCGCAGTGGATCAAGACCACAACCGTCGCTTTGAGCAACGGACATCTAAGTTGCAATAGTATAGCTGAATCCTTGTGCAGTGATACTATCTACTTATATCCTTTCTCTCTCTTTTTTCTTTTCCTTATATATTTTCTTAAATTATGCTTTTTATATTTCCATAGTGTCCTGGGTTGTAGTATAAGATATGCACAAAGTATTCTATCACCCTCTTCATCAACTGTTGAAACCAATTGTTGA
>JBBMKD010000145.1:90998263-91015220 GCA_037834095.1 Argya squamiceps | reverse complement strand
CACTCAGGTTGTATTCTGACTCTGTCAGTGGTCTTTTGTATTATTGCATTTATTTTATTTTACCCTTTTTTTTCTTTGTCTTATTAAATTGTATTTCTGACTTAGAGCCTCTGACTTGTTTTGCTTTCAAACTATTACACATAGATTATAACAGTGGCTACATATCTTCTTGCCATTGCAACCAAACTCTTCTAAAATAAACCTGCCACACACACACACACACACACACACACACAGATAGGTAGGTAGGTAGGTAGGTAGATACATAGGTAGATATAATATATATATATGTATATCCTGGTAATTTAATATTGTTTTATTCTAATCTTGAGAATTCTTTTTGTTTCTCTCATACACCACCCAGAGTCAAACTGCCTTCCCCTAAACCCACTGGCCAGACCAGAGCATTACATAATTGTAACATCAGACAGGATCCCTTGCATGTGGTGTAGTGATCAGTGTGGTCCAAAGTTATTTAGGGTTTTCTGGTGTGACCTGGACCTAGTGAAAGATTTTTTGTGGGAGAAAGTAAATTTCAGAGAGGGTTGTGAGGAGAAGGACATTGACTCTCAGTGGGTTACTGAAGGGTGTAACTACTAAGATCAACTCAAATGGTGACTGTCTACTTTTCTGAAATCATAATGATATTTTTTTCCCCTCAGTATGACCTGGGTACATGAGACCTGCTGAAAGGTTTTGTGGTTAATCTGGGCCTTTTGAAAGGATTTCCAGAAGAAAGCCAAGCCAACTCTCAGGGAGGGTTAATGGGGAGAAAGACATTAACCCTCTGCAGATTAGTGACAGATTTGAAAGAAACGACTACCCAAGAGGAGTCAAATGTGATGAAATTAAAATCTTGCTGAAAGACAAGGCACCTATTTCTGAACTTTGTACTTTGCAACTCACGGTAACAGGATCTCCACTCCAGTTTATGCCTTCAATAATCAGTCAACAGTATGCCATTGTCAAGTGGGAAGGAAAGAATGAAATATCTCCTCTCTTTCAGAATTTCATCAGTATATCACAGTGCACCGTATAAAGGAATAACAAAACTTAAAGGCTTTTCCTCAACTTTTTAGAGAATTACTGCAAATGACAAAGTCACATTTCAAAAAGTACTAAGGAGATAATTTAAGTGTACATCAGATGCATGCACTTGACAGTACGGTCTAAACTCCCTTCTCTGCCTCAACCCCTACTTCTTGGCCACCTATCTGTGGCAATGTGCATGCTCACAGGTATCTTGTTTTGTTAAACATTTCTGCTTTTGCACATACCCTACTCCTCGCTATGTCTGAGAAGACACAGGTAACCATGTATTTTTTCCTTTATAGGAAGATGAGTTAAAGGACCTTGTCTTTGAAGGCTATGTATTGGCAGATTTCCATAGTTTGCAGATGTGGGATGTGTGAATCTAAATTGGATACACGTAAGCAGCTGATATTTACAGAACAAATTTTGTTAACTATGTGCTAGTTTACGCTATATAACAAGAGATTTAGAAGCGTTTCAATAGGAAAACAACCTCTTAATTTTATAGACCTTGTCAGAACACAGTACGTGCTATTTCATGTTATTTCTCAAAAAAATGTAACTTTTTCTTATTTCCTTTCCTTTCCTTTCCTTTCCTTTCCTTTCCTTTCCTTTCCTTTCCTTTCCTTTCCTTTCCTTTCCTTTCCTTTTCCTTTTCCTTTTCCTTTTCCTTTTCCTTTTCTTTTTCCTTTTCCTTCAGACTCAAAACTATTGTGTATAAGTTGAAAAAACTATTTTATATCCTTCCTAGAGGATAGAAAAGTCTCTCCTATCCTTGTAAATGGAAGTTTTCTATCATTTTTATGACCTCTAATGAACTAGAAGTTCTTTTCTTGAACATTTTTTTCCATTTTGCTTTCATTCTTCTGGTTCGCCAGTTTGCTTGTTTGTTTTAGGAATGCCTCTCTTAACCTATGAGCCTTTCAATTAATTTTCTAACAGTAACACAACTCCAATACAGAGAATTAGAAAGCTCCTGAATCGTTTGACTTTAAGCAAACTCTAAAGTAATAAAAATACGATTAAAAGCATAGTCTTGGTTTGTTAGATGAGATTTAGAAAATGTGCCTTAGTAACAGATTTCCTGGAAATAGCCTGTGGATTCTGTTTAAAAGGTTAGTGATGACGGTATGATAACGTCAGAAATCTGATTGTGACAGTCTCCTTTAGGTGTGCATTAGCCTCATAATCAGGGACTTCAATAGATTTCAATAAGAAGTTGTTCCACCTCATTTCTGGACTCCGCTATTCACCGAGCTTCTGAGATTCACACAGCTTTGTGGATAGGCAGAGGTGCGTGACTGCCTTGAAGCTTTACTCTTGGATCTGTACTCTAGGGGGACTACTCACTAAAAGCTGGTGTTTGCCCTCAGGAAAAATAGTCAGCTGTGAAATGTAAATGAAACCTATTATAGAACTGTGTAATTATAGGTAAAGGAAAAAAGCGTTATTGCTGGAAGGAAAAAGTGGTAAGAATATGCATTCATGCACAGACAGTTTTGTCTTCACAGCGATGAAATAAATATAAAGGTATATATTTTTTAAGATATATAACATTTGCAATTGTGAAAAGCAAATGTCATAATGGGAATAAATTATATATGTAGAAGAAGTGTCAGCAACCCATCGCAACCACAATTACTAACAAAATGCATGATTTTGAATGTTTTTTTTTTCTGGAAAACACTGGAATAATAATTAAAGCAATAATAACAACTACATAAAAATAATAATGCTGGATAAAATGTAAACAAAGGAAGGAGATGAAAGCTGTTTTCTGGTTGCAAGCTCAACTAGACAGAAGATAATCAGGAAAAACTTGTCTGTACTCCAGTAGCTTGTTTTTCACCCACATGCACAATACAAACCCTGTAATTTTAAATGATAAGTAAATTATCCAGAAGTAGATCTGGAAAATTAAACCATCACACACAGTCAAACATACCAATTACAGTAGCATACCAGATGATAAGGTTAACATCCTTACAGGTCACAAGTTATTTCAGAATGGTTAAAACCCAGATATTTACATCAATACCCTCAAACCAAAAGACATGGGCTAGTGAGATTTCTTTTCGAGATATTATGCATGTTTATCTTCCAGGTAGTCATGTGTCAGTATTGCTGGAAAGATATTTCTCTCTTGACATTATCTATAGACATGTGCTCATTACTCAATTCTGTGCATTGTGCAAAATAGAAAAGTAGCAAAGTTCCCCTTAATGTCACATTCCTCTCAGTTACAGTGACTTTTGAGGAGAGGGGTAAAAAAGAACACTGTGAATGTACATTGAGACAACATATCACAAAAAATAGCTGTATAAAAGTAGACAGACTTTTTTGATTCAAATTATTGTCTATGTCCTTTCTACTGTGGGAAACTGCAGAAAAGCCTAACCATAGCATCCATGCTGCAGTGAGTCACCAGTTCAGTAAAAACTGTATGGCAGTTCTCCCAAATGCAGTTACCATGTCTGGAAAGATGGGAAGCAGTACTTTTGTGCAAAAAAGAGCAGAGTGTCTTATCTGTAGTTATCAGCTACTAGGACAACTGTCAGGGAAACCACCATTGTTGTTTGAGTGTTTTGAGAAAGCCCTTAGAGGAAACCCCGCTACCTTCTCATAAACAATTCAAGAATGAGAAATTCTCTGTGAGGAGATTGGCAGTCCCAGTGTTCTCACTCTTGGTATATAGAGGTGGAAGGATGGGCTGTTCTTGAAAAGCCATATCATGTCAATGTAAACAGAAAATTCACTAGACAGGAAGGGGATTTGCTTCTATAGGAAAAGCACCCCTTTAAAGAAGAAAAAAAAGAAAAAGAGTTTAGTCTTCTGAGATGGGGGAAATTTTACACCACCTTGGGTAATTATAATATGTTCTTTAAACAGTGCAAAGGGAGTCAGCTCTAAGGGCCTGGATCTTCTTCACGCTTTTTAACACTAAAGCTCTTTTCCTTAAATACTAACAAGTAGGTGGCTGTAGGCACAAATTGCTTTCTAGTCAAGGGACGGACCCAAAAGCACGGAGATAAGGCCACTGAAAGTTACGATAATGTTGTCCATATAGGACTCCAAGTCCTAAATTAAGAATAGTGGCATCATGTTGTTAGGCTAACTAGACCTCCCAAGCTCTGTTTTTCCTTTACCTGGAAAATAACTCTTCAAGGAAGATGCAAGGGTGGAAAGGCACAGATAGTTCTCTGATCAGGAAAATTGCACAGTATGTTTGAGAAAACCCTCAAAGAAGGCCTTGAAATTATTTACTTGGATGGAGAGGGCAAGACCGGTGGAAACCCTATTGGTTTGCTGGTTTTTCAACAGCAGATGAAACTGAATACAACTTCTGTGACACAAATCAGCATGTTCTCATGTGAATGTTTAGTTTATAACTTAAATACAATTAAATTTGAAGAACTTTCATCCTGAATCTGATTAAAAGATTCACAAAAGACTGTATTACAATGTGTCATAGGAGGACTCAAAAATCCTTGTTGATGTGTATATATCATGTATGAGAGTTTGGCCTTTGTAGAAATGACAATTAGGAAGTAATAATCAAGAGGCTACTGAGCCCAATAATGTACTTATGAATTTGTGCCACTGAACTGAGACTAGTTTGAATTCTGAATGTACATTCCAAATCCAGCAGATTTCAGGACAAGCCATTGCTTTTCACTCTTCTGAGAAAGAAGAAGTCTTTGTATGAACTCCTTTTCAGGGAAAGAGGATATCTTCACCCCTAGTGTCTCAGGTGCCATGGCAACAGGAAAAGTGACTTCTGTAAACCTTCTTAGTGTTAAGAAACATATCTCTCATGAAAGCAGCTATGAAGAGCACTGAGTATGTTTCCCCCTCAGTCTCACTCAGCTGCCTAGCAAAGTTTCTTTCCTTGCATTTGTCTTTGTTGCATTATATATATCTTTAGCTTGCTACAGTACAAGAGACCAAATGAAGACAAGTGGCACACAGAGATGTGCCACTTGTCTTTGGATATTTTATAAAAGGTTTTACTAATCAGTTAGAAAGTGGGATCTCATACATGGATTTAGTGATATGAGTGTCTCAGGGTTGGTCGAAAAATTTACTCAAAACTAAACATAAGAGCAAAAAGGAAATGTTGGTGTACCCGTAAATAAATTCCATTTCAATATGAATGGCAGACATATCATATATACATAAGATTAGATGTGTATCACTAAATTATGCTTGGGAGAACTTACAGGCATATCTGTGTCTGGCACAGTAACTGGTTACATTAGTCCAATAAATTCACAGCTAATTCAATGGCTGATACTTCATTAGGATAACTATTGATACTTTGATAATTTTTGCAGCTTTTCAATGTGTCATTCACCATATGAGGATAACTAAGTGAGCATTTTCAAGCTATCAGGCATGAGTCTCTTATTACTATAGATGCTTAGGAAAGGCTTTCTAAAAGTTAACAAAATTTACAAAAACATTAATCATATAGAATGTCTCTTTTATTCAGCACAAGATAATATTTCTGCAGATGACTAAAATTTTATGATATCTAAAATAAACTAAACATGTTTAAGTGGAACACAGAGAAGCCCCCTAGAAACAGACAAACCCCAAACAAAACAAACAAATGAACAAACAAACAACCCAAACCAAGCAAATGTCCCACAGCTGCTAATATATTAAGACTTAAATCTAGAATTTCCAAATAAATGGCATACTCATTATTTTTATTATTTATATTTATTAAAGAAGCTGAAGCTGAATTTCTCACTTCATGAAATAAAATCTTATTTAAAACAAGAACCCTCTTAAGGAAATCCATTTAGAGGTGTATGGAAGTATTTGGCTTTTCAGAAGCATTATGTCAATAGCAGCTGATGAGGTTCACTTGACAGGGTGGAGATAAAACCATCTCACAAATACAGCAACTCCACACATTTCATAATATACATCCCCAGAGCTTTTCCAAGAAAAGAACTGTTTATGCAAGTTGAGTTCATAGTTACTAATGTTTAACAAGAGCATACTAATACAAAAAATTAAGTTTAAAAATGCTGTGATGCAGTTTATAAACTGTAAAAATCCCAAAAGTTTAGAATTACAAGAAAAACAACACAATATGAGAAAATGCCCCTTAAAATCAGCTGCAGGGCCCTAAAGTAGGGTATTTTCACCTAAAAGGTCTAAACATTTTTTTCCCTACCCCAAAAGACAAAGTGTGAAATTTATAACTTAACTATGCCAAACATAAAGGTTAATAATTACTTTTACATTTTATCTCACATGACATTTTCATCTTATTTGCTGGCACAATTCTAATTATTCTCTGTATTTTTTGTTCTCTAAATAACAGAGACATGCATTACTTATATCTTGCACTGACTTTAAAGGTTTTACAGCTTGGGGATCAACTGTTTCAACCCAAGCACTTTGTTCCCTGCCCAGTATCCTGACACGTGCCATGTGCTATTAAGGATTTGATGAATGAAATGAAAGCATGTGACCACCTACCCACACACCTTGGCAGAGGTGCACTCCATACACGCCGGCCGCCTCCCAGGCAAGTGAGTTTGTTTGCACCTTCCAGGCGATATCCAGGGAAACAAGAAAAGATCAAGGAATCTCCAACACCAAAATGAAAACCAATTCGCCTGCTGAAGGCGGGAACACCAGGATCATCACAAGGCTCCAGATCGTATTCTGCAGACAATAAAACATAATATATTATTATCTGGACAAGTTGTCCACATGGTAATAAACAAACTTACCAAATTGCTTGCATTGTGTGAGCATGGAACAGCTGGAAAACATGTATTTCAGAGTTGTGTTCTCTACTAAAACCCAATACTGTTTCTATACATCTATTATGCCTGTATATACAGTAATTATATATCTAATGTGTCTTACCACACTACATCTATTTTCTTAATTTGAAGAGCTGTAATCAGCTTGTACAGTAAGTGGTTTACTCTAATTTTGTTTAATTACTTCCTTTGTATGTAATTCTAGTTTCTTTTCATCTGAACTCCCAAACAGCTCTAGAAGTGCGACATACATTTGAAAGAAAACATTGTGTAGTGACGAAAATCTATTTAAAAATCAAACAAAAGTTTAGGTGAATGAAAGACATATGAACACATGTTTAAAAAATGTGCTTTTATAACTACACATTAGGAATAAATCAGGAGGAGTCAGAATACACTAATGGAGAAAAAATCAGGGCTGTTAGATAGGAAGAAAATCAAACTTAGAAAATATATGAGCCATTCATTTCCCCATCTCCAAAGAATATGCAGTGGAAGTATGACTTTCTTTTATCCTGCTATCTCATATAATTTTTTTCCTTAGATTTCCACTAGCAACTACTTAGAGAAAAGATGTTGAAAGAGAACAACTCAATATCTAATGGAAAAGGTTTGATTTTATATTCTTCAGGATATGATCCAAAAGACCCAACAGATCGCTTCTGGCAACAAATAAGAAAAAATGTTTTCTAGAACATTAATCTTGCAGGTCAGTAGAAAGTAGGGTCAAATCTACCTATTTAGAGGAAAAGACTCCATTTAGTCAGGGAATTTAAAACAGTCAAATCTCCAAAGTTCTTCTAAATTCTCTTGGCCACCTTTTTAAACCTTAACCAGTTTTCTGTGATAGAGACTATACAATTTTGATTAACTTTTTTTTTTTTTTACTTTATGGTGTTTCATAATGTTTCTGTTATCTGCAAGTGAAATATTATCTGGAACAGTTTCAGGATATTTAGCAGAATGGAATTCATTACCTGAAAATGTTATGTTGAAACCTTCGTAAGAAATTGAAAAATCTGATATAAATCGAAGCTGTGCAGTAAAATTTCCAAAGAGACCGGCTTTAATTGTAGGGGGTAAGACTGAGCCAGTTAATCTGGCTACTGGTTCTGTGAAGCTCCCATCTTCAGTGATGAGCAAATAGTCATGAGAGCTCTCAAGGTGAAAAGTATGAAAAACTAGCTGTACACCTTTAAAAGAATTAAAAAGAGAGGAAAGAAAAACATTTAATAGCGAGTTTTTCTATTCTTTCATATGCAGATGACACAGAAAACAATTCTTATATTACATGGAAACATTTTGAGAAAAAGTCAGAATCAAAACATGAAATTCTGAAAATAAAGTTTGGAGAAACCACATGAGCTCAACTGAATAGTATGTGCAATGTGGATGCTTTAAAGCTCACTTTAAATCAATAGTTCCCATAACAGAATTGATGGCATTCAGTGCTATTTTTATATAGCACTCTGAAAATTCAAATTTGTATAATTTAGGTGTTATTCAAGTTTCTGTATATCTCTTTTACTTATAATATCTGCCTTGATTTCATTATTAACTAGGAGACATATTTTAATACTTGGCTGAAATTTTGTATTTGTATTTTAATTTTGCATTTCCTCCAATACAATTCTGTTTTTTAATTCTAAACTTCAGGGAAGTTTCCAAATACAAGGACAAATCATACACAAGTTTTATGTACAGTCTTGCAAAAATATAGATTCATATTTTCCGGGACTGATCCTTTGACTGACATCATGACTGTTTTTTTCATTTGCCAATTTCCAATCCATTAATGAATTAAATTTTGTTTTACAGTTCAGCTTTCAAATACAATAAATTTTCCAATAAAATAAATATGATACATTTATAAATTTACTGTGGGGAACAACATTCTTCTTAGGACATTTTCTCATATATCTTACATTTAAAATGTCTTATGAATTTAAAAAAAAAATCCAGTCCTTAAGAAGATTTTAGAAGTGGAAACTTCCCATATACTTCTCAGAAAATTTTTATTATGTTGTGCTTTAATGGTATGTAACACATTATTAACACTATCTAGGCTTTTTTCCTTAGGTTTTTTTACACATTCGTCTAGTGGATAAGATGACAAGATCAACTATGCATTCAAATATTACTCTACAGTATATGTGACAAAAACATATATACAAGTTTTTGCTCTAATGGTTTTTGTTTGAAATCTAAGGTTACTGATACACAGATCAAATCTGTTCCTTTATGCTTAATAATAGTTAATAGCCATCAACAAGGTCCTGGCATCTCTGACTAGAAGAAATTTAAAGCTCTTTAATAAGTAGCTATTATTTTCCCATATTTTACCTCTTCTACTCTTTTCCATTTTTCTGAGACCAGAACACATTGTCTCTGGCAACTGTTAAAAAGAATTCTTCCTTTGAAAAATAAACATAAACTCAAACTTCCAGCTTTGAGGATATTTATTTTGGGAAGTTAAACGTCTTCCTCAAAGGAATGGCAGAAACTGCTGGTTTAACTCATAAAGGACATTTTCTTTTTTTAGCCATATGTGTCTGATTTTTTTTTCATACAGACATTATACATATGTGAAACTTATAAGATACTTACCCTTGCCATGGGACACTTCAATAGTCCAAGTGCAGTTTAAAGAGTTTGGGTAAAAATCAGGAAAACCTGGAGAAAGAACAGTTCCACTCTTCCCATGAATATATCCACCACATAAGGCTTGAGAAAAAAAAAAAGAAAAAGAAAAAGAAGAAGAAGTAATACAAAGAGCCTATCTTGTAAAAGGGTTTGAGAGAGAGAGAGAAAGAAAGTGTTAATTTTTTAACTACACTTAAAATTAGAGTTAGGAATTAAAATAAGAAGTTAATTAATCCAAAGTCATGACATTCATTTTGACAACAATTTGTTTTCTTCTAATTTGGTCCTTGAAATTGAGTTTATTTTTCATCTACAGCTTCTCCTGTTGGTCAGCAGAATACAAAAATAAGTAAAATTTTTTATTGCAATTATTAATTCCTGTTGCAGTAGTATGTAAGAAATAAGGGACTTTTTTGTGAAGTAACTCAAAAAATATCTTGCTGCTAATTTTCTTTCATTAAATATTTTGGAACACATACATGCAACTGCATTTTTAACAAATAAAAATACTTAAGTGAAAAGCACTTTTTTTTCAAATAAGTAAAAGTTTGATGATTACTGCAATGTTCAGGGGGAAAAAAAGTGTAATTTCTTCTTTTTCAAAGATTTAGATTGTTCCATCGTAAGTAATTTATTTGTATATTGAATATTTTGCAAGACATGAGAACTACGCTAGAAAACATTTTAGGCATAGTAGAATTTGCTAAACTAGGCTGTTCAAATTTGCATAGCAAATTAATTAAAGTTTAAGATTTCCATGCTGAATTGCTCACAGATCTTATAAATACAGCATGACTGCACTTTTCACTCATCTCTTGCTGTCCAGTTTTTATGCTGTTGTTTTGTTTAAATTTTAATATACTAAATATTTAAACAGTAAAGCAACAAAACATTAAGATGCTTTTAGTCTTCTTCCTCACACAGAGTGATACACTTTGCCATTAACTAGATGGAAAATATACATGACAAAATATTAGATAAACTTGCAGTACCTTTATGTAGATGTGTGGTATATATATACATATGTTTTGTTTATAGCTTAAGTTCCTTTTTTTCATTTCTTATTAGACTAAGGTTTTTGTTAAAGTTGTTAATGTTTTTTGAATTTATGTTTTATATATATTTATATATTTATATATTTATATATTTATATATTTATATATTTATATATTTATATATTTATATATTTATATATTTATAAGTGAGTAGAAGGAAAGGAAATGCTTCCAGCCTGGTTTTACCTGAATATAGTTATTTCTGCTTGCAAGTATGAATTAAAACACATTTGACTAAACTCACATTAAATATATGGTTGATAATACTTAATAATAAAAAACAGCATTCAGCATTGCAGACATCAGGTTTATAATGCCATAAATGAACAATAATACATTAATTCAAAAATCCTTATCTTATTCTGTAAACACTGCAGAAGGAAGAAAAATATTTGATCATGCAACATTACTGAAAGCAGATACTGCATATTTCAAAATCATTTACATATTTTAAACAAAATTAAAAATACAGAATTGATGTGTTTTAATTTAGCTCTCACTCAAAAAATATTTTCATGTTCCACCTTGGCATTAGCATATTTTGAGAATGACACATTACTTAGAAGGAACTTTACCTTGTATTTGTACACAGGTTTATTTCTTCTTTGTTGGCATGAAACAAAGCAACATGCTTTTCCCTTAGGCATTTATTCTGCTAAATTAATTTCTGAAGTTAAAATTTTGAGAACATCAGAACTGTACAGATGAGTGCAAAATGCTCATTTCCACCTCAGTTAAATCTGTCATATTCCAAAAATTTGGGTCACAACTTGTTGAGCCTCAAAAGGCAAATACAGAATGGTCACCTAATAGAGTGTGAGTCCTATTCCATGTTTTTAGACTAGTTAATACAGTGGAGTTTAATCTGTGAGGAAAAGAGGAAGAGACTGAATGCACGTTGAACCCTTGCTTGCCTAGAGAACATACTCCAGAAAGGCTTGACATTTTCTCATACACACATGAAAGCGGGTGAAGGACCTGGGGAAAAAAATCTCTTTCAATGAGTGAAAATTAACTAGCTCTTCCTGAAGTTCAACATTCATATGCAAAATAAAAGAGTTAAAAATTGATATTTTGACTCAAAAATACATCCACACATTTTACTACAAAGTAAGTAGAAAAAGAAGAGAATACTATTCAAACTTCAGATTCCTTCACATTCAGCAATCCATCAAGGCAAAGCAAACAAGGAAAGAAACCAAAAAAGCAATGAAAAATTCTAAAAATGCTTTGTATTTGTACTTGTGAAGGAGGAATGAGTTGCAGTGATTACAAGGTGAGTGAGTTTGCATGCTAGATTAGCTACCTTCTATAATAACCTTTTGTGGTTTAGATGTTTTGAGCGTGGGGCCAGAAGGCTGTGAGAGTTAGAAGAAGACTAGGGCTCAGATTTAACAAAACAGTTTAAAACAGAGTGAGAAGGTAAAATACTTTGCTGAATCTAACTCTGTCCTCTGACATTCCACTGTAATAATCAATGAAAACCTTGGACCTGAAAAGCAAGTTACAAATACATTAATGTAAGTAATTCACTAAAGGAAGCCTTTATCTCTACCTTTCTTTGCTGTTGTTCTATGATTTCTAGAAGAGGGATTTTGTAGTAAAGATTCCATGAAGAAATTAAGTTGATTCAGAGGTCCACAGAAACAGAACTTAGACAAAAAATCCAATTAAAAAAAGAACACAGAAATATTTGTGAATACAGTTGTGCTGATTTTGGATGGGGTACAGTTATTTTTCTTCTCAGAATGGATATGTGTTTTGGATTTGTGCTGAGCAAAGGTTTGATAATACAGGGTTGTTATTGTTGAGCAGGGTTTAGTTTACACAGCACCAAGACTTTTTCTGCTTTTCATATGTCACACTGGTGAGGAAGTTGGGGGTGAGTAGGAGATTAGGAGGAGACACAACAGGGACAGGTGACCACAGCCAACCAAAAGAATAACCTGCACCATATAGCATCACACTCAGGGTATAAACTGGGGAGAAAAAGGGAAAACGGAGAAGTTCAGGCTGATGATATTTGTCATCCTAAGTGACCATTACATGTGATGGGGCCCTGCTCTCCTGGAGGTGGCTGAACACCTGCTGTCCTTGGGAAGCAGTGAGTAAATTCTTTGGTCTGCTTTGTTTCTGTGCACAACTTTGGTTTTTCTTACTAAACTGTCTTTATCTCTACCCAGGAGTGTCAACACTTTTTGCCTTCTGATTCTCTCCCTGGTCCTGCTGGTGGGAGTGAGCAAGCAGCTGTGTGAGGCTTGGTTGCTGGCTGTGGTTAAACCATGAGGTAATTCAGCATTTTAAAAAATGTGTCATGAAAGCTCTAGACAGTTTCATACTTCATATCCACCAAAATGATTAATAAACTAATAAAAATTTCAAAACAAAAATATTTTAAGAAAAATTAATTACATTGGCTGATCATGGTCTGTCTGTTTTAGTATTGAGCATCTTAAATTTTAAGCAATCATTTTAGTTTGCAGTATTTAGAGTTTAACATATAAATTAAGTTTATTTGCTTTGTTTTGAAACTGTTAGTTGTATGGCACCATTTTGATTCACAGTTGAACAATGGCACCCTGTGAGAATCCGAATTTTTCTATTTGTGAATATGTGCCTGATTTTTTTCAGTACTTCACTGAAAGCTGATTCAGAGATGTAAAGCATGACTTTAAATAACAATGAAATAATTTTTAAAAGTATAAATCTTGCTGCAGTTGAAGGGAGGCAGTAGCAATGACAAGCTTAATCAGTTGTGAAAAATAGATTAACTTTTGTGGACTTAAAGCTGCCATCAGAAGAACTTGACACTTACCATCACAGCTGGGTAATGCATGATTCCACTGATGGTTTCTTTCACATATAAGAGGTTCTTCATCACTCAGTGTATATCCTGGATCACAGCTGAAGGTTACTGTGGAGCGGATATTAAAGTTGTTACCATGGCGATGGCCATTCACAGGAATTCCTGGGTCAAGGCAGGAATCTGATTCCAGAGTAACACCTGAAACACACAGATTTAATTTTTTTTTTCACCTTTTTTTCAGATACTAAACACAAAAGAAACCCAAACAAAACACAAAACAAGGAAGACAGGATAAAGAAAAGCCTCCGAAAGATCCTAGTTAGCATTGCCTGAGAACTGATATGGGAGATAAAACCCTTTCTCTAGCTGCTATCTAACTCACAGAACAGTTTTCCAATTTTAAGTTTCATAGAATAAAGACTTCCAAATGAAATAGAAAAAGACTGAAACTTTAAGGTATATTTTTAAACTCAATTAAAAACACCAAACCAATAAAAGTACAGGACACCTGAAACTATAGGTAGATAATACAGTTCAAATATAAATAAAAAATTAGCTAGTATATAAATCATATTTGATTGTTTCATCTGTTCAGTTTCTGATACTGCAGGAATACTCAATTTTCCTCTGCATAGTTATGATTATTTGGTACAATAAGAAGCAATGTCAAAAAAATGCAATTGAAGATCTCACAAACTACTGAATTCTTACAGATATTATCCTATGTATGAAAAAAAATAAAGACAAATAATATAGCTTTCACAATCTGACAGAAAGAGTCTCTGGTAATTATGTTTTACAGGAGAGATTTAATAGTTTTTGGCAAATAAACCTGGAGCTATCCACTGCAAAAAACTCCCTGAAATTATGAAATGAGGGCTCATTAACTGAACATTATACATTGTGCTTCTAGTGATTGTGGAAATTAATAATATAATGAGCAATAATGTATATAAATGAGGGAAATAAATAGAGATGCTCTATTGGGATGATAAGAATTTGTTTTATTTTCTGTTACTATGTGTGGTGAATTGACCTTGTCTTGCTTCCAGCTCCCCCACTCAGGTACTCTCACCTTGCCCCTTTCAACAGTACAGGGGGAGGGAATAAGATAGAAAATAACATGAAGAAACTCAAGGAATAAGACAAGGACAAGATCACTTAATAATTACCATCACAGTCAAACCAATTTGAGAAAAAATAGTTTAACTTTATGCCAATTAAAAATAGACTAGGATGCTGAGAGACAAACCCAAAAACTAAAATTCCCCATCATCCTCAGCCTCGTATTAATTAGGCTTGCATGGCCAAGTATTAGTTAGTAGACAGGGCTGGCTGTCTGAGAGAAGCTGCCATAAACTTCCCACATGTCCAACAGAGCCAATGCCATCTGGCATCAGGATGGGGCTGCTGCTGGAAAAAGCTGAACACCTCAGGGATGGTGGTTGAGCCTCTGGAATAACATTGCTAAGAAGGACACAAAAAGCTGCTGCATGAAACCAGCAGCCATATAGAAGAGTGAGAACATGAGAGCAAAAATTCTGAAACACTGAGTTCAGTGGAGAAGAAGAGGGAGGAGGTGCTTAAGGTTTGGAAGCCCCTGCAACCCATGCTGAAGACTGTGGTGAAGCAGCTGTCCTACTGCAGCCCATGAAGGTTCACAGTGGATCAGAGGTCCACCTACAGCCTGTGCAGGCCCCACTCTGGAGCAGATGGATGCTCAAAGGAGACTGTGATCTTGTGGGAAGTCCACATTGGAGCAGGCTTCTGGCAGGATCTGTGGCCTGGTGGAGACAGGAGGCCCACACTGGAACAGCATTTCTGACAGGACTTGTGGCCCTGTGGGAGAACCACACTGGAGCACTCTGTTCCTGAAATATTGCACCTCATGCCAGAACCATTCATTAAGAACTGTAGATCAGAGGAAGCATTCAAATTTTAAGTATTCATGGAAGACTGTCTCTTGGGGGAAGAACCCAATGCTAGAGGAGAAGAGTCTGAGGGGTCCTTCCACCAAGGAGAAAAGACCAGCAAAGTCTGATAAACTGATCACAACGCTCATTCCCTGTCCCTCTGCACTCCTTGAAAGAGGAGGTAGATAAAATTTCAAGTGAAGTTCAGCCAGAGAAGAACAGAGGGATAAGGGGAAGGTGTTTTTAAGGTATGGGCACCTGGGATCTAGCCAAGGTTATTCCACCATACCTGCCTTCATCACAGACTTTTCATGGTTTCTTAGGCCTCTAAAGGGCTAAGAAGGTGCTGGTCCTCTCAGCTACTTGTGCATCTCTGTTTCTGTGGAAGTTGTACTCCCAGTTTACTGCCCTGCCCTGTTTATCATGGACTACCATACAGCCTTAGGAACAAAGTAGGAGGAGTTCGAAACTAAGGAAAAAATTGATTTATCAGGGTATAAAGTGAAGGGTTCAGAACTATAGATATGAGTGTTGGAAGCAGGACTACAAATAAAAATATCATAAATAATGACTCTAGCTTTCACAGAGAAATATTCTCGGTACCCTCCAGCTCTTCTTATATCTCACTTAGAATTCAGATTTGGAAGCCTATGATCTAGTTTTCATGAGGTAACCCTGACATACTTAAATTCTAGACGAATAAGTTTCTCCAGACAAGACTCCATGCTCTTAATGCAAATGTACTGTGTTAGCTAATGCAGTGCATTTTTAGATTCTCTTTGTCTGGATAAAATTGCTTAATATAGTCTCAAAGAACCCATTTAAATCTAAAAGATGCTGCACTGTGAGTGCCATTAATAATTTCATCTGTATGAAATTTTAACTTTCATACATGTTAGGTTTTTTCCAGACAAATCATACTTCATATTTTGAAATATGTTAGTGTAGGTGGAGGTCAACAGCAGCACTCTTAAAATTCCTTCCTCTTAGGGCAGCCTATCACCCTGAACACATCAGCTGCTTTGGCATTCTGACTCATGCATAACAGGTAAACTCAGCAGTGTCTTTTTGAAATGAAAATTCAAAATTACATTGACTCCATTGTTTCACATTTTTTTAAGAAGACCAAAAACTACAGGAAATTTATCAACTTCCAACTTCCTGACTGAAGTAGTAGTGTTAAATAAATAAACTCAGCTCAGGCAACAGAGTTTCATTCCCAGGGAAAAATATTCCATAAGTTTCAGCAACCATGAACATAGCTGAAAGGAAATAATTCTTCTTTATTTCTTTGCATGAAGATTTGATTTTTTTTCTTAATAGGAGATAACCTAAAATTAATGAATAGGCAATACAGAGAGCCCTGACTACAAAAAGATACGAGATATTTTGGTACAGCAGTGATAAATGTGGTTGGAAAATAGTTGTAAAGGGTTGATTGAGAAGGAGCACAGGCAGTAGATCAAACTCTAGGACAGGCTGCAATTATTAGCTACTTGGGACCATGACATCATTATCACACTTTACCCCCTGCCTGACAAGTCATACTTTTTCTAAATAAGTACAAACCTCTCAATGTCTTCTTATGTGTCATATTATCCATGTTAGTAACCTTCTACTCTTTTTGAACTGTGTCACAAACTGGTGTGATGGTTTAGCACAGGTAGTTTTTTTGTTTTTTAGTCTTTAGGGAAGTATTAGCAAATACTGACAGCTTGT
>JBBMKD010000145.1:90958420-90988770 GCA_037834095.1 Argya squamiceps | reverse complement strand
CAATTGGTTTCAACAGATGATGAAGAGGGTGATAGAATACTTTGTGCATATCTTATTCTACAACCCAGGACAGGAGCATAGAATGGTTTAAGTTGAAGGGAATGTCTGGAAACCATCTAGTCCATTTCCTGCTCTAAACAACAGACTGCACAGAACCATGTCCAGTCAGGATCATGCCTTTCCTCTAAAGTCAGACACTCCCCAGGCTTTCTGGGCAATCTGTTTTAATGTTTGGTCACTCTCACAGTGACATTTATTTCTTATCTTTAAACAGAAATCCATGTATTTCAGTTTCTGTTCACTGTCTCTTGTCTAGTCATTTTACACCACTGAGGAGAGTCTAGCTCCACCTTCTTTAAATATCCAATCAGTTATCTGTACATATTGACAAGATCCCTCTTGAGTCCTGAGTCTTTTCTTTTCCAGTTGAGACAAGCACAATTCTTTCAACCTCTTCTTGTATGACAGATGCTCCAAGTCCTCATTTATCTTTGTGACCCTTCACTGCGCTCACTGCAGTATGTCCACATTTTTCTCGTACTGTGGATCCCAGGAGTGCACACAGTGCTCAAACATAGCCTCACCAATGCTGAATAGATGGGAAAGATCTGTCATTTATTCTCAGCCCAGTTCTCCTGCCTCTCTCATCCCTCTGAACAGCAGCACAAACAACTGGTACATCAGTCATTCCCCCCAGTTTTACATCATCTGCAGACTCACTCAGAGTACATTCTGCCTCAGTATTCAGTTCAGTACTGAAGATTTTAAACAGTATTGGATTGACCCCTGGGCTACCCCTCTATGAATTAGCCTCCAGTTGTGCCTTGTGACACTGCCTACAGTTCTATGAACCAAATAGTTCAGACAGTTTTCAGTCCACTTTACTGTTCACTTCTCTAGTCCCTACTTCATTGGTTTGTCATTGAGAATTTTGCATGACGCAGTGCCAAACACATTACTAAAACTGAATATCCATTACTCTCCCCTCATCCATCAGACAGTTCATCTTAATGCAGAAGGCTATTAGGTTGGTGAGGCATGATTTCCACTTCATAAATCCATGTTGATTACTCCCAGTCACCATAGTTTTCTTCATTTTGTCTTAGTTTTGGCTTGGACAGTTAATTTCCTTGCAGTAGCCTTGAGGGGGTAGAGTTTGGAACTGTGTGGGCACACCTGGGTGGTTATTCTATACCAGTCAAACCTTCTCTGGGGGCCAGAAACCAGGGACTTCATGTTCAAGAAGAAGAGAATGTGACATGGGGTGGAGGAAAAGCATGAGTAGGAGATCTAGGGGGGCATTTTGTCTTTGTCCAGGTGGCCACCCACACGTGGAGCCTGGTTGGTTTGGTTGGTCAGTCAGGCACTGGGTGAGCACTTTTTTGTATGTAAATCACCCTCTCTTGTATACTTTCGTTATTAATATTGTTGTTCTTACTACTTTATCTCATTGCTGTTTTCCTGTCTCAACTCAGAATATCTGCCTTTTGTCTCCCTTTCACAGGAGGAGGTGGAAGGGAAAGGAGCAGCTGCATGGTGCTTAATTTCCAGCTGGGTTTAAACCAGAGCATATGGTTTGGAAATGGCTTCAAGGAATATTGTTGTATCACCTTTCCCACTGATAGAGATGAGACCTGTAGCTCTTCATATATTGCCCCTTTCCTTTCTCCAAGACTGGAATTTTCTTTCTTCCAGTACTCAGGGATCTCCCTGGTTTAAATCAGCTTCCCAAGATATTGAGTGACCTTGCGATGTCATTGGATGGCTTCTTCAGAATTCTTGGCTGCATCCCATCAGACCCATTCCTGTATGTCAAATTTGTTTAAATATTCTCTAACCTGATCCTCCTCCATAAAAAGTTTAAAAAGAAAAATGTATTGTAAGAGGGCTATGAAAATGACAGGGCTAGACAGGGAGCATTTTTCAGAGCAAAATTAAAGGACTTTGGAGCAGGATTAAACAACAGCAGAAAGGACAGAACAAATTTAGGAAAACATGAGTCCCTTAAAAATTTAAGCTGTCCTGGCACAGGGCCTTGGGATGTTATGTTTTACTAATATGGTACAGCGTAACACAGGAACACTTTCAAGCTTTCAAGGTCAGGTAAATTTATCTCAGTATCATTAATATTGTCCTCATAGAAGAAGTCAAGGGTATCATCAGAAAATTTCACATTTCAGTGCAGGAAATCTTGCTAGATTTCTTCTGTTTCTCTAAGTAGTGACAAATCAACCTATTATGCCATATAGAAATGGATGGCAACATGAATTTGTGAGCTGTAAATTAATATGCCTAGTTTTATTTCAATGTTTCTAGCAACATAAAAAAACTAATAAGAGAGGTTATTTGATTTCACTTATTAGGTGCACTTGTGTCTAGATTTTTTTCATCTCTGAGTGGGAAAAAATAGCAACACACAAATCCTGAAACACACCAAATTTTCTTTGCAACAAAATGATATTTACCTTACTATATGTATAGTTAATGACAAAATCAATTTATTACATAGTGCTTTTTTAAAAGAAATTTCATCATACTATGAACAAGAACAGTCATAAGACTGTTGATCCTCAACTGATTATAACACTTCATGTACATCCATTTACTTCATGTATTTCGAATGTTGCTTACAGAGATGTTATGTATAAAAAAACCCAGAGCTGAGTAGCAACAGAAAAAACAACAGTTGTTCAAAAATCTCAGACAGCTAGAAGCAAACTAAATCATGTTTAGGATTCTTAGTCTATGCTTTAATCCAAGTCCAGAAACTCCTTCAATTATCAAGAGAATCCCACAACAGAAAGGAACATATCCTGAATGTAACTACTTCCTTCTATAAAAGAAACAAAGAGCAAAATATTTTGAAAAAAAGCCTCAAACCAGTCTACTAGTTTAACCCTTTCCTCATTAAAAACCAAATAAACATTCCAGAGGGTTCAAAGAAAGGATAAATGAGGGGTATCTATATATTTTCTGAAAAAGTAATTTCTGTAAGTTTTTTCTCTCTTTTTTTTTGCCCTTCAAAGTGCTACTCATTGGTCCTTATCTATGCATTTTCAAAAATAAAATTACAGTGAGATTACAATGAAAACTTTAACAATTGAATCTAGAGTTTCAAAATGAGAAAAAAATCTTCTGATGAAAAACAACACCCTACTCCCTGCTTTGCAGTGAGCTGGGTTTGCACTAAGAGTAAAAGAAAAACCCTGCTCCACTATGTAACATGATTTAATCAGGGTAAGAAATTTTGCTAGCACAATGTTCAGGTCCACATACGCTTCTTCTAACAGACTGCAGGCATGGGGAGGGCTCTTCAGTATTTTTAAATTTTCTTTGAAATGCACAGTCTTATGAGAACTGACATCTCAAATTGCCCAAATAACAAGAAACTGATATGATCCATATCCTTAAGTAATTGCAATGGCACTGAAATTAATGGAAATCTGAGATTCAGAAGGTTTGGATTAGTTTCTCCCCCAAAAAAATCTTTTAATTTGGAGTCTGTCTATGTATCTATTGTTTAATAAAAGCTATACATTTTGAACGTGACTTTTAAAAAACATACTTCAGTCATTTATTAAATGCACTCTTCTGCCTTGACTTTAGGACCTATCAGTTAAGCATCAAGCAATTCTTCTTACTGTATTTCATTCTAAAGAGAGCTTTAAACATAAGCAGAAATCATCTTAGTCTGTTTATTTGCCTAGGAAAGGACTAGCAAATAAATTTGGAAATTTTGGGGAATATCATGGATATCAAACATAGTTCTGGTTTTCACTAAATTTCCTGGGAATAAGTGTACTGCCAATTATATTATATTATATTATATATTATATGCCAATTATATTACACATGGAAATTCAGATTTACTTTCATTTTAAGAAAGTTAAAGGGATAAATTTTCAAAACGGACTTTAATATAGAAGTTTTATTTACTTCCTATGTAGATAATTATGTTCTTCAGTGTGCTACAGCCAAAATTGTCATAGTGGTTATAATTCATAACCAAGTAATGATGGTGACAATCAGAACTTGGAGACAATAGCAACCAGATTTTTAGAATGCTAATTTATTCCAAGAATATAAAAGCAAGCTATCTTGTTTCTATTACTCTGCTCTCAATTTACTGGAAGAGTGTTAAGATGAATGAATAACTTCAGGTAAAGCAGTCTTATTTATGTGCAAAATGTAAAAAGTAAGCTAAATTTAAATAGTATCATTATTCAAACTGTAGGTGCAAAGTAAAGATTGTACCCTTACCTTCACAACGTGGGACAGTGGAGCTCCATACTACATTTCCGTCTTGCATAATACAGGTGATGGATTCAGAGCCTTGAGTCTTCACAAAGCCATCATCACAGTGAAAGGAAACAGAACTTCCCAGAAGGAATCTGTCTCCAAAACGCCTCCCATTTATAGGAATGCCTGGATCGTGACACTCATTCTGACCAAAGGCTGATAAAAAAATAGCAATAATACTGGTAATAAAACCCACAATAATAGCAATAATAAAACCCATCCCATGAAACTCTGTGTCTTGGTTTTTGGGGGAGAATAATATTGCAGTTGTAATACAGCAATACGTAACACATATAATATAGTAATATATAATTGAAAGTATAGAAAATTTCTCAATAAAAAGCTTCAAATCCAATGACATTCACACACAAGCAACATAGTTGGAATTCATAAGTTTTTTTAGAGATGTGTGGCTTAGATACAAAAGAACAATTTTCCTAAATTTTTCTCTTGACAAAATCCAGCTGTTTTCCTCTAGCATAAGGGAATTGGGGTTGTTTAACCTGAGAAAGAGGGAGGCTAAAGGGAGCCCCTATTGCTCCCTAACACTACCTGAAAGGAGGTTGTAGCAAAGTGAGTATTGCTCTCTTCTCAGAGGTACCAAATGATAAAACAAGAGGAAATGGCTTCCCTCTTTTTTTCCTGCTATTTTTCAAAGGACAAAAATTATCCCTTCCTATAAAAGCAAAAGACCAATTTAGGCATCTAAGACTTTAAAATGATTGAAATCAATGAAATCCAGCTTTCTGTGGGGAATCTTTCTAAACATTGAAACAAAACAGCTTGGCGACAAACACTATTATTTAAACTGACACAACACAGAAACAGTGTAAAAGGTCTCAAAGACAACTTTATTGTCAATTAACTTCTATAACCTTAGAAGATAATTTCTTCAGCTAAAATGATAACCTCTGTATAAGCAGCGTCTTTGAATGACTCATAAAACTTTTAGGAGAGTTACCAATCTATGGCAAATGTAAAAATGTTTTCTACATGACAGTGCTGTTACTAGTTTTCTACTGAGAGTACTGTTTAGCAATATATTTTTATAAAAAAAAGAGAGGGCCAACTGTAGCCAGATATTTCTTAGCCTGGCTGCCCAAACAGAAGAAACTTATTATCTCAGTAGCTATTTTTATGTACATGACTGGTAGGTCCACATTTAAGAACTTGCTGTCCAGCTACAATTAAACATGTACATTTCAGAATTGCCTTCTCAAAGGTAGCACATTCTTAAAATTCTTAAAGGGACAGTAGCCAGATAGAAGAATGATTCTAAATCAGTGTGCTCTTATAGAAAAGACTTCTGCATCAGTTCAGCTCTGTTCTAGACACTAGAAAAAACACAGAATGTAACTGTTATGTGTAATTCAGAAAAGAAATCTCTATTCTTAGTGGTTTATACTCTTAGATTCCACCCCATTCAACTAGAAAAAAAAATACAAAAGTAAAGCAGGTTCCCAGACCTATTTATTTGCATTGATGATTACATTTATTCTTTTCCGATTAATACCTCAGTATTTAAAATCTAAAGTTAATACCTTTATGAATTTATTCCAGATGGTTCCATTGAGAAATATGTTAAATTACATGCACTGGATACTTTGATGTGAATGATCTGGACTTTAGTTATGGACTCTGCATTTATGCAGTATGAACAAAAAAGATAAATAATAAATAATGAGGAGAATTCCTCAGCACTATCACAATTTTAAAAAAATTATAAGGATTCAGCTAATGAATACAAGGAAGACATCTGAAAATAGTGTGATTATACAATCATAACAATTTACTTCTGTGTAAATAAATCTAAATCTAAGTCTAAATCTAAATCTAAATCTAAATCTAAATCTAAATATAAATATAAATATAAATATAAATATAAATAATATAAATTATATTCTCTGTTTTAATTATTACGAAGCAAGCATAAAACTAGGCATATAATAAAAAGCAGAAGTTCTTACTTGTGTAAGTGATATTAAATCCTCTTCCAGTGGTAGAGTGATCTGACTGAAATTCAAGTCTTACTATGTGCCCACTGCTAGCCAATTGAGAAGGGACCTCATTGCCAGAAAATGTGCCAAGAGGTGGTAGATCTGAAATCCCATCATCTTTGATTGTAAGGTAGTCAAATTGAGGTTCTACATCAAAGTCATTGAAAATCAGATGGATTCTGCTTCCTGGCTCTGAGATAATTAACCAAACACAGTTCATATTGTTCCCATATTCCTCAGGATAATTTGGAGAAAGAATAATTCCGGATGGTGTGGTGAAGTTGAAGAAACATGAAACTAAAGGAAAGAACAAGAAGATTCTCAAAATACTATCCACACACTTTGTAGATACCTTTCTTTCTCTTTTTTTTTTTTTTTTTTTTTTTATTTTTGTGCAAAAGGATGATTTTGAAGCCTGGATGTCAAAACTACTACACATTCAAGCAGAAGATGTTTAACGCTTTCAGAACAGTTCTCCAATGTTGTATTTTTTTTGTCCAAGTGAATTCAAGTGACTGAAGCAGGGCCTGAAAGAGATTAGCATGTAGCAAACACCAAAGAAAGCAAAAGTTATGCTTGATCCATCAGAATTTGCAAAAAAAATATTGACAGCTTGGTGCTAAAATAAAAATCTCCAAATCTGAATGATTTTTTTCCAAATATGCATTAAACTGTATTTAACAATCAAAAAACAAAATGAAAAACAATCAAGCACAAAGGCCATTTTTGTCTGTAGCATATAAAATTAATATTGATGTAAATAACAGCGGAAATTTAGATGTGAATGAATCAAGAAATCCTAAGAGCATATGGTCTGAACTATTTTACCCTAATTTCCCTTTGATGGCATAGAATAAAACCAAAAATGATTTATAGCTATCATCCTTTTTTCTCTTTTGAGACAATTTTCATCAAGACATTGCCTTACTGGTTTCAGAGTCCTGACCTCCTGACCGGTACTGTAGGCAGAAGCACGGTATATTCAGAAAGGGGAAGACTCACTGAACATTAGTTAACACAAAGGACAACCATTATTCAGCCCTTCAAATGTGTCAAATTGACTCAGTGTATGTAAATAGATGTTATAGATTCCATGCTCTTTCACAGGGCATGTGCATATGTAACACTGGAAGCACAGTAAAATATTCTACATTGTCAACAAAAACTGATACAGCAATCCAATGCAATACAACACCATGAAGAAACACAACTTCTGTCTCCAAAGGGAACTGCTGCTGCCCTGTCTCTGTGCCGGGGCTTTACATGCTTAGACACATTTCAGCATTGCAAGGCATATTGAGAACTATTCTGGTCCAGAGCAATCTTGTTCAGTTAAGTCCTGTACCAACACTAAATACATACATATCTAAATAGAGTGGGACACCTCATAAAGGTTGTTATGGTTGTCAAATCCAATACTAATTTGTATGACTCTTTGTAGGAAAATTTAGGGAGATCTGCAGAACTGAAGTGCCTAATATACCTGTGTACTTGAAAGATTTGCTCTATTTTACAAGAAAGGAAAAAAACGAAAAGGAAAAAAACCCAACCCCTCAAAAAAAACCAACACACCAAACAAACAAAACACAAAAAAGACCCCAACCAACCTCCCCCCCCCCAAGAAAATCCAAAAGACAGCCTTTTAAAACAAAAAAATCACAACTAATGACCTTTCCTAAACTTTCCTACGTTTGATGTTCTTAACTTCTTTATATTCATATACACACCTTTGTGGTATATCCCAAAAAAAAAAAAAATTCCCAATATTTTCTTATGTGGATCTGCAGGCTGTTGAGCACTGCCAGAATGAAATGTGTATGTGCCACAGAGCCCTTTTGAACACTTATCTGCTATTAGAAATCGCTCATTTAGAATGTAATTCAACATACATTAAGTGGTTCAATTACATATAAAATGAATGTAAAGAACATTCTAAAAAAAGTCTGGTGTGACATTCCCCAAAAATGAGCTACTGAGTCAATTGAAAAAAAAAACAAAAACAAACCATAATGGAAAAAGTCTTCAAGGTACTTTGAAGTATTTTCCTGTTAATTAGTCACAAATGTTAAGAAATGCAAGAGGTTAAGGTCAGAAAAATAATGCAGAAAAAAAAATATAACAATTCTTACAAACACAGCTGGGTTTGTTGCCAGACCACTGGTTATTTTGTTGACACGTAATCGTTCTCTCTCCCACCAGCTCAAAAGCTGCTTGACATTCAAAGGTAAGTGTGTCTCCATGCAGAAAACTGCTGCCGGTCCTTTTTCCATATGATGGAATTCCAGGATCTCCACAACCTCCTTTCTCTATTTCTGAATATAGAAAAATTCAAATGCAACAATATGGAAAATTTGAATAAGGGAAATTTGATATCAATTTATATGTCAGTATCAGAAGTACTTTCAAAATTATGGCATTATATATCTATATAGAGAGAGTATATTATTAGTATATTTATATAGTATATATATTATATATATATACTAATAATTACAGCTGAAAATAAACTAGAGGTAAATGCTGTAGACCTGCCTCAAAGATGACTCAGGATCTAAAGTCTTTTCACAAGCTAATAGCTTCCATACCTGCATTGCTGCATTGCTGCATTGCTGAAAATAACAAAATACTTTTATTTAACTCTATGACTGCAAAAAATTACAGTATATTTGAAGGTAAAATTATAAGGCCACAGTATCCATCCTGCTCATGAAGACATTCTAAGTGTAGATGGTTTTTTTGGCAAAGAAGTACTCGTACTCAAGAATCTCTTCCCTCTCACATCTGCAATTTCATTTATAAGTCTATTAACAATATTATTAAAAGCGTATAATTTCCTAATAGAGTCAATAGATTTCAGTTTAAAAAAGCTTAAGTATAATAAAAACAAAATGGAGGAATTATTTCTTAATCTCATACTTCAAATTAGAGCCACATTTTTCCCAGATGCATTCAGCTATGCTGAAAATAAACATTTTGGATAGTACTTCAAGATATTGTCAAGGAGCTCTGTTTCTTAAATTATTTAATTTGTATATCTCAAGTCTACATAAACCGGGTAAGCCTATAAAAAATTCAAGTCTTATGAAATTTATGAATACCAAAAGTATTCAAAAAGAAAATGTAAATATTAATTGCCTGTGATAGAATCGTCTTACAAAATACTATACACGTGGCTGCCCATCAGAAAATGAAGGCTCCATTTCTTTGACATTAAATTGAAAGCAATTTTTAAAATTAATTTGATAAGAAAAAATAATAAAAAGGCACTTCGGATTCTATAAACTGTGTTGTTGCACATGTAATCAAATTATGTAAGTCTGATTCAAATAAAAGTACAGATAAAGTTCTTGGTATTTAAATATTTCACAGTTCAGTCCAAGGTATGAAATCAGAAACATTCAAGATAACATTCAAGAAACATTCAAGAAAATTCAATTCACTGAATAGTTATGAAATATTAATATAATTTAACACCATTGAAAATGTTTGCTGTCAAATATTGTTAAATCCAATAATGTTAAATCCTGACAGAAGTGTATACCTTGATACAGCAACAGAAATTTTAAGATACAGGATACAAAATTATGATATGTGAAGTCAATCCGCAATGTTTACACTCTTAAAGCAGTCATTAACAGATTGTTGACAGACGTATTGAGAAAGGTATGGCACATATTTCACAGTGTAATCGTTTTCTCGACCTGCTGGTGATGCTTTGCCTGATGCACCCATTATTATTTTATTTAAATAATTTGTCTTAACAGAAAGTTAGAATGTATAAATTAATAAAAACATTTTCCAAAATGCCCAGTACACAAACACAGTAAAACATTGGGAGAGCAATTTTTAAAGAACATTTGTAAATAAGTATTCAAAATTATACGTACAAATGGGTTAATGTAGCTTCACTTGTCTGTTCCTACTGAGATATTGATTTTTACTTCCATGGAATAGAATAGAAAACCTGTGTGTTCAGCTATGCACATGGGGGAGCCACAAAAACTCAGAATATACATTTTAATCACATTTTAGAAATTCATCTCCCTCACTGACAGTGGATCTGTATCTAATTCAGCATGTGAGAATGATCGTAAACTATTTGCCAAATTTAGGACATGAACAAAACACTTTGTTATTCTTAAAGTATCACTCTTCATCCAAGAATGCCCTTATGGGCATACGGTGGTAAATAATTTGGATTTGTAAATATCTTATTTGCGAGCACGAAAAACATACAAAATTTAAAAACATTAACACTAACTTCAGATAAAACATTTTTTGAAAATGTTTCATTCCTTGGAAAAATAAAGTTTTAACAAAATATGTCTCATAAAAAACAACTGAATGATAAATTTCAGATTCTCTAAAACACAATAGAGAGATTTTTGAATCAAATTATTTTATACTGAAAAGCCAAATAACTCATAAAAAATGTCAAAATTAAGTACATTAACTTTATTTCTATTTAAACATTCAGAGTTTGTGCTTGTTTGTTCAACATAGAAATAATCCAGAAACCACAACAGATTTATAAAACACTTCTGAAGATGTCTTATTTGAATTTGGACAATAAATTGCTTGAAAAATTCCATCCAGGTCTAGGAATCTATATCTTCACAAACTAAAATTGAAGACTATATGCATCCCTAACAGGAAATCTAATCTAGTCAAAAGTTATTCAGGCTGACAGAAAACACCCACTGTAATTCATAGAATCATCATAGGATCACAGAATTTGGGGGTCTTAAAGATCTCCTAGTTCTAACCCCTTTGTCATGGACAGGAATACCTTTCACTAGGCCCAGGTTCCTTAGATCTGGCCTGGCCTTGAATCCCAGGGATGAGGTATCCCCAACTTCTCTGGGCAACCTGTTTCTGTGCCTCAGCACCCTCACAGTAAAGTGTTTTTCTTCCTAAACTCTAATCTAGAGATTAATCTAACCCTCCTTCAGTTTAAAGCCATTCCCCTTTGTCCTACCACTAGATGCTGTGGTGAAAAGTCCCTCTGCAGCTCTCCTGAAGGCTCTCTTTAGGTACTGGAAGATGCTCCAAGGTATTCACAGAATGAGCTCTCAAGCGTCAGACCAGGCTGCTCAGGAAGGTAGATGAGTCACCATCCCATCAGTATTTAAATGATGTGTAGATGTGGCACTGAGGGATATAATTTAGTGGTGCAATTGGCAATACCAATGGTTGGATTGATGATCTTAAATGATTCTCTGATTCTCTTTAGTCAAGAGCTACATTTCCATTACCTTAATAACCCAAAACTAAGGGAAGACGCAGAAAGCCAAAATAATGGTTTTGTATTTACACACAAATAATACTCTTTCTTTGTAACTTGATTTAAAGCAATAGGCATGTAATGATTCTCAATATTTTTCTCTGGGATTTTGCACAGATATTTTCTTCATTGTCCTTTCTGATACCTGTTTGACTTGTACGCATTTAGTCAGTGAACAGTTTTTAAAAATGTCTATATGTAGCTGGGATGCATTGTGTGTATTGATCCAACACATTCACTGATTATTCTGTTTCATAAATTGAAAAGATTAGCTGTGTTACTTTGCTAAAGAAGATTACATTTCAGACCAATTCTGTTGAAGTAATGTTGAGCTCTTAGAAAAATCCTGTGGGATAGAAAATGTTCTTAAAATAACAAACATGAAAATAAAATCCATGCTAACCTTTTTTGCATGGCAATTAGAGACCTGTTCTTTCAGGATTATTCTCATTCAATGTTGAACTTCTTTTGATCTGAGTTCTTAGAGCTGTGTGAACTTCATGATGTTTGCACATAAACTCTCAAGCCTAAATTTAAACATCAGCTTCCTCTGGTTACCAAAATATTAATATTGATTTTATGCAATTGTTCTTGGCTTTCATGTACCCTCTTTCAATAGCCTGGGGAAAGGGACTTTTCATCTTGTTTGTAAACTAGAAATATTTACTCAGTTTCAGGGAATATTCTTTCTTTAATGTTAGAAGAATAACAAGATTAGATTTCTGACTGTAAGATCATATCTCCCTGAATTAATTGAAAGACATTTCTGTTTCTCTGTTTCATTTAAAATGAAGAAATTTGGCAATTCAAAAGTGATATTATCTTTTAAATATGTAACATGACTAATAGTTGAAAGGTGTCACAATGCAATTCAAGTCTTTTTTGATGTAAATACTTTGACTATGGCATCTGAAATGTATAATAAATGCATCTCTGGTATCTGAAATGTATTATAGAAAAGTTTATAGTTTAGAAGATTTTGCACTCTTAAACTTATTATTCATGGTAGGAGTAATTTACTTTTTTCCCCTTGTTACTAGATTAAAAATACACGGTTTAAATTAAATTCTTAGTGTTGCTGTGTTTTCATCCACATTATCCAATATTCTAGTTTAGACGATTAGTGAATTATCTAATAATTAAATCAGAATCCGGATACAACCCAAAGAGTATAAATTATAATCACACACATTAATAATTCAGATGTATATATACAATTTAAAATAAATACGTATTTTTAAGACGTGAGTTGAGCAAAAATCAATTTTTGAGATATAAAATAAACTCCAGGTTTTTATAAGGAAGTTAAAGTCAATAGCTCTAAAGCAACTATTCGACATTATTTCATAAATTTCATCTTAATTACAGTCAAATTAGATTAAGGGAAGCTGTGAACTGACACAGGCATACATTTACAAAAAAAAAAAAAGAGACTTTAACATTTAAACTCTGAGAGGTCACAAAAATTCATGTTCCATATACAAGAAAAGTGATGATTTATTTTATTTCCTCTTGTTCCTCATACCTCCAGGTGTTAACAGTCATTATACCTAATGTAGTTTAAAAACACAAAGAAGAAACTCTTATACAAACAAAACCTCATAGAAAGAGAAGGGATAGAAAGAGGCTCAGGATTTCAGAAGAGGACATAAGTAAATGAATGATACTATATAGATAATTCTTGCAATGCAACATAGGAACTACTACTGAAAAAGAAAACGGTAAAAACCAATACAAAACCAAAATTCAGATAGCACATAATTGGACAGTAAAAGTGGCTATTAAAGTTAAAAGGAGGTTGGCCTACTGCTAAAAAGAGGATGGCCTTACATGACAATTTTATAAATGATGGCAATTTCATCATTATTCCAGTAAATTCCTTCAAAGAAATTTAACAGTACAATTTATTATCACTGTCCAAATATAAAAAGAGGCCTCCTTCACAGATCATATAGTTCCCAGCAACATTTTAAGAGAATCTCACATTTCTCTGAAATGTTTTGTCCTTGCTGTTATCAAAAAGACCACAGATCATATCCAGTAGATTAATTTTTGCTGCTTCCATCTTATTGCAGTCTGTATCAATATTAAAAAGACCTGCAAACATGACTTTAGAATCAGATCAATGAAAAAACAACAACTCTCCTGGGAAGTCAATTTAAGCTAACAGTTCACTATCATAGCATATTCTGGCTTGCTGGTAATAATAACATCCTATTGCATCATATCTTATAAAAATCCTTGAAAGCAATAATAAATAACAAAGCAGAAAACAAACTTACAATATGTTTTTTAAGGTTATTATTTACTGTGTATTTAAATACGCTATTACAGAATGCAGAAAAATAAAATGTTAATTTGTGTAAATTCAATTTTACATGTCCAGGGTAACTGTACATCAAATCTGAACAGCAATGAGGAAGAAGCTTTTTGTTACTTGTTGCAAAAAAACATGTGATACCTACTAACCAAGCATTTTAAATTCATTAGAAAAAATTTGTAGAAAAATTAATCGGAGGGACAAAAACATTATTATGAGTTTGCAGGCACAATGACAAGTTCTGATTTGACAGCTAGGACTCAAGGAGTAGAAGCTCTGGCATACTAGATAATTCTATGAAATTGTAAGCTGTTGAAAATGTTAAGAATTACTGGGAAAGGAATAGTGAACAAAACAGAGTATAGCATTCTGTCCTCACAAAAAAACCTTCAAAATTTTTATTTCCATGTTGAATTTTACATGTAGTACTGCTCTTCCATTTAATACATGCAACATTAGAACTAGGAGAGGAAAACAAAAGATCAAAGTTACTGAGGAAACAAGGACCAATTAAATAGATTGCAAATCTCTTTTTCTGGGGGCTGAAATACAAGTGTTCAAAAAGTTGTTGGACAAACATATGGAAGAAATCTTTTTGAGAGAGAAATTATTTCTGCCATCTATCATTGGAAAAGGAGAAAATACTCTGTTTATTGATCTATCACCGTGAAATTCACCATTTCTTCCCTAATCACCTATTATTTTCAAGTACCAATATGCTTTTGGTCTCGCTGTAGATTTTTATTCTACTGTTTTGTTATAAGGAATCTGATATTGTTCAAATTACAGAGTTCATTGTGCCTTATTACTAGAAAGAGTAGGGTCTGTCAGCACAAAGGACAGAACAGTGCCCTGAACAAAACTTACCACAAAGTTATCCTGTGGAAAGAAACTTAGAAGGTTATGGAAAATAAGAAGTACAGAATAAAGGAAGTACAAATGCCTCAGAAATTAACAGAATAACATACGGGTGAATATTGTGAAAAGGCATACCATGGAATGAGGTAGAAGGGGGTAACAAAGCTTGAAGAATTCAATTGTCATTAAAATGAAGAGAAAGAAAAATAGCTAGCAGGAAAGAAGAATGAAGAACATTTTCTCTTGTCTAGATAAAAAATGAGTTTAAATAAAATTAAGAGAAGGGCAGGATAAGAAGAGAACAGCTTAAGGACCATTCAGAAAATGCAGACATATTCAAGGAAACAGGGCTTAATTAAATTCAGTACTTAAACAGGTCAGTCAATGGACTATTAGCAATTATCTTCAAGAACTTGTGGAGAACAAGGGAGATGCCACATGACTGAGCAAGGTCACATGTGTTAACTGTCTCAAAAACTGGAGAGAAGAGGAACCAAGGAATTAACCAAATACCTGTGCATCTAATTTGCCCTCTCAAATGGGGAAAATTATATGCTTTATATTCCTTTACAATGGAATATCCTTAAATATATTAAAATTATCTTAAGTCCTGACAAGAAAGGCGTGGTAGCTGTCTAGATATCTCTGTCAATGAGTTATTACTGATAAATCATTTGTAACAGGATTGTAAAGCCAACACCGATCCTAACCAAAGTAATGGAACCACCAATATAAAACACTATTTCTAAAGGGTTAAAAGACAAAAAATATAAATTCCTAGTAGTTAACATGGTTTTATGGAAAATTGGCCATGTCATACAAATAATATGTTTTTCAGATTATAAACTCAGATGACACAATATATTTGGACTTCTTTCAACCACTTAAATTAGTGACACACAGCATTCTAATTATGAGTTGGCATCATAGAAAATTAATTCAGTACACATTAAATGGATTGCAATTAGGTAATTATAGTATTTCAAAGCAAAAATATCAATAAACAATTATCATTAGACAATAGAATTTCTTCGATTAATCTTATACTTTTTGCCCAATCCGAACAGTTTGTTACAGAAATATTACAGAAAAATAGGTAAACAACACTGTCACACTATTTTCAAGATGATTTAACCTGATATGTATTATAGGTGTACACATCTTCTTGAACACATGTACCCACATAAGGATTGCTTTTTCTCAAACCCTTAAAATAAACTCTCACCAAAATGTCAAGCCTATGTCAGCTGAGAATTTTTTAAAATAAAATTAATGTTAGATGGTAGGACCTTATTTTCCCTGAGTATCCACTTCCGTACCTTACAGTGGGTGTGCCTCTGCTTTAAAGACCAGTACTGATAAGTACAGTACAAAATTAAAGATTAAAATTATGTGTGCATTTCCTGGAGCTTCAACTCAGTACTTTTCTAACACACGTTGTAGATAGATACAGTAAGTGCTCAAATGAAAAAATGTTAGCTTTGGAAGCAACTGAATGTACCAATATTAGTACAGTGTGGACATCCAAATAATTTTGCATTATTATATTTCAGCAAAGAAGCAAGACAGATGAAGTCAAAAATATTCTTCTGAGGGAAAAAAAAAGAAAGAAAAAGAAAAAGAAAAAAAAAAGAAAAAGAAAAAGAAAAGAAAAAGAGAAAACATCTTTAAGCGTTATGCTCCTACATTCTGCCCTTGTGGGACAAATCCTACCCTCTACTTTTGGACCTAGTCCAGCATCTTTTAACCTATTTTGGCAATGCACAAGTTCTCAAGATCTCAAAGTTTCTCTCTTTGATTAATTTTGAGACTTTATTGCATGGGCACTCTTTCCATCTACAGAAATGTCCCTTTTGTTCTTATTTATGTCTTATATGTTTCGATTTTTTTTTTTGCTGTGCCTCCATCCCTGTTGGCTCCTGTCCCCTTGGTCACCCAAGAGTTCTGGGGTGGAATTAAGGAAGACAAACTTTCCTTCTCTTTCCAAAGATGCCTACATGGCCAAGGCTTTAGAACAGGAGGGGCTTTTTTCCCAAATAAAACACACTTTCTGAGGAGCATAACCTAATAGAAAATTACTCTGCAGATAAGTAAAGGAAATCTCATAGCTTAGAATTTGGTCTGGAAACTATTCCACATAAACATACTGAAACAGTATATACCCATATGTACATGTAAATATTTTGTAGGCATAGTATACACTAACGAAAACAAAGAAACAACTAACATTAATTTGTTTTTTTCAGTGAGAGCAATTAAAAACTGAAATTTCACATAGGCACATAGGGGAGTCTTCATGACCATTAACTATCTATTTGACTTTGCATAAATAGACTGGACTTCATCTTAAAATGAGCAAACTGCTGTATGGGAATCCTGTGTCTGTTACTATATAGCAAAGCTTAACTGTGGCCTTCATAGAGTAACCTGGACTGGATACAGTTAAAATTTGTTCATTTAAAAAAAAAAAAAAAAACCACACACAAAAAAACCCCAACCCAGCAACAACAAAAAAACAACAACAAGAGGAATTGAGTTTTAAAGCATTTGACAAGTACAGTGTTTTGGAGTTTTTTTTCTGTTTGTTTGTTTGTTTTGGTTTTTTTTCCAAAAATAGCCCAAATAGCACAAGCGGGGGAAAAATTCAAATGTAAATGTATTTATGTTGTTCCTATCAGGTACATGTTCTGGTGAAAGCACATCCAAAGGTCTATACTGTAGAGAAGCAAGCAGCAATAAATAGGTTGCACCCACTTTTCTTAAGCACATTATGAGTGGAAATAAAAAAAAAAAAAAAAATTGAATTAATTGAATTAATGGAAATTAGGAAAAAAAATTGAATTTTTTTTACATCCAATTCTTGCTAAAATCTGTCAAAACTCCTCCTCTTTCCTCTGCAGATTATTTTTACCAAAATAGCACAGGAGATACTTCTGGCCATGGTTCCAAGCAGCTGATTAAATTTTCAACCAAACTCAATATGATATTTGGAAACACAGTCCAGCAAGGTTCCGTTGCAAGCTGAATAAGCTTGAGTAATAATACTCACCAAAACTCAGTAATCTTTTCTACAGCATGCTAATGCAACACAATAGAAAAATTAAAAGACACAAGCTTTTTTATTATGTTCTTTATAAAGGTGACTGTGTGAAAACATTTCGCTTTTTCAGAGGTCATACAGACAATAGAAAACTGAAAGTGGCAACAAATATTAAGACCCTGGAATTATCAAAGACAGATAGATTGAAATGTGGTGAGTATCCCAGATCATGAGAAATATCCAGAAGGTTTATACCTTCTGGCTTTATACATACATATATATATATTATATTATATATTTTTAAAGCATTTAAAGTCTTAGTTCTGCAAGGAAGGCTATGCAAGTGCACACAGGCTAATATCATTCTCTGGAATTGAAATAGAGCCAAGTATATTCACCTAGTAGAAATAGTCCTATTTTTTTTTTACTTTCAAATGATTGGAAAAACACATCAAAAGGCATACCTGGAGATATGGACTGGAAACAGTTTTATATATGTATTTACAAGGACTCATGCTTCATTTATTTTTTATATTACAACTGATATTTTTAGAGTATCTGCAAAACATTCACTGCTTTCTTTTGTGATCTACTTGTGATGATTTTCTTTTAAAGTAAATATTACTCTGCTTTCTAAAATTTCCTTCAGCACTATGCTATTCTTTGCACACTGAAAGGGAAAATAAAGACCCTTTGAACACACTACTAATTCCAGGCCTATAAATGAATTGTAAAGGAGATGCTCTTTTAAAATCTTTCCTTGAAGGGTGTTTAATGTCCTACTGAAGAAAGGCCTGGCCATGGCTATGCTGGCCTGAAAAGGTGACAGGAGAGGTGAAGGTACAAGGCAGTAGCAAACTGTTTTTCACCGACAGTCAGCACATTGTATTCAGCTTCATCTGCACATATATCCCTTTTAATGTAGCTCATTACTCCTTGCACTTAGAAACCTTCACTCTACAACACTTAGAAACCTTCACTCTACAATTTTATATAAGTGATGTTCTGAGAACACTAAGACTCCATATTTCATATGATCTATTTTCTAGTAAATGTTAGTTCTTCATTATTAGAATAAAATTGGGTTTTCAGACATGTTCCTATGCAAACAGAGTATGCAAACACACATAGTGCTAAATAAGATATCATTGTAGCTTTTTGTTAACTTAATTCAGTGATTCTCATGTATAATAAAGAGTCTGAATGAACTTTTTTAATATGCTGACATATATACAACAAAGAAATGCACAAAGTCTGAAATCCATTCTTTATAATGTTTTAGATTAGGAAGTATTGTTTTTCCCAAATTTCACAGCAACATTAAAATAAGCCCTGATTTCATCTGAATAACAACCCCCTTTAATCTAAATTGCTAACAAAATGAGAGAGCAATATAAAAAAGGCTGCTCTTGAGGATATGCTGACTTTGCAGCAAGCAGAGGTGTTAGTATGTCACATCAATTTCAGTCAAAGTGTAAAATTTATGTCTGCTTATGAGCTGAATAGATAAATCATGCAGTGGTTGAAAGGATTTAGGAAAGATATAAAGTCCTGAAGAACTTTGAAGAACTCTTTGGTGAAATAAATTTTCTTTATAGAGGATCTTACTAATAGACAACTGTGTGTTAGAATTAAAATCTTCAACTGTTGCTTAATATTTCTGACGTCTTTCTTTAGTACCAACTACCAGTATGGTGTTTTCAATAATATTTGAGATTCAAATATAGTTTTCCATTTGAAATCATGTGACTTAGTAATCAACAGTGACATTTGAGAAATTCAACAAATACTATAATGAAGGTACAAATTATGCAGAAACTGTTTAATGACCCAAACCTGATCATCTTTTGTCTTTTTGTGGTGTTAGTTACTAAAAAGGAAAGCATACCAATAAACATCAAAATCCTAAAAACTGCAACTTACTTTAATTAGATGATAATAGGAGTCTAGCCCAGCTTAAAAGATGGAAAATGCATATGAACAAGAAATTCCAGATCTTTTTAAAATCTCAAAAACAGCTAAAATGAATCTACTATGTAAAAATATCATTGTGTGAATTGTGCAGAATTCCAGTACGGCATTTCTAAGACAGAAGTTTTACTAAATAAATTTACACACTGTACTAGAAATTATCAGTGATGGAGGTGGTCTACAGTGGAAAATAATCAAGATTCCAAGGATTGGGATGAAATTCAGTGCAGGTGAAGATTTGTGTGAAGAACACTGATGTCATACACCAGCACTGTGATGATAAAGCACTGGGCAGGGTCTTTATGTATCCTGGTCTGCCTACAAAGAGGACTTCTAATCCTGCTCCCCTAAACCCTAGGGGCTGGCACCTCGGATGTGGAGAGTGTCCCACTAGGTCTGGCCACTCAAAGGAAACATGGACAATCTCTCCTTCCTTGCTCCTGCCAGGCTTAACCACAACAGCATGTACACACACAATTCTCTCTCACCAGGAAAAGAACACAACTATGGCCATTAAAGCCACATGAAAGAATGTGCAAAATTACTCCCTGAGGTGTGCCATTGTCCTCAGATTACTGTGATTTAATCCTCTTCAGAGGATTTGTATTCTTCTGTCAAAGAATATTAAGTTGCAGTTATGAAGGGTCAAAATGTCACTGAAGGAGAGCGCTTACATAAGCATTTAAGGTAGATTACTCAGCTAAATATGTACTTTATTGTACAGTTATTTTTAACTTTTTTTTCTTAATTTTTTTTTCAGAAAACATTTAGCATTTTGAGCATCTACTTGCAGATGTAACAGACAAGTATTTTTATGTCAGTGGGGTACAGCCAATAGGGCCATAAGCATGGAAGCAACCTAATGATCAACTGGTTGCATGATCCACCTTGGATCCTGAGAGCCATAAAGCTACTTTTAGATGCGGCACACCTATAAAATAATTGGAATAAGTCAAATTCAGGCACATATTCACCTTATCAGTCCTTTTTCTGGCTGCAACTGCAACCTAACATCGCTGTTTGACACTGCTACAAGGTCTACTGTCCCAGTAACTCGCTGCATAATCCTGACCTGGATATGCATGGCAATGACTGCGCCTAACTTATCCACTTAACAGGTAAATGCATGCTTGAATCAATATTAAGAAGTGGCACAAACTAAATCTTCCTGTTGATTTAAAGATGCATTAATACTCATACTACATTAATACTACGTGAGATCACATGTGCTGGACAAATTTGGGTATGACTGGTCTTCACTTGTGGTCAAAAAAACCCAGAAATGCAGCTCAAGAAGAAAGCTAATTAAAAAAAAGTTTATGAATAAAAATTACTTTATTTACGAATTCTTTACCTATTCTATTTAAAAAAGTCCTTGCTTTAGCCCATGACCAGCAACAAACTGGAAAAAAGCATGGTTGTAAAAGTATAGTCTTAGCATATCAACATACTTTGTTGCTGTTACCAGACCATCCTGTGACCTCAAGGTCATGGTGTGATATAGTTTTCATCACTGTGCATTTTATATTTATTTGTGTGTATATCATGTTCTTTATATATGTGATACTATCAAAAAAAAAAAAAAGAGTTGAGAGTCATAACATGGCAGGACTGAAAATAAGGCTAGAGCTTAAAAAAAAATCAGTAATTAATTTATTAATTCAAAATAAGTACTTTTGGTGCACCTAAACCTATTTAACCAGTGGTCAGAAGATGCCAGGTCTTGCTCTAATGCATATTTAAAATTTATTTAGACAGAAGCAACTTCAACAAGGCAGATCAGAAACAACCTTCATCAAGACTACCATTTGGCATGTTTATGATATTTCTTACAGGAGATTACATAGTAGGATTTCAGATATGTCCCTTGCATGGAGAAAATTCCAGGTTTTTCATAACCTTACTAAATATTCAGGAAGGAAAAATTATATTAGAAATGTAACTAAAACTTACAGTCTATTTTTATAATTTCTTTACTTTTTAAACAGTTCTGCTGGTGAAACTCTGAAAACTGTCTTCACAACAGCCTGTACATTCTCTAAATATTTCCTTCTCTTCTTTTTTTTGTTGAAAATTTTAATATTAAAGCAGCCATTCATGGTGCTATATACACATTGAGAAATGTTAGTGGGTTTCTTCATAAAATATCAGCTGTGAAAAATAAAATGTAATTTTGTTTAATTTATGAAGACCTGTGAAGTGACACCTGGTCATCTTGGATTCAGTAGGAAAAACTGGCACAGATAATAATTGGAGAGCATTTCAGTTTAGATCCTTTGAAACACTTAGGTGTGGTATTACAATATATCTCATTCTTCAAGGACAGAACAATTTAAATTTCTGGCCTTTTCACAGAAAATGTGCTTTCAGAGGATTTTTTTTGAAAGGTATTAAACCATTCCGTTAAGATATTTGGGATCTATAACAGAGAATGAAGGACTTTCAAATACAGTCTATAAGATAGGTTATTTGAAAAAAATAATGGTAGGTTCAAATAATTCTTCAGCTTTTTTACTTTTTTTTTTTTTTTAGTATGGATTAACAACTTTCTATTTTAGCAATAATAGTGTGGTTTTAACGTGGTTTAGAAAGTTTATTACCAAAGTTAATTGTTGCCTGTAGTGTCTTGCATTTTACTTATTACATAGAGGTAATACTTAAATTATTTTTGTTTTTATAATGCATGACACTGAGTATGAGTGGCAGAAAAATATCAAGACATCTCTTGTATTTGCAAACATGGTAGCTGTTTGTCAGTTTCCTGGAGTTAAAGAACAAACACCATTTGTTTTACCATCTGGGTTTCCACAGGTCACCTTCCAGTGCATAATGCAGCACTGGTACAATGTTATTCCTCTGTATTCAAAACTCCTTCCAGGAACTATCTCTACAGGACGTGAGTCTAAAATCTTTCTTGTGGCTCCAACTGTTGGAGAACTGCATTCTACAGTCCAAGAAACGTGATCAATAGAGCAGACTACAAAAACTGGAATAGTGAGACTATAGAGAACCCTACATCTTTCTGATGTTAACCTGTTTCTGGAGGTGAGACAAAGAAGAGGCAAAAGAACTTGGGAAGGCATGCCTCTCTCTTAATCCCTTAGGCAAATTGTAAATAGGATTAAGTTTACTATTCATACATAAAATCTGTTATGCATATCAGTTCATTTACAGTCATAATTTCATGGCATTTTTAGGTGGACATGTTAATAATGCAAGATAGGTGAACTGCATCATTAATATCCTTTCTTAATAATTAAAGTGAGATGAATTGCAGTTAAAGTAACAATTTTCTAAGACTGACACTATTTAAATAGTGATAAAAAAGGAAAATTAATAGATACAAAGTCAAGATTTGGTTGGTGAGCTGTAAAATATTGCCCAAGAGGGTGAGAAATCATGTTCCAATCCTGAGCAAAACTCACAACTTTTTGAGAAAAAAGATTTAAGTAAGTATGTCCTTTGCTTTGTCTCTACAGAACATTTATAAGGCATCAAAGTCTGCAGTTTGCCTTCTTTTTAGCTAACTGTAATCACTAAGACAGTGTCCTTGAGGTTACATGTCGCAATCTATTAACTTTCTCAAAATTAAAATGAGATTCTATTTTTAGACAGGTTCTTTGACTGCTAAACCAGAGGAAGAAGATTCATTCAGGCACCTTGTGACAAGATAGAAGTTTAAACTTTACACTTAGCCTAAAGCACAAAATGTATTGCAAGTGCAGATGGTTAAAAGTTTCATCAACAATAAAAGATGAGAAAATTCTAATAAAACAAATGAGAACATTCAAAGGGAAAAGAGAAAAAAAAGCTACAGTTCACCTTTATCTTAAAACATTTACTATACTTTTTAATTAGTAAATATTTCATACTTTAGAATATTGAAATTCACTTGCAAAACTGAAAAAAAAAGCACAAATAACACACAATGGGTTGGAAAACAAGACTGAAAGCCAAAATCCAGCTGTCAAATGATAACAATATACTCCACCAAAGACATGCTACTGCTACTGCAAAATGCACATAGTAGGTGTTTGCAGAAAGTCCACAGAAGTAAGAGGTTGAACTCCATAAACCAAATAACATCATTAGACAAATACAGAAATGACAACAGATGAATTTACATTAGAAATACTAGAAAGATATTATAGCAGAAAAATAAATCACCTGATATATACAATTTACCTTCTCTTAACCCTATGAAAAGGTTCAAAAGTTTAAAGATTATAATTTTGGTTTGGGAAAACAATGTAAAGTGCAAGATACATAACTTGTGCCAACACTCTCTCTCCATTATACAATCACTATTTCCACTGAATGGATTTTTTAAAGGCAATATATTTTCTAAGTAAACACAGGCCCTAAAAATGACACAAATACAAAAGATAAAGCCATGAAAGAAGGGACAAGAAAGGGTAAGATTAATTTATATAGAGAGTATGTGATTGTACTCATGCAATAAAACATACTTGAGCCATGTAACTATGCAGGCTTAATGCATGGCACAATGTCTTAAGATTCCTTAATTTCTCAGCTATAGAAGGGCTACAGGCCTGCATCTGCTTTTTCATCCACCGCTCTTGTACATCCCACTTAAGCAATTGGGACAGTGTTCCAAGAGCATCTGTAATTTCACTTATTCTTGTATGGTTATTCTCGTGGCCATGGACCTGCAAATCTCAGTAGTGTTGCTATGGAGAATTCTCATAGGAAGTGATTGCCACCCTCATGAGAATCACCCCTTCTTTCTCCTCTTTTGTCTTCAGTTTGTTGATTTCAGTTCACATTAACCAAAACATGATGCATAAAAGAAGTAGATAACAATAATTAAAACACTCAAATATTATCCAAAAACTTGAACTACAAATGCGTAACAGTTGATCTGATTAGTGAACTTGAGAGAGTCCCAAAGAAATATAGTGTTAGGGAAAAATATGGAGGCAGTATAACCTTAATCCTTGGTATCATCATCACCTGCCTCAAAGGAGAGACTAGTAGAAAAATATTAGTGTGGAAAAGTAACACCGTGTTTCCTGGCTGACCACTGTGGAATATTACCCCTTTCCTGTTCCTTTCAATGTTCACAATATGTCACAGATACAGACCCTACTTCTAAAATCCTGCTCAGGCAAGCCTTAATGTCCTTAGTGCAATTAATGTACAGCATTTTAAACTTGAGGTTAACTTCTCCACTTTTCACTCTTTATTTTGCCTGTTTTAGTATTGAAACAATAAGGCAACTAGAAATGAAGTGAAACATTTAGAGTATTCAGTTTATGGACAATGTTTAAGGAGCACTCCCACTCTTCTAATTTAGTTACTTTCAGTTACTGAACTGTGAATAGTCTCTCAATGTTTTGCAGCATCTTTTGTAAAAAACTAATTTTGACAAGATTATTATCAAATAATTTTCATCATATGTGCCCATAAGGTACTATTGAAAATAGTATTAAATGTTTTCCCCCATCCTTAAGGCGAACTAATTAACATGGAAATTAACAGAAAATGATACCAGATGTTAATAAGAAAGAACTCTTTCTAGCTGCAGGTCTATACAACCTATTGAAATGGAAAAAATCAGCACATGCATGCATACTAAGAGATATCAGGTATTTTTAATACAATTAATCAACTTCAGAAGGTGATGAATTTCACGCAGTCAAAAAGGAAAAAAAAATGTTTATACTGCAAACGTTCTCATTTCTTTGAGACAGAAGCAACACAAATGAAGCTAGGGTAACTTAGATAAATTTTTTTGAGTTAAATTTCCATAATGCTATACATCTTCTTAATTTCCATGATAACCTACAGTATATCTGTTCTATTGTTCTCATTGCATACTAATTTTGACTTAGGTCTGTGAAGATTCTCAGTGAGACATGAAAATAAGGTTTATAAGTACCCCAATAAAATCTTAGAACATTAACAATATTTTTCAAATAGTTTCCAATATGACACAGGTTAGCAGAAGGTAAAATCTAAGATCTTTCAAAATATATTAAAAACTTGTAGCTTCTATTGACCTCCTAGCAAAAAGTATTATGACAATAACTTTCATTTTTACTTTACTTCATTAACCATTAACTGAAAATAGAGACAGTATCAAAATTCTAAGTTTGTGAAAGGACTGAATGCTTAGTTGAAATGAATTTTTTGAGGTATAATGAAGTTGCAACGTAAACAAAAATAGTTAATTTAGCTCATACCTTGATAAACAGCTTTGAATCCTGGTGAGCCAATGCTGTCATCAGATTGTAAATGAAGCCACATCTGGTTGCTCATGCTCACAATAAGATCAGGAACACTAGATCCAGTGAGTCTGTATGTAGGATAAATGGCAAAGTCATTTGTAGATGCATAAATTACTACTACTACTATCACCACTACTACCACAAAATACAGCTTTTAAATTATTCACATCCTGTTCTAATCAGTTGTTCAATTGATAAAATTAACTATTCTATAAGAAATAGCACAATGTGAAGTAATAGAAAGAATTTTTTTGAATGACTTCATTCAACAATGACTAATCACTTCCAATAAAGCTGTTCCTACCTAAAGTTTCCATTAAGAGATGAGACTGACTGTATGAATTAGTTTTCACCTGTTTGTATGAGTATTGCTTTACTGCCATGCTCTCTAAAAGAGAAGAAAATTGCTTTACATGCCTTAGAGCCTGTATGTCCAGAACTTACTACAATCACATCTACTCCATTAAAATAACTCGCAGTGATCTCTCAAATTCCAGGGAACTGCTATTTCTCACACAGTAATGTGTGACAGATACATATAGATAAGTACAGTACAATATATAACATATATAAGGCAAACTGGTGAATCCCACCATAAAATTTTAGCTCTTGTCACTAGTGTCACTTATACATCTGTAATTCTGGTATCAAAAAGTTGTGTGTCAAAAGGAATCAATAAGAAAAAATTGCTTCTTAACAGTGAAAAACTAGTGCATACTCATGTTCTAGTCCTGAAAACCATTCAGATCAGGTTTTACAAAAAGCAATGGGAAAAGTCACACATAAAAAGTGACTGTAGAATCTCACTAACTAAACTTTTGTCAGATACAAACCAGAAAATTCTCTTTCTTCCCACCCTCGGTCTTGATTATGTGAAAAAAATAGGCATGAATTAAGTAAAACTAATAATGTACCAAACCAAGATAAGATGTTCCAGAAGCAGAATTTTTCAAGAAAACAGTGTATGGATTATTCCAAAACATACTATTTAAATATAAAGAACCAGATGTTAATACTGTTACAACTTAAATGTAAAGACATAATAAGAGGAGAGGCTTACTAGAAACAAGGTGAGAACTGAGGAACCATGAGATGAGTTCTCTCTGTCTCCAATCAAGGCTATGAATAAGAAACTATATTTCCCATATCTACAATGTTTTGGGTTCTTATTCTGATATATTGAAAATAAAATTAAAATACACAATCCCCTTATAAGAAAAATGGTCTCACTATTTACTACTGAATGTAGCACCTGGAACTGCTGCTAAAATGGCTGAATTTGCTGTAATATGGTCTATAAGATTTCTGGTTATGACCTGTTGATAAGTAATTGATTATTATGATACTGTAAGTGCAGAAAAGGAGGAAAAAAATTAAATCCATTATAGCTCAGCATATGCAAACACACAAACAGTGTTTAGCTTGGATAAGTAAGGACATCAAGAAACTGTGCTAAATAGCTACGCTGTTCAGTTTGACCTGTGTAAGAATGAAAAGTAAGCAGATGCTTAGTCTGAAAGCTGAGCTGCTTACCAAATTAATTTGGAACTGTACAAGTTCAGAGAGATGTCAGGTATAGTCAGCATACTGAATATTCTCTTGCTGATAAAATAATGAATGTTGCTAAAGTTGGGACATTCACTTAAATGAATAATATAGTCAGCTTAGGAAAGGGAGATACATCACCAGACAGTGACTAACATAAAAAAAAGTAGTTTAGGAGATGCCTGCAGAAATACATAAATAAAGAAAGAAAATGTAAAGATTATGTATACATTGACAGACAACTGTAAACTTGTGTTTTTTCTGCAAAAATTCTCAGTGGCTATTCAGATTTGTAAACCTATTGTAAACCAACTAACAGCTGCTGAAATGCCTCTCTTTATGCTCAGTAATCTGATTATTGTATGAGACCTACACTGATAATTTCTGGACACAGATAATATGAATCTTACATTTTTAAGTATTTATGAGTAGGATGGAATACTTTCAATTAATATAAATGTCTCTATATAATGCAAGCAAAAAAAAAAGGCAAAATAATTTTTTTTTAAAAAAGAAAAAAAAAAGAATAAGGTTGACGCATCAAATAGGCAGAATCCTCTCCTGTCAAAATGCAAGATGTCTATCCATAGATGGTATGTACAAACGAACCAAAGTACAATCACTTCCTCAGATTCACATCTAGGGGAAAGGGGAAGAGGAAGGGAGAGAAAATAAAAATAAACATACCCCTCCCCCCCAAAAAATGAAAAAAAATGCCAAAAGCAGAAATCAATAAAATGCAGAATGCTTTTTTGTGGTGGTGGTACTTTTGTGTCTGGTGGGGTTTTTTGTGTGTTTTTGTTTGTTTTCTTTTTTTGGTTTTGTCTGGGTTTTTTTTCTTTTGTTTGCTGGTTTGGTTGAGGTTTTGTTGTTTTTTTCACTTGGTTTTACTCCTTGACATTACCTCCACAGATGGAACTACATCCTTCAATTAGGATGCCAGATAGGGTAGATCAAATGTTCAGGGAATGCAGGTCTGTCTACCAACACATGATGTTACTGACTCTGAGTTTGTCCCAGTCTGTAATCATCTCAAGACCAGATCATCTGCAAGGTCAAGAATAGAGACTTTCAAGCCAGCCATTCAGGCATTCATTGGCTGGTGCTAACCTCATTTTACGTAAAGATGAACTGAGGTTCATCTCCACATGAAGGAAATTAAAAATGTTGAGGCAAACTTAAGGTGAGCTTCTCACTACTCTGAACAGATCACAGGTCAGAAAAGGCAATCACAAAGAAAGCAGTTTTTTGCAACAGTTGTCTCTCTGCTTAGTTATCCACAAGAAGCCAGATCCAAGCTGCAGACAGTGGTCCCCAGGACCAGAAATATTGTTTTTTATCAGGTATGAAAGCGTAGGTTCTTTTCCAAGCCCCTAGTGAGTTTCCAAACTTTGTACGAATAGAAGAAAAAGATAAATGTTCACTAAAAAACATTTTTCTACCATGGAATTTTTACTCTGTAAATAGCTGAAATAGCCGATATAAGCAATTGGGTTTGAATCACTAATGCCTAGTTTCTTCTTTGTATTGGAGGAAAAACAGCTAACAGTTTTCTGCACAGGAAATAGTTAAAAGATTCATGTTTTAAGGGAATAATTAAAAAAAAAGGCTTTAATGTAAGTGCTGCAAGAAAAACATAAATTATAGCGTTTGGAGGCAAAGCAGACTTCTAAAGCAAAGTGTTACTTTAAGACATGAATTTAAAAACAGAAAACAGGACATTGTAGGAAACATTCGGACTGATAAACTTCACCTCACATATGATGATTACTAATGAGTTATTTTGAAAAGGTAGCCACTAGTTCTAGCCAAACTCTGTTAAATATAAGAAATATAAGAATAAATATAAATATAAGAAACTGATTTAAAAACTTTATAACCTAAGCATATTTACACTAGTATTAAGTAAGTTGTATTACTGTTTTTCAGAGCTAAACATCTCAGCCTACATAATCCATGAAGACTATTATATTTTCCAACAAGTAAGGATTACAGATGAAGCAATTGTTAGAAATCATAAAATTGATGTGACTATCCCCCTTCAATTAATTAAGCTACTGGTGATTAGATTTTTAGAAGATTTTACTATAAATATTAAAATTGAATACTTTAATAAATTAAAAACCAACAGATCCTTAATTATTGTACAACTAGACTCTCAAAAAATGCATATAATTGATTTGAAATAATTTGTTCTTCATCAAAGGATATTGGGTTTTGCATGGTTTCAGCACTATCTTTCATAGACATAAAATACTTTTTCTAATTATTTTCCCAATTTTGTACAAAAAAATAAAGATGGGGAGCATACACTTTATTTTCTTGTCCTTTTTAAACATCAAGATTCCTTTATATTCCCCTCGAGCTGTAGTGCTACAGCTTTGATGTTATGCAGACAATTGCTAATGGATGAGAGTTCAGACACTATGCAAAACTTGCGCTGGGACAGACCATTTATATATCGTGATTCTCAACTCCCTCAGTCTTCTTTCCATAAAATATTTATGACCTGACTTGCCTTTAGACAGTTCCAATGTTCCTGTGACTGGCTAATAAACATCCTGGCATGACTAAGCTCATTATAAAGTTTGAGTTTGTTTACAATAAAATGTTTGTTTACAATCTTTAAATTTACAATAAAGCACCCAATAAAGAGGTAGGTACTACCTTGAGGACTTTAGCACCTGAACTGGAAAATTATGCATGGGTGTCGTGGTTTCACGTTCGCCAAATCAAGTGTAGTGGTTTATTCTCTGGGAGATAGGATTTTTGGGAGAAAAAGGCA
>JBBMKD010000145.1:90842762-90942916 GCA_037834095.1 Argya squamiceps | reverse complement strand
GAATAGAATAGAATAGAATAGAATAGAATAGAATAGAATAGAATAGAATAGAATAGAATAGAATAGAATAGAATGCCTGACCACTTCAGAGATGACCTAAATTTAACTTATATAATTAAGAGCATTTTTAAAACTCTCTGAAGCATTGACAGGCTTGGGGCATACTCTAGGACCACTCTGTGAATCGTGTTTCACTGTTTGACCACCCGCTTGGAAAAGAAATGCTTCCTCATGTCTAGTCTAAACCCTCCCTGGTGCAGCTTGGAACCATTCCCACAACCCTTATCCCTGAATCCCAGGGAAAAGAGCTCATGTCTTCCTCTTCCCCTCCTGAGGAAAGGACACTCTCAAATGACTAAAGGAATAATAAAAGATCTTATGATGCGAACTGTCCAATTCTGGCATGAATGGAAATTAATAAAAGAACTGTACTTAAGGCTCCAGGCACAATTGCCTATGCACCGTTAAAGAAAAATATGGAAGGGGAGACGCTCTGCAAAAATTTCTGGAAGAAGATACTTGTTTAATATTGCATAAGGTTGCACAAGTTGTTTCACAGTGAAACAATTTAATGAGTACAATTTTGAAAATTAGAAATGTAAAATTAATTTGGATTTTATATAGCTATGTTTTCTATCCTCATCAAATATGTATTTTAAGTAGAAATTAAACACAAGTTCTTCAATATGTGAAGAAAAGGCTTGTCTCCACCACATAAACCTTCTTTATACAAATATAGTTGAAATGTTCTATGAAGCATAGTGCTAAAGTGCAAGCCAAAAACCATTTAGATCTTCTGATGTTTGGTTCACATACTCTCAGTTACAAATAATCATTCATCTATTTATTTCCCTGTCACAAAATGTTTTATATTCATAGTACAAAGAGGTTTTTAATTATGTCAGTTACATGAAATCACAGAATTTTACAAAATCAAATTAAGGGCAAAACTTTGGGTGTATCTCAACATACTTAAAAATCCACACAAATAAAGAAATCAGTCACAGTCATCTGAGAAACTCCAAGTCATGTAATCATATAGCGCCCAAGTTTTGAGCTATGGTGTGTGACATTATGCAAAATTTCAATGATTAAATTTTTGTCTTCTCCTCCCTAGTTGCTGAAAAAATTTAGACAATTTGAACAACTATGTTGGTCTGTAACAAAACTAGAAATAAAATCCATCTGAGTGAGATTGATTCTGTGTGAACTTCAAATTTTTCAATCAGAATTTATTGAGATAATAAAATGAAATTTGATTACAGCTTTGGGCATCCCACCCACCTTCTTCCAATTATTTCAACATCTCACAGTTTTTTTATGACTGATATTTGACAGTGCAGCAACAAGAATGACAGTTTCCTGCTCTGCTCAGGATGCATCACATGTTGATGCAAAATACAGATCATCTACATCTTGGAAGAGATTGACACTCAGATGAGCTGAAATAGAACTGAAATAGAAACATGGTTAAATGCATGACAGTCACTTAAGGCACAGATGATTACAGGCTTGTTAAAACATGTAACTGTAGATGAAATATGTAAAGCAGGCATGAATCAAGCCCATTGTGGATATGTAATTGGGTAAATGTATGAATGTTAAAGCCTTGAAAAACACACACCTGCTCATTCCCACTGAGACCTCTCTTCCCTTGGGCAAACTGTCTCAGTGCTCACTTGAGACATGGACACTAAGTGTAATGTTACATGCAACAAATTTTCAGATACAATTACCAGATAATAATTTTGGACTTCAGAATATAAATAATTAGTATCACCAAACACAATAGCTTTTCCTATGTGTACAAAAAGAAATCCCACATAGTCAATATATGCTAACATGTGGTCAAACAATACATGCAGACAGACAAATATGCTTAAGAGCTGCTCTAGGTTTGGGAGGTTGTTCATTTTTTACAATGCAGTGATCCTTCCAAAATATTTTACACAGACTCCTTTCTGAGAAATAAGTATTTACTGTCATCCTTTAGCTGTAACGTACAAAATCTTACACCCATGTAATATATGATGCGAGACAAGCAAATATCATTAAACCAGTAATTTATTTATACTGTGAATGTTTTCTTATATATATATATAGTAAGTTCACATACACCTCAATATTAATAAGTCTCAATACACCCAACCACCACTAGAATACCCAGTCAGCCTCTGAGAGTAACTCTCCACTACAAAAGATGTCACTGCTCTACCCTGTTTCCCCATTATCTTGTAACCAGATAGTGCTGTAATGCAGTATTGCCATTCCCAGTAACAAGCCACAACATGTGCACTGAAATTTCAAGACCTCAGGACTGGTGTTTGCTAGGTTTTTCCTGTCTGAACTTTTCTTGTGGGGAGTAGCAGCCTTGTTTTACTTCATTTCTATGACAGCAATTTCTCTTATTGACCAGGTCTCTATGGCTAGTTTAATTTTGTTTATCTTTGCAAAGTACAACCATAATTGTATACTATAGCTATAGCTATACTAGTATATAGTATATAGTACATAGTACATAGTATATACTATATACTATATACTATATACTATATACTATATACTATATACTATATACTATATACTATATACTATAGTATAGCTATAGCAAATTGTTATTCCACTAGAATGAGATATTTATTTATTTATTTACAGGAGCTATACCATGCAGCTAGAAACCACTCACCAGAGGTCAAGAAATATAGTGGACAAAATTTGCTCTAGGGAAACATAAAAAGAAAACCCAGTATCTAATATGCATAAAATATACCAAATATAGTAAATATTGAGACTTCAGTATGAACTATTCTTTTTCTCTAATAATTAGATGTAAATAAATATTTTTTTCTCAGATTAACAATTGGTTCTTGGCTTTACTTAAACATGCTATGTGCTACGTTTTTGTCCATGAACATGATTTTGATTACTTTTTGCTGAGTTACCATTTTGTGATATCAGGAGTCCCAAAAATAACAGTAGATACAGCCTAAGAAAAAAAATTTTTACTGTGTTTATCAAATACATCTTCCTTAAACTCTAGTTTCATTTCCATGGTACTGTGATTAATGTTGATGACTACTAGTATTTCTGTAGCAGAACAAGTTTACAATCTTCTGTAGGTATCAATACTTGTGACATCATTGTACCATCTTTATAGTAAAACCTCCTTGTTGTCTACATATTTGAAACAGTTACAGACTTCCTTATTTAATCTGATGTGAGAAGTTGTAAAATGGCCTTTGTCTCCAAAATCTGCCATTTAGTTACAAAACAAAACCACAAGAGTTTTTCCTCTTTCCTGTGTCTTAACTAAGACACAGCTAGGTGTATTTTTAAAAAGCTTACTCCAAATGAGATGTTAATACGTTCTTGTTCTTAATAATTATATAGCTTAAATGTACATGAAGGAGTAGAATTGCATAAGCACAACTGTCACAGCATTTTGAGAATAAGAGGACTTTTATTCAGAATCAGTGTGGCTAGGTATGGCATAACTGAAACCATTTGGAAACAGAGACTAACTTTCAGTACCTGATTTTTCCATTTATAAACTTACTATCTGAAAATATTAATTTTCCTACTATTATTATCTACTTAATTTTTCTTTTATTTGCATGCATACACATAGGCATATAAACATATTGCATAGTCATGGTCCTTGATCTGTCTCTATAACGTATTATTTGGATAATACGTTAATATTTGGATAATACGTTTCAACCATGAAAGGTTGAAAGAAGTAAATGGAGGAAAAATTTAAATTTATATTTTTTTGAAGTTGTGACTTAATGCTTTATAATAAAAACTGCCATACCTGCCTGTATTATAAATCTATGTCCTTTGGCAAATATGGCATTTGTGATAAGCAGATATTAAATTCCTGATCAAATATTAGCTAATGCCATCTATCAGAATAGCTGATTTATCCTAATATCCTTCTGCTCCTATTTTTCCAGATGATGTAAATATAAACCAAAAAAATATTTTCTATATTAAAACAAAACTCCACAGTCAAGTTTTACTTTGTCTCTTTGTATTTAATTTGTATGTTTTCTCATTACTTATCGAAAGGTTTATCACTGCTTTCTCTTTATTCCTTTTAATTATGAACTTTTTAAATAATTAGTCTACTTATTTGTATTTTTAAAGGCTTTAGGCATTTAAAATACACTAGTATCATGTGTCAACAACTACAAAAAAAATTGACATTTGAATTTGACTAAAGAATTCATTTGGTTAATCTCTTTTATCAAATCTTCTCTTTTCTTTATTTTTCTCTTCCTTGTATCTCCCATGTCTACATTTTTCATGAAACAAAATTATTGGCATTACCATATGTTAACTGTCAGTGCCAGTACTGTAAGCTGCATTAGTGAACAGAGCTAGATGTGAAATGTACTTTGGTTAAGAAGATACTAGCTAAAAAGTTTAAATTATTAAAAGATCACGACTTTCTATTTGTGTTTTAAGTCTAGCTGGAGACAGTGCACCCTTATGGTTTCAGCCACACTAGGTATCACATCTGAAGTGGTTCAACTTCTTGATGAATTAGATATCTAATAACTGATTACATAACTGCTGATTCTTCAGGAAAAAAGAAAACAAAAAAACCCCTAAAGACTGTTAGTGGGATTTTTAAATTCTATTTGGAGTCAGTGTTTTTAACCTCAGATTTTAAAGATTTCAACATTTTTTAGACTGTATCTTAATATTCAAGTTTCTACACAAGAAAGAAACGTGATTACACTGTAGAGAGGTTTAGAAAGCAAAGTGATCTTGAAAAATTGGAGAGATTGCCTTACAAGCAAGAAAAAAAGAAAGAAAAAGAAGAGAAAATGTGTCATTAAATAGGACATCACATTTTGAAAGGTGTAATGTACTGCTCAGTTACAGGATGAGTGACAGCTAGTCAGGTAACAGCTCTCTAGAAGAGGATCTGGATGTCATAATAGATCACCAGCTGAACACAAATCATCAGTCACCTCTCAGAAAAAGTCAGACACCTTAAAAGAGCATACATCTGTCTGCAACAGATGGGGAGACATTTTTTCTCTTTAATCAACATTTATGAGACCTCAACTGCAAAGCTGTGCCAATTTGACTTAAGACTTCAAGGAAAATATCAACCAAATAGAAACTGTTTCCTTTTAAAAATATTTATAGTTGATATTATTTAGTGTTCAGAAATGTAAGGAAGGAAATATATGAAGGAAAAATATGTGTTTCTGAATATGACAAAATAGCATTGCTGTAATGTCAACAATGCAATGCTTTTGGACTAAAATGATACATCTATAAAATTTATTTTGGAAGGACTTTTGTTATCTTCAATCCTTGAATAGCCTGGATAGTAGATATGTGTTCAAAAGTGACAGATTTCAGGAAATGTAGAAGTATCATGTAAACTGAAATGTGGCACATAAGGCGATTTTTATTTTCTGTTCCACAGCCAGAAGTGACCAGGAAACTGAGCACAAAGCAATTTGGAGGGTTTTTTTGGTTGGTTGGTTGGGATTTTTTTACACTTCAGTTGTTCTGCTCTGCAAAACTTCTACAAGCTGCCTTAATGGCAATGTACAATATGCTGCATAAGAAAGGTGAAAAGCTTAGACACTAATATGGTATCTTCAGCAAAGATAGGAGTTTGTACACAAATCAATCTCTATCTATTCTTAAAATGCAAAATAAAACTGGAGGCAGACAAAAGCAATTATTTTCAAGGCTAGTCAGTCTTAAAACTAAAAAAAAGTCAAGTTGATGTCAGAAAGAACACAACAAAGCAGAACAGAAGCCTGATTTCTACCAAGTACAACCAAGTTTTGATAAATATGCTGCCTTTGTATCTCTCTAAAATCTGAATAAACAAAGAATAAAGAAGTTATAAGAATGTGTACCTTACTGGTAGGAGCAAATAACTGTTTACACACTGATACTGGTGGAAAAGACACCAGTTAAAAAGAAATAAAGAGTAGAAATAAAGAAAATTGTTAATGTCTAGTTATTTTTTTGGTTCCACAACACCTGCTCTTTCTATTTGGTTTCCACTATCATTTGCTTTATGCAAGAGTTAATTTGTGGATAAAGGAAGAACTTAATGGCTGCCAATAACATGGCCTTATTGTGCAGCTCTGATTTCCCTGTTCTTAAGAGACATAAACTGCCAGTAAGACTGAGTGAAATGAAATAAAATGTGCCTGATGTCAATTCAAAGTTCAACATTTGCTTTTCTATCAAAGGAAATTTTTACATGTAATGACTTATTCAAGAAGTATTTCAAAATGCAGATGTGACACAGCAAAGATTTATTCTGTTTATATTCCTGCCCTTTAATCACTAAAAAAACCAAAAAACAAAAAACCTAAAAAAAGGTTCTTTATGAATTACAAATCTTGATAAAAATACTAAAAAATAAATACATTTGCAACTACCCTGACATTATTAATTCTCAATATGGATCTATAATGTCAGTTCCAAACTATTTTATTCTCTCTCTATCACTATCAGTGTCTATTTGGTAGACATTTTTATTAGCTAAATAAAAAAAATATTTGAATTACATCTGGATATACTGTGCCTCCATAAAAAGGTTATTGATAGCTTTAGAAAGTAAGATATATTCTCAGGATTTCAATAAAATCTTTACAGGCATATTAATTCTTTAGGTGTTTTGCATATTACTTTATATGAAAATATATTTGAATCTGGAGACAATCTGGCAGCTGCAATAAGACCAATTTTGTCTTTAGTATACTAATATACAACTTCATTATTTAAATTCAATATTTTTTCCTAAGGAAAATACATCACAGAAAAATGTATACCACAGACAAAAAAAAAGTGTGAAATGACAACATTAAATATTTCTTCATTTTCCAATATATTCTGTATTATCTAGAAAATCGTAGTGCAAGCATATATCAATTTTGTTTGTATTACTACAAACTGTCCATCATTATTATAAAAGACTATTCCAAAGTGCTACAATCAAAACATTTGTTGTAGAATTATTTTTCATCTCTATTTCTGTACAGAATAACACTTCTCTCTTTTTATTAAAAACGTTTTTCATTATGTGATTGCAAAGATAATCTAGAAACATAAACCAAGGGCAAATATGAATATATAGAAAGTCTCAGAAAATGGTTCATGGAGATTAATTCTGCTATTATTGCTCACTTGGGACCTTTGGACTGTGATATTAGCATTTTTACACTGTACCAATAAAAGTTGTGCTTTTGTCAGAGAGATCAATATTCTGAGTGTCAATAATACCCATTATCTTTTTCCTGTCTGTTTCATTGAATCTGATTCAAATCCCACCAGTCAATAACTCCCAATAGAAGATTTCCATGAATTACAAGGCATATACAGACTGATCAATTTGCTGCACCAGGTGCAGACACTAGGATTCAGTTTACGACTCCAGTGAAGTTTTCCTCAGGATTTTTGAATTTAGAACACTAATTTGTGAAACCAACTACAGGTTCTCTGAATTCTAATGCATGCAGAGAAGTGGGGGGAAAAAAAGTAAAAACTTGATCTGGATAACTTTGAAAGTTTTTAGACCCTAACATGTGCAAAGCTCAATAAATAGTCAGTAGTAGTAGTAGTAATAGTATATCACTGCCTAATGGTTTACAGCTATCATTATGCCTTCAATATTAGAAATTTTGTCTGTGTCTCATTCAAATACAAGAGGAAGGCAGGGTATTTCTTGAAAGTGAAGTGAATTAATTATGTTTCAAACTGACATTTAGTTATTCACAATAAAATGATATGTTGGAACATCACTAAAAGGGTCAAAAACACTACATAAATCTCTGATCCCCATGTGATGAAGCCATCCAACAGTGAACTTAAAATGAAAGTTAAAGTCAATATTTAAATATTCAAACCATATCTCAAAATATTATTCATGTCTATTAAAGCTGTCATATAATTTTTCAAAGAAATGGACCTTCTTATTCTTTGGGTTTGGGAATATTAAATAATTTGAATTATTATAATGGCTTTCTAGAATAAAAATATTAATTTATTATCTTAAAAATATTCTTGATTTTTAAGTACTCATTTCTTAACTGTTTGAACAAGGAAAAGACCAACACAATTAAGTCCAAATACTAGTGATAAATTCATCTTAGTGAGGTATTTGTAAGTAAGAATTACAATTCTTGCATAATGCCATTCTTTTGTTGTAAAACTTTCTTAAAACCTGTAAAAAAATACTTTTATCTGGCCCTTCTTTTTCAAACTTCTGTTCATATTATCACATACCTTCAGGAATTATAATTATCATTGTAAAGGGCTTAAATGAAAAGGTGCAATTTCATTAAAATTGTCTATAAACACTCTGTTATACCTGAAATGCCACAAACAAGCTTGATCATTCTTATGTCAGTAGGAATGGAAGTGAATGTCTAGCACCTGAGAAATGCATATATGAATACATGAAATATTGCCAGTGTTGAAATCACTTTGGTTAATCAGAGAATCATTTAGGTTACAAGTGACCTCTGGAAGCAGTCTGGTTCATTCCCTGTCTCAGTGTAGGTGCAACTAGAATTGTAAAGTTTATTATATTTCAAGTGATTATACTAAATTACCGTAAAACTAGTGCAGTAATAAAAATGTCACCTCACTCATTATTATACCACATTATTGTAAACTCAATTCAGGAATTGTATTTTGATTTGCCTAATTAAAGAAAAAGAAAAAAAGGAAAAAAGTAATTATGCTGAAAACATAGTCTCTTATCAACATAGGTGCAATCTAAAATGTTTCAAAGCCAAAGTGCTCGTACAAGTTTAGAAAAGAATTCGTCAGTGAGTATCTTTGAAACAGTAATCCAGAGATAGATACAGTTGGCAAACCCACAGGACTCATAAAGTGACAAAAGGAAAGAAGTGACCAAGTAAAAATGACCACACAAGTGTTTCTCAAGATCACCTAGTCCAACTGTTATGTTGTCTAGCACCCACCCCTAAATCACCCGAAAACCACATCCTGAAGTGCCACATCCAGACACCTCTTGAACACTTCCAGACTCTACAACCTTCCTGGGCAACTTATTCCAAATCCTAAACACTCCTGAACTTTTGTTGTTTTTTTTTCTTCTGTTTTTGTTTTTGTTTTTATTTTTGTTTTTGTTTTAATATCTAAACCGAACCTTCTCTGGTGCAACTTCTGGTCATTTCCTCTTGTCCATTCTTTTCAGATATGGCAGAAGAGATTGATCCCATTTTGCTATAACTTCCTTTCAGGTAGCTGGAGAGCAATGAAGTCCCCAGCTTAGTCTTCTCCAGACTAAACACTCTCAGCTTCTCCTTACAGGACTTGTTCTCCAGACCCTTCACCAGCCCCACTGCCCTTCTCTGGACATTCTGCAGCCTTTCAATGTCTTTCTTGTAGTGAGGGGTCAGAACCGGTCCCAGCACTCCAGGTGTGGCCTCACCAGTGTGGATAACAGGGAGATAATCCATGCCCTGGTCCTGCTGGCCACACTATTGCTGACACAGGCCAGGATGCCACTGGCCCTCCTGGCCACTTGGGCACACACTGGCTCATGTTAAACCAGGTGTCAACCAGAACCCCCAGCTCGTTTGCTGCCAGGCAGCTTTCCAGACACTCAGCCTGTAGTGCTACATGGGGTTTTGTGAACCCAGGGCAGAACCTGGCACTTCACCTTGTAACTCTTGCCATTGTCCTTAGCTCATCAATCCAGCCTGTCTAGATCCTTCTGTAGATCTTTCCTAGCCCACAGCAGATCAACAATCTCATCCAAAGTGATGCCATCTGCAAACTGACTGAGGGGTGCATTCGATCCCTCATCCAGATTGTTGATAAGGATATTAAATAGGACCATCCCCAATACTGAGCCCTGGAAAACACTAATGAGTGGCCACCAACTGGTTTTAGTTCCATTGACCACCACTCTCTGGGCCCAACCATCCAGCAAGTTTTTCTCCCAGTGAAGAGCACACCCATCCAAGCCATGAGCAGTGAGCTTTTCCAGGAGAAGGCTGTGAAAGATGGTGTCAAAGGTTTTACTGAACTCTGGATAAACAACATTCACAGTCTTTCCCTCATCTACCAAGCAGGTCACCTTGTCATAAAAGGAAAGCAAATTGGTTAACTAGGACCTGCCTTTCATGAACCCCTAGTCGTTCTGTATGTGCCATGTGATGGCACTCAAGATGATTAGCTCCATGAACTTTCTGGTACCAAGGTCAGGCTGACAGGTCCATAGTTCCCTGGATTGTCCTTCTGATTCTTCTTGTAGTTGTAGATGTATGGATATTGTTCAAATTCAAATAGTAGCACAGAAAGTAGACATTTCCAAAAGATCTGTAAAATGATTTTTAAAATCTCATTTTTAGAAGGAAAAAAATATTAAAGTAAATAGAAATTTGTTGCCTAAATGAGGACTAGGACTGGAATTCAGTATAGATCTAAACAGTTGGCTAATGTAATTTGAAAGTGTAAGGTAAAATCCTCACATTGCCTGGAGATACAGAAACTGTGAGAGGTCCACAATTTACTGAAGCAGAAGCTGGAGGCTAGAAAGGATTACTTAAGGTGTAAGAAGTCTGTGGTGCAGTAATTGAAACGTGCTTTAAAACATCCAAATGTAGATCTTTACCCATTTTTGTCTAAAGGTGCTTCAGGTAATTGATCTCTCATTGTTTTAAATATAGCTAAAAGAGTAATTCATCAGACTGGCAGTGAGATATACACTTCAGGACAGAGATTCAGGAATTACTGTGTAGCTTTTCATGATTATAGTTGTTTGATGAAAAAATGAACATGTATTTTCCCCTTAGATAACATCAGAGCAGAAAGGCTACTAATTTGACAGAGTTAATAAGTGGCTAATGTTGAAAGAATAATTTGTAAGCATTTAGTTTTCTGCACATATGTAATAGCATGCATGCAATAACTTTTTCTGAAAGATACCATAAGGCAAATAAATCTACCTGTAAGGTACTTTAAAATCACCTAATTATAAAGAAAAGCACTGTAGATATAAAATATTTCAAAAGTTACAATTAAAAATAATGATCATTCAGAAGGCTGTTAACAGTCTGATTACACAGAACAATACTAAGAATTATGTTAATTGTGTGAAAGACTGAATTAAAACATGACACATATACTCTGTCAGTGCACATATTCCACCTAAGTGCCTTTTTTGCCTTGGAAAAAAACAACTCAATGAATCAACAAACAACTAAGGGGTTGCAAGAATATATTCATTATAAGCAATGTCCTGAATAAAGCAGGTTCTCAAACTACTTTGTTGTGTGGGATTTGTATTTGAATTTCATGAAGATAATATAAAATCTTAAAAGGACATTTCTGAGTCTTCATTTGTTTGTCCATTGACCCAATCAAATTCTGCATGTAAAAAGTGTCTGCAAATGTCAGGCTTTTCTGTGTGTTATGATGGTTATACCAGGAGATTAAAAATACATTCACATCAAGGCTTTGATCTAGGGTGCACTTCAGAAACAATTTCCAGTCATCTGCTCTTACTGTGCTTTGATTTGCATCACAGAGCAGTCTCAAAGCAGATAGATTCATCTCTTTTTGCATAAAAGAAAGATGGAAGGTGTTCTCCAGCCAGTAACAGGCATTCAGCCTAAAGAAGCAGAGACAGTCCGCAGCAAAAACTCTGAAATATACACAGTGCAAATCTCATGCCCTTAGCACAAATTGTTCTGCAGTATAAAGCTGCTTGTGGTGCACTGTACTACTAATGCTAATGTAAACATAGCCTAATTTATTCTCTTAGGACAACTGGAGGCACTCCTTGGATCTTATCCTATCTCCCTTTCATTTTCCCACCTGCTGAGATTCTGCTCCTGCTCTGCAGATGCAAGTTTCTACAAGATGTACCTGTGAAATTAAGCAAGCTGTTCTCAGACAATATGTTTTTGATCTTTACCTAAAATCCCTAGATTTTCCTTCTAAAAACTTCTGGATCTTGATCAAATGAATAAATAAATTAGATTTTTTGATCTTATTCACTTGTACTTGTTCCAAGGTACTTATGCTAATAAGTAACTATGGAGAACACTGCTTGGAAGAATAGCATCTGCAGAGTGGCTAAAATCTGCATGAACAAAACTCTCCATCACAGTCTGTGAACTCCATGAAAACAGAGGTCTTGTGCTTTGCAAAACAGACCAGCCATAAGAAAAGAATCAGTCTTGGAGTCCAGAGAAAATATAAACTTCTTATTTCCACAGCTTCAAACTTCACATTTTGCACGATCTGTCATTGTTTTCCACCCATTTCAATACCAAATTTAAAATGAGAACTGCTTAGTGATGAATGAACTCCTCCTAAGATGCTTTCCTCCTCAGGCAGAAAGTTGAGTTTCTCTAATGAGCTGGTCTCCATTTTAAACTTTCATAGCAACTAGAGCGACCTACATCTCATTCTTGCAGTGAAGCCTCTGTTTATGCCTCACTTCAATCCTGAATACTTTACCATGATGCACAGGTCTTTGCTTATACATATTTCAGAAATATCAGTGAGAAAATTATGTTCCAGTCATAACTTATTTAAATTACTAAGCTCTTCACTAGGTTAAAAATATTTCCTTTTGTTGTAATGAGGAAAGTTACCACTGATGGGAATGAAGAGCAAAACCATGCTGTGAAATCTGTCTTGTTACCTGTCATCTTGAAAAGAAAGGGATGATCATCCAAACAGGTGCTTCCTTTTTCTGAAAGGCATGAAAATCTCAAAAGACATGATGACCCCCATTGTGATTTTAATTTTTACATAGTAAACTGCCAGCAATATTTTAGGCTCTATTTTCCCTTTTCTCAGCAAGACAATTGAAACAAATTAAATGCTTTTCCATGTCCTGGAAAAGAAGCTTCTTCACCACGCTCTCTTCCTTATGTAGGAACTCATCCAGTGGTTCCCTCCTATGTGCATCAGTGGAATTACTACACAGATCTTAATATGTCAGCTTCCTTTAATATAGTGGAGGTGTTACTATAGAGCTCTAATAGAGGTGTTACTATGGAGCTCAAGACATGACAAAAGGTGCAAAGAGAAAGCCTTTGGGAGCACAAATGTGGGAACAGCTTCATGCAGATAAATTAACCCCTTAAACAATTTACAACTGGTAATCAAGAAGGGGATGCGCCACATCTCAAAAGATCAAATTAGTATATTGTTTTGTGATTTAAACTCTTATTAAAGTCTGCGAGCATGAGCACCCAGAGACTAATAAAGCAAGCTGGGAAATACATGAGTTTTAGGCTACACGGTACAATTACAATTAATAAAAAACACTAAAAAATGTTTTAAAAATAGACCTTGTTTATCCTTTAAATCAGTAGAGTCCCTTAAATGGAAAGTGGAAGAAAATAGACTCCAATTACTAAATAAGAGATGATTTATCTATTAATTTAAAAATTTGAGATTTATTATTGGAATTGTTTTATCTCAACAAAGTCAAATTTTTTGAGATGATAATTTAAACAGATGTGAAATTTAATACAGAATTTTAGATTTCTCCATTACATACAGCTTTTCAATAAAAGAAAGCAGCAGTAAATTTTAAGAATTTTTGTCGTGCACAAAGGTTATTATTTGTCATTAAATGCATCAACGTCTAATGGGGAACAGCTGAGGGAGCTGGAGGTGTTTAGTCTGAATAAAATGAGGCTCAGAGGAGACCTTGCCACTCTCTACAACTGTCTGAAAGGAATTTGTGGCCAGGTGGAGGTTGATCTCCCAGGTAACAAGCAATAGTACAACAAGAAAAGGCCTCAAGTTGTGCCAGGTGAGATTAAATTGAATATCAGGAAAAATTTCTTCACTGAAAGGGTGGTCAAGCATTTCACCAGGCTGCCCAGAGATACGGTTGAATCAGCATTCCTGGAGGCATTTAAAGACATGTAAATGTGATGCTTAGAGTCAGGGTTTAGAGGTAGGCTTGGCAGTGCTGGGTTAACAGTTGGACTCAAGGACCTAAAAGGTCTTTTCCAATCTAAACAATTCCACAATTCTTTGAATAATTAGAACTTGCCAAATTGTATTTATGTAAAAAAACAACAGTAAATACCAGTATACCCTCAAATGGAAATAGTACGTCTCCTTGAAATACATGCAACAGTGGGGGAAAAAAAAATGTCAGTAAGTGTTAGAATATTTTTGAACACAGATTTGGTTTTACTTAGGAATTTTACTGAAATTCAGCCATATGGTGAATAGCACTACCTTTAATTTGACCAAATATCATAAATTCAACAACCAGTTTTCTCTTCAAGCAATAAACAGGCAAAAAACAAGAAACATAATTAGTATAGAATCCACTAAGATTTCCTAGTGATACTTGCTAATTTTTTTTAATTTCTTTTACTTTATTTCCAAGAGTCTGATCAATAATCTTTTCTTTTTTTCCACAGAGAACTGGACTAAGTTCCTCCTGATCTATGTGAAGGCAAAACTTCTGCAATATCACCAGTTTATTCTGACTCAGACCATGTTCTATGTATAAAATCCACACAGGATCATCACATTTAAAAATCTGAAAAACGGAAATTCTGCTGCCCAATTGTTTCACTCTGCTCTGCACTGATGAGGCTTCACCTTGAATACTCTGCTCTGCACTGAGGTGGCCTCTTCTCGAATAGTCTGTGCAGTTTTGGACACCACAATGTAAAAAAGGTATTAAGCTGTAAGAGTGAGTCCAAAGGAGGACAACCAAAGATGATGAAGGGCCTTGAGGGGAAGCTGTATGACATGCAGCTGAGGGCACTTGGTCTGTTCAGCCTGGAGGAGACTGAGGGGAGACCTCACTGCAGTTACAGCTTCTTGTGAGGGGAAGAGGAGGGCAGGCACTGATCTCTTCTCTGTGGTGACCAATGACAGGACCTGAGGGAACAGCCTGAAACTGTGTCAGGGGAGGTGTAACTTGCATATTAGAAAAAGGTTCTTCACCCAGAGGGTAGCTGGGCACTGAAACAGGCTCCCCAGGGAAGTGGTTATACCACCAAGGCTGACAGAGCTCAAGAAGCACTTGGACAGTGCTTTTGGGCATATATTGGGGGTGGTGCTGTACTGGGCTGGGAGCTGGATCCTTGGGGATCCCTTCCAAATCAGAATATTCAATGATTATGTGATTTTGTGAAAATATCTACTTTCTCCTAGAAACAGGAAAATAAAATAGCAAAGCCTATAATCAAAAAACGATACAGAGGAACAAACTATTCTGTTTAAGGTATAAATCTCTTAAAAAAAAAGTATATGCAAGTATTTTATCTGGAAAAATAAGTAAGTCCAAAATATTAGCAAGAATAGGAAGTGAACATGCAGTGACATTATGTCTTTTGCTTTATTTGCATTTATGATATGAATATACTCTCCTCTGGCTTTGTGAAATTGTTCTTCCTGTGACATTATGATTAAACACTGTTTCAGGAACTCTGGTTATACTGCTCAAATCCATCATGAAGACTGTATGACAGCACAGAAAACTGCAAGGTTCCCTGCCCTCAAGCCAGCATTCTTCTTTGGTCTTTTTACAAAAGAACACCTGAATTATGCTCAAGCTCTTCACTTGTTACCTTTCCAGTGAGCCTGAAACAGTGATAACAGCTATTAAATAAATGAAGAGTAAAATGTTGAGATGATTGCTGCATGAAAAAGGTCTGGCCAACCTGACAAGCTCTGTCCTAAGCCATTCTTCCCCTGGATACAGATATGAGACCGGTAATCAAACTCAGCTTTTCCCCTGCAAGTTCTATCTCATAACAATACTGGAAAATATAAGGAATAAGAAAAAAATCTTTAAACAGGTTACTTCCTACTGAAAACATGGCATTAATGCAAAAAACCCAAAAATCTGCATAGAGGCAGAGTAATGACTGAAGATGGGATAAAAAAACATTTTAAAAGATTGTGTAAAGGGTCTGTTACCTGTACTGTAGATCAAATTAATACTCAGTGCTCAAAGCAGGCCAATTGAAGCTGAGGATAAGAAGGACCAGGTTCTTGGGCTTGGCTATGGTGGTGCTTCTAAACTATTTTTATAAATCTACCAAGTGCTGTACCACTGTTTTTTTCTAATGTACTTCAAGTCTATCCACACCTTTCTTGGATCAAGTATCTGACAAATCAGCAAGCTAATCTATGTCAATCCTTTCACAATATACGGCAGTATAATGTATGAATGCCTGCCTTGATTCTTGATGAGATCACACTTTAGGACTGAAGTTTTTGCCTCCGTTTACTTTAAAGTAGTATCACATTTTTGTGCCATTTGTGTTCTCTAAACAGATCCAATCAAAACTCTTAATTCATATTTCCAAAATTTTAAAATATTTTAAAACATACTTTGTTAGACATTAGCACATTTTCAAACATACATACTTTTTAATTTTTTTAACATTTATGATTTCATTGTCCACATGTCACATTAAGCATTGAACATTCCAGCTTTTCTTTACTTAATGAAAGCCAGGAGGAAAATTTCATCTTCAATAGGCTACAATACCATTTGAGGAGTTTACTTTGAAGATAGAAAAACCCTAAGGAAATGAAATTAATTTAGGCAGTGCACTTAAACACTTTAAATTATGGAGGCACCCTTGCAGTTTGCTTCTCCCACACTATCTCAGCTATCAAATCAGACCCAGTGGGGCTAATTTGCAACATGAGACTTTGAAAAACATTTCATTCTATCATAATTTACTACAAACCCTGTTACAGTTCAACACAAAGTAAAAATTCCAATAAATAGAATTACATCTGTCCTCCCCCTTTAACACCATCTTCCTGAAATCTGCAATTTGCACATCTTACTAATAATTTGGTCTTCCATTTATTACTTTCTACAATTGTTCTTTATTTAAAAATATGAGGCTCCTGTTCAGTATTACATCAAAGTGAAGTCATTAAATGAAATCCTAAAAAATGTGTTATGTAAATACTTGAAAAGGACAGTAATAATTATCAGAAAATACTAACAATTTTAGAATAAGCTAATTTTTTCTTATATATGCACACACACAGAGTTCACTATGCAATCTGTGAATTTCTCAAATTTTCCTATTATTCACCTAGAAGTTATCAGCTGACATTTTCCCAGTAGAAATCATCTACAGGAGAAGATAAATGGTGAGAAACCTATAGAAAGAACACCAACCACTCATGTTCCAAGGCAACACAAATGAATGTGCTTTGTGGTAACAAAGAACCATAGGAGTATAAAATATTCTGTAGACCTTGCTTCCTTGTCCAGTAAATGTGGGTTTATGGCATCCTCATTAACAACCCCATCAGCCTGCACATCATCTATACAAAGATATTTTATGCAGAATACTTGAAAAATTAAAATAATGCACAAGAAAATAAAATAAATATAAGCAAAAAAATCAAGGACATTTTTCAGGTATGATATACTATCAGTAGTTGCAGATACACCTGAAAAAATGGAAAAAAATTCTACACATAAACCTTGATATTTTTGATTTACAAATATGACAATTTAATAGTAAATAAGCCTAATAGTTCTTATCAAGGGAATTACAAATAACTTGTAGAACAAACAAGGGAAACTAACTGGAGATTTACTTGTAGGATTTTATTAACACAGTACCAGAATGTTCTCATTTGATGCATGCTCTGTAAGGAGTACTTCCTATCAAATATAAAACAAACCTGAATTAAATGAGAGAATAGTGATGATGTTATGTTGCTCTATTTATATATTTGTATTGTGCAAGTAAAACATTCCAATGTTTATTTGCATGTGTATATATGATCAGGAGTAATAACAAATACATTGATTTATACTCGATACTTGTGGAAAGTGTCTTTTATTTAGGTATATTTAATGCATATTCAGCTGTGGCTCAGGAAGACTATTTCATTCTGTTTACTAAAGTTGAATCCCTTTTACTATGAAGAAATTGAGTGTAGATATCTTTTGTCTGTGTGGGGAATAATGTGTCACAACACTAACTGGTACATTGTTATTGAAACAAGAGGGCTAAAAGTCAAAGCGTGACCAATTAAGGTAATAGTCTTAGCAATGTATTCCGCTCACCATTTGCTGGAGCAGGCAAAGCCATTGCTTGCAACAGCAAGATGAAAAGAATGCAAGGCTAGCAGATAAGAAAGAAACTTGTCTGCTTGAGGAGGTGATAAGAAAGACTGTTATGACCAAGGCTAGCCCTGTGGCTCGAACTGTGACCAAGAAGTGAGTGAGCCTGTGAAAGAGGACAGGGTAAAAAGTTCAGACAAGAGGAAGACTTGTATTACTTCGTCATGAAGACCACCGAGGACCACCAGAGGGCATTGCACAGGCCCAAAAGACTGATAAACTCATTTTAATATAAAGCGAGACTAGGCAGAGTTAGGTGATAAATATGTATAGACAAGTTAACGCATATGTAACATTTTAGAAAATAAATAGAGAAAGGTGACTCTTTGGAGGCCCTCATGCCTTTGGGAACTATCCTGCATTGCACCCAATGCCAATAAAAATACACACCTACTCTTCAGCTCTTAATAGTTGTGGAGTCTTTTCCCACAAATCAGTTATGCTGAATAATATTGTAATTACATTAGGAAACTATGAATAAAAACTTCCTTTTTTGTTCTGGTTAAAATTAAAAGTTAACATTTCAGCCGACTACTCTTTTATCAGTTTTTAAGCTCCATTTAAATGATTAAATTCATTAGGATTTTACATCTGAACACTGTATACAAATCTTTTTGCTTTCTGAAAGTATATAAAGTGAAAAGAAAGAAAAGATTAAAGCTAAACCGGAAAAAGTATATTGTTGGAGATCAAAACAGAAAAAAGAAGAAACTGAGGCAGATCAACATGAAAGGACAAATCACAGGGGAGGAAGGACACAGTGGAGGAATTCAAAGTTCAAGAGCAGCTAGTAAAATTCTTTAAGAAAAAAGCTGGAGGAAACAACTCAATACTCAGCAACAAGTGAAGTATGTATATGGCAGTGGTTGGATAGTAAATGCCAATGATGAAAGTGAAACTGTACATGGGTTTTTTAATAGTTTTGTTTTCCCACTTTTAATCTTGAAAGACTATGTCTGGTAACTGGAAAACAAAAAGGCGCTTATGTGTTAAACAATTTTGAGAGTGAGGGGGTGTATTTTTGAGTAGGGGATTGTTTTAGTTATAAAATAAAGGAGGGGAAAAATGAATAGCCTGGTTTTGTTTTGTAAGACATAGGCCAAAATAATGAAGAAGTTTTCAGATATAGAGTCTGGAAAAGTGTATATATGAAAAAGGCAAACACTTTTGTTGAATTAAGTATTCAACTAAAGAGTCACAAGAATGGATTTATATAGTTCTGATCCATGCAGATACAGAAGAAATGTATCACAGTGAAAATATTACATTTTGCTTTCTTTTGAAAGGGTCCTCAACTTGGTAATAAAACATGATGAAACAGATGCAATAAAACTGTTAAAATGGCATACCTTTTTGTATTTAACAAAATCATTTTGATCACTTTGAAGTTTTTGATTTTTTGGTTATTTTTGATTTTTTTGTTGACACTTTTTTTGGATATTGAAACTGTTGTTTGCCTTGAGCATTGCATTACCATCTAATACATGCCAACTGCTTGTCTGAATTATGGACTTACTGTAAAATCAAAGACAATATCACAGCAAATATACTGCTAAGTCTTCTTCTTCAGCTTTTCCATTCTTTCATGCCTGTGCTTCTATGGTTTCTTTCTAGAAGTCTTACTGGTTGTTTTTTTCACTCTAAATTGCCATTTCAAACTCAATATGTCATACTTAGATCCATACGAGGCTCATAAAATTCACGCCCTACAGCTAAATCTCAGTAGTGTGAATCTAGCTGATATCCTGAAAGCAAATATGAGGTACTGAAGACAGATAAGGCTCAGTAGTTATTCTCGTTTGCTCAAAAACAGCATGGAAGGAAGGTCAGAGGGAAGGTAAGTAATAAGAAATAATGACTGTCAGCCTGTATTTGTTACAATGACCTTACGAGGGAAAAAATTGAAGTGTTTGGAGTTTTTTGGCACATACTGTTAAAAATGGTCTGAGAAAAATAAAGCAAATACCACAGGAAATAACACTAGAGGCATTCAGATTGCTCCTTCAGTTAGCTTTTCTTGCCAACCAGGAAATACAGTATTTTCCTGCATAGCAGGAAATTTGTGCTTGGATGCCTTCATCACGATGAATATGGATACCATGCATCTGTCTTCCCCACTTGCATCACTATCCCCAGTTTGAAGAAAACAAGAGTCAAAATTTCTTGTAATTAATGCTCAAATGAGACATCTAAATTCAATATAGAAAGTGGTTTTGATCTGGGTTTATCAGTTTCACTAAAAGGCTCAGTCTCAGAAATAGATGTACCAATGTAAAAGAGATTTTCTTGCACAGTTTTATTTAAATTTGATATAACCCCAGCCCAAAGTGGGTTCATTTCATTCAGCCTATGGCCATTATGGGACCCTTCTCATTCACTCTGTGTAGGATATCTTTCATCTAAAGTAGCATACTTTCTTCCATGCCACCATCGGCATAATAAACCTTACGTGCTGAAATTTTGGATGTCTGAATCCCCTTTGGTTCTGATACAGTAAGAGCAGGCAAAGCCCAGCATTGATTTAGTTGGTCAGTCTCCAGTGGACTGCCTTAGGAGGAGGCAAAGAAGCACTGTGTTGACTCTACTGACTATTTGACAGATGTACATCAAGTATAATCAGAGTTTGGACATGCAGCACCCATATGTGCAAATCAGATTCCATTCAAAATGTCTTCAGTGTTGAAATGGTGTCTTCTGTTCCAGCCGTAACATCCCACTCACATGATGTTTTGAAAGGTAGAAATATCAGCATTGTTAGTAAAAATCATAGGTTCCAATAAGTATACACAAAACACAAAATCCATCACAAATATATGATTTTGAAAAATAAACTGTGCTTGCTTTTTTCACAATATATGTATTTTTTAAAAAATAGTTGTATGTGTATGGAGCTCTGTGTTACAATTTATGTACATGAATTCAAGTTGAAGATTAGCATATACTGTATTGAGTCAGTTATTATAAGTACCTTTTGCACATTATACCAAAATATGCAAACTCTTTTGGGGTTTTTTTGAAATGTATTTAAGACATAAAAAACCAAGGCTACCCTAGAAGACATGTACAAGATTTTAAGACATTGAAAGTTAAAAATTTCATCCTTATAGTGCATCAAGAGTTTTCTCATGTAAATGCTAGATATTTTGTGTTCCAAAATTGTAATCATCCATTATGAAAAATTAAATAAATACACAAACCTGTTTCAAGGCAAGAGCGAACCTAACCAGTATTTGTTTACTTCATTACTAGGAGGTTAATAATTTTAATTCTAAACTATTTGAATTCCTTGTCAATTATGTCATAGATCCCTAGAATCAAAGATACCCTTCCGGCAAATAAAAATAAAAAATCATGTACGTTCACAGATGGCACAAAACTTTAACACTGTATGAAGGAGATAAGAGAATAAAAATTGCTTTCATTTTACACCTGCAATGGGAAATAGCTCTTTCAGAAAGGTGTTACTGTATTTGTATGAACTAGATGGCACAGGATGCACAAATGAGACAATCCTGAATTCACGACTGTCCTTCACTCTATTAAATCAATCCTAATCATTGTGAAATAGTAATTGAATAAATGACTAGCATGAAACTGTATGTTGTGATGTATACACAAAAGTTTAGTGAAAGTAGTTCTTGGATCTACATATTTTTGATCCTCAAAATGTGTGCAACTTAAAAAGCTAGCAGAGAGTAAGAGAGAAAAATTCTACAGATAAAAATCAATTTATTTATGTTTATTATAATAATCTCTTAGAGATGAGCTATTTGGTGCTCAGCAAGAGATTCTTCCCCAGTCAGAGTACAGTTACATTGCAGGTTCTGTAGATGTTACCTCCTTTTATGCGTGGCAGGATGATGTGATCAGCCTTTTGGAGGGACAGGAGGCTTGTCTATAATGAAACTTTGAAGAAATTGTTTAAGGGCACATTTTCAAAAATCCCACTCTAATATTAAGCCTTCTAATTGGACAAAACACAGGTTTTGAATTAATTGCTGAGTATTATATATGCATAAGCTATTTATATGGAAGACCAGTGTCACTAACAGATCATGTCTGAGCTACCACAAACTTTTGAAACAATCTGTGAATTAGCAAGATAATCTCGCTCAAACCCCCTGCATATTATCATATGCTGCCTAGTAAGACTGGCCTTTTAGAGCATATTGCAAGAATGAATTATCTTAAAATAAATTATCTCAAAATCAACCATAACAGTATGTGAATTCCCTAGGTGTGAACTGGGGAAAGATCTCCTGAATAAAAATGTTGTCTTGGAGTTCCCCAGCTACGTGCTTCGAAAGACAATAAATCAGAAATACTATTTTATACCAACACATTTATACCAACATATTGAGGACATAATCCAACTTTATAAAAATACCTGAGAGCTCAGACCCATAAAACTGTAAGTGAAGTTTCCCACTCTCACTATAATTAATTTCAATGTCTTCAGTCGTGGCAATTCTAGTGAATAACTTTTACTTTGTAAAGAAGAAGGAATTGGCTAGGCTCAAACAAATACTTAATATATCTGTGCTTTGTACAGTGCAGAAAATGCATCCTTCAATAAAAAAAACTCTGTAATTGGGACACAGTCTTTATTTACTACGTCATTAAACTTAGCGTTATTGCAGCCCATAGCACATCTGTCAGGAAAATATTGGGCAAAATTCGGTATCATTGCTGAAGCAGCAATGCAATAGTGAAACAAATCTTGACATCCAATGGACACTGGGGCTGAAAAATGGAGCCCTTGTAATGTTACCATAAAACAGTGAAAGCAGCAGGAAACCCAAGCTAGTAAGTATTCACAATCTGGAGAAGGAATTGAAACAGCAAGGGGTAGAGGCAAGGTTAGTACACTAACTAATGAGATTGTACTAACAGTAAAAAAGAGGTAAAGAGAACACATCAGTAAGTCCTCAAAGGGTTTGAAGTAACTGATTCTAGAAAGCCAAGAAATTGCGTAACAAAAGAGCTAAAACAATGAAGAGTTGTAAATAATTACAGCATGTACTTGACATAATCAGAAGAGCACCATAAAATTGTATTTGTAAGTATTAAAAGTCTAATAAATGACTCAGTGGGATGCTGATCACAAAATACAACAGAGGGATGCAGAGGAAACAAATAAATGGTCAAGGAAGACAATCAACTATTCAAAAAAAACAGGAATACCTTTGAACAGGAGAAGACTCAAATTCAGATTTCTGTGTTGCTCAAAAAAAGGCAAATAAATGTTAGAAAAATATTTAACTAAAAATTATTTGATATAGTTGGCTAAGACCTAGAAATATCCTGCTGTCTTCATAGGATGTTGAAATTTGTTTTTCTTTTGAGTTTGCATTAAAAATCTGCCCCCATGCCAGCACCAGAATGCAAAATTTGGAAAATGTGTCCATTAAAAAAAAAAAAAACCAAGTTATTATGTTTTCAGAGTGGGGTTTTTGGGTGTTGTTTGTTTGTTTGTTTTTTCTGGTTTTTAGGGGTTTTTTTATTTCATTCGGGGTTTTTGGGGGAAGGGGGGAGGTTGGAAGAAAATCTCCTAGGAAACCTCTTTAACTGCATTATCCTCTTCAAACTGAATTGAATGTTATGTTGAGAGAAAACACTATCTTATCTTGTAAAATTCTATTTGCAAACTAACCTGAAAATAGGCCACAAATTCACTTTTAGAGTAAGTTGAAAATAATTTATGATACAGATTAACAACATGTCATAAACTGTCTGCCTCCTTGGAAAAGAAAATCAACAGGACCCTAAGCATTCTGATAAATATTTTCAAATCTTCAAGTCAAAAGAGTAGATGCCTCAAAGTAATTTTAAAATCAGACCTTCAATATACAGTTCAACTTTCAAGAGTTCTGTCATTCTAAACTCCAAAAAAAGCCAAGGGTGAAATTCTGCAAAACTCTTAGCATATCTTAAAATCATTAATCATTAAAATGTTTTGGAAACTTGAAAATTATTTTGGTAATTGATTTTTTGAACTTCATAGATTTCAAAATACTGGCAAGTTTTTTTTTTTTTTTAAAGAAGCAGGGTTCCATTCAATCTGATAATTTTTAAAGTAAAAGGATTTTCTTTCACATCTTTTATTAACTGAAAGGGTGTTTGTTAACTCCAGACATAGTTGTTTGGGGATAGAAATCCCAATACTGATGAACATGATGTAGACTTTATGTCTTTTTATGTGAAAGCAGCCTAATGATACTGTAAGCCTTAAATAAGTTTGATTTTAGGACTTCACATTTACAGTCGTCATGGTCCTAAAGCAACTACAGTCTTTCCAAGAGATATCAAAATAAGAAAATTCTTCCTTCATTGCACTGCTAGACAAATCCAAGTTCAATATAAAGACAACTCATTCAATATTACCTGTCCTGTTGAAAATGAAAGACTTAAAAGCCTCTTTTTCTTAAACTGTGATTATCAGTGTCTGTGAGCGTGTCTCTTTACCTTCCATACAGCTGGATGTAACAAGATTTTTTTCTGGGTGAAAGCTTCAAGTGTTTACTGAGACTTCTTAATTATAAACATACCATAATTTATCTGTCTGGGTGTGAAATTTCTTTCTGTGTATTCTTGTATCTGATAAACTAGCAACCAGTCCACAGAACAATACTTAGGAGTAGTGTTTCTTCAAGTCCAATGAACATAATAATTAATTAATCCACACCAATCTCATTAAGTTCTGTGCTACTAAAATTCAAAATCCACTGAGAAAGATACATTGTATAGAATGAAGATAACTCGTGCATTGCTGTAGTAGATGGGGTTTACTGTTTTTCATAGGTAAGTCTGTCTCCACAGAAAACATATACTGGACAGTTTAATATTATAGTCAGTACCAATTTTTCTACTATTATAGTTAAACCACCTTCATTTTATCATAAATATGAAAAACACTCCTTAATTAATTTCCTGAAAACTCAGGGAAAAAAAATAAAATTTACTGAATAAAGAAAGCATTAAGATGTTGATACTCTCTTCTATAAGAATGAATTTAATTCTTTTTTGAATGCACATTTAATTTTTCTCTGACAAAATTATGCTATGTTTTGCAAAATCAACAAGACAACACAATACAGAATACAAATTTGAGTAGATTAAATTTTCAGATATTTTCCATAATTTAAATGCTTTACTATATTTAAAAATGCAAAGTAGTTTAATAATTTCCATAAAATACAGTGATTTTAAAGTCAAAGGCCTTCCAGGAGAAATTTTAACATCTAATGGCTATTCTAAACAAAATATAATAGTTCTAAATAACAGTTCTGAATAACAGTTCTAAATAAAATAAAAAGAGATTTTTCCGTTCAGCAAGAAGAACTTCTACAGTAAAATCTTTCTCAATATAGTTTTGTATTTTTGCCTGTTTTTCCTGAATACATATTTTTACTGAGCCACACTGACTCCTTTTTAAGAAAAAAAAAGTGAACTTAATTAATTTCACAAAGCAACAGTACTTACATCTCAAGAATATGTTATGAAAGCATGCAGCAAATTTATCTTTTCTGCAGCTAAACATTTTCACTTATTTATGGTAAGACAAACATTTTTTCCTTAACTACTTTAAAGAAGTCAAGAATACAGTCCTCCAAAAAGCTGCACAGGAAATATATGTTTTGTGATTATGAAAGTACATATAGACTGCACATTCCCTGACATAATGTAATTAATTTATTCAGCATTTCATTACACAGAAGTACAATATAAGTAAAGTCTTGAACTTTTTTTTCTTTTCTCTATAGGTAGGGGGTCTCCTTCCTTTACTGATTTTGCAGAAAAACAGCAAAAATACTCTGTTATGACCATTATCTTATGCTTAATTAGATGACTAATTCATAGTTATGGATTAAGAATCATTACTGGAAAAGAATGGATAGAAAAGGAATTATGTAGGTAGTAGAACAACTAACAATAGCTATCAAAATATTTATGCATAATGTCCTTATTTTTATGCCAAGAAATCTTATGTTGAGATTCAACAGTGATTAATTATCAAGACACAACCTGAAAAATTCACTATGAACTGATTTAGCAATGTGGAATTTTGATTAAGATTTTCTGTATTTCATTAAAAATTAATTTAAAACTTGAAAATTTTATTTAGACCTATTACTCTGAGTGGACATTTTCATATGTACTACTTTTTTCCCTCTAGTTCCCAGTGTGTTTTCGTAACAACTCTATTTGGTTCCTTTTTGTGCTTAAATGAACATACTTGCATGTGTTTGTGCATTTGTGCAAATATATATGAAATATTTTTTAAAAAAATCCAAAACCTTACTGTTTCACATGAGACAAGAGAAAAAACATACCTTTTCTGGATCAGTTGTTGTAATGACCCACACGCAGTGCGCATTGTCTTCATATTGAACTGGATAATTTGGTGACGTGATAATGCCACTTGGTCCACGTAAATTAGAACCACATGTTCTAGCTAAAATGATAACCAACAAATCAGATTGCTTTAGACTGGATGCTCTGTTTAAAATAAATACTATCAAATTGCCACAGCATTAGCAACAACTTGTCATGAAAGTATTACTATGCTGATATATTCTGTAACAATTCACCCTTAAAGATATTTCAGCCAGACAAAAAAAAATCCTGAAAATTTACCTACAGAGGAAGAAACGGGCACTTTTCAATTAATCAGCCTAATACTTTAATACTTTAATCTTACTTTATGTTAATTAAATTATCAAAATTCTCATATCAATATTCTGTTTGGAGGGAGATTTACCCTTTCCAAGTGGATGGAGGGATCCTTCTACTCATGAATGTGAGAAGGGCCAGAAGGTGTTCTCCTTCATGATTTCCCCATGACTTGGAGAAAGAAACACATGTATCACAATATTTATGTAACTGCATGTCCTTAACCTAAACATGACCTTCTGTTGTGTCTTAGCTCTTTACACATAAGTAAATATAAATAGAAGGAAAAATATATAAAATGGTTCTAGGCAGTATGTAGTCAGACTTTGGTAAAGCAGATTCAACTGCGAAGCCATCACAATCTCTTTGCCACATTCAGCAAATCCAGATAGTCAGCATTTTGAAAATATATTACTTAACATATTCAGTTATCTTCTAAAGACCATTAATGATAGATTTTACAAGAATATTCAAATTTCTCAAAATTTTCTGTATCCGGAAACGTTTTAAAAATATTTAGACATATAATCCACAGACACAATTATAGATCTCAGAATATTTCAAAATGTTGCTGCCATGTTTGTGGTACTACACCACTATATCTTCCACTACCTTCTGATGTAGTTTAGTCCCTTCAGTTACTTAAGTTTCCGCACAGGCAAGAAGAATAACTAAATTCTTCAAAAACTTCATCATTCTTTTTCTGAATATTGGAATAAAACCCCCAACGTATTTCTGGCACTTTAAAAAATTTCAGTTTTCATCTTCTTCTGTGGCTGCCTCCATTCTAAAGGATAAAGTATGAGCATTTCTTTACTTCATGAACTGCTGGGAGGAAGCCTGATCTTCTGCATGAATAGAAGTGTGACTGGTATAAATAGGCAAAAAGGTATTAGATGAAAAGAACTATCACATTTTCTATCCCTCCATCACAGCACATGATCCTTTGCTATGATGTTAGAGACTAGACTTCAAGAACTCGTTATACTTCTATGACAAGATTGATCAACAAGGACTCCATTTTCAGTGAAAATGTGTATGTATGCAGGCAGATTAGAACAAGATGATCTTTAAATTCCTTTCCAACTCTAATCATTCTACGATTCCATGTGTATGATGCAGCCACCACAGTATGACAAAAACTGTCTTAATAGTCACCCACCAATTTAAGTCTCAGACACATCACATGGAAATCTTATGTTGCAATCCCAGTAGAATTCTGAAAAAACTCCCTCATCTACATAAGAATTTCTATGAAGGCATAATTTAACAGTTATTAAAAAGGTGTCTGTACTTAACATGGAAAAAAAATGTCATAGAATCACTTAGGTTAGAAAAAAGGTCTAGGTTTACTGAGTGTAAGGCTTAATTTACCACTGTCCAGTCCATCACTAAACCATCTCCCTAAGTGTCACAAAAAATTAATCACATTTGTGTCACAAAAAAATAATCACATTTAAGTACGCCACAGTATGCTGCCTACTAACAACAGAGAAAGCTTGGCATGGTGCCACTGTATTAAGCAATCTATATTCTTTTAATTGAGGGAATAGCAAGGACAAATTCATAGAATCTGAAGTACAGGATATTTCCTTTCTAGTAACTTGCAGAAACACCATACCTGCTGAACCATAACTGGCACACACTCTGTTACTTTGTTTTCAATCCCTCCTGCCTAAGGTCTGCTACAGCAGAAACTAATGCAGAGCTACAACTTTGTAGCAATAAAAAAAACTAGTTGGTCCCTGCTGTAGCTGTCCACAAAGAAGAAAGGCTAAGAAACATCTCCCTTGCAGAGAGATTTTTCAGTCAAGCTGTTACTCTTTTACCTTTCTACTATTCAGACTTCCAAGAAAAGGCTAAAAGGCATGGGGAGAGGAAAGGGGTAAAGCCAAGCACGAGATGCAATTGAAGTTCAACCCAGAGGTCTGTTTAGGAAATGGAGTTACTGCAAAAGATTGAATAAATAATGTTAGATAGCTTTGTATACTGCTTACAGAAGACAGGAATGGTTTGCTGTAAGGTTTTTGTGTCGAATTCAAGGAAACTGGGAACATTTACATCAGCACCATGCAGTTTCCAAGGGCAGTTTCTGGGGCCTCCCACCACTCTCTGCTCATGACCCAGGTGTGGTGCTGGGGTGGGCCTGGAGCTGCACTGCCACCATGAGCAGACTCCAGTGGTGGTGGGGACCCTGAGACCACCAGCACTGCTGTGCGCTTTCAAGTAATGTCATGAAATGGCCAAGAGCAAGATGGTTCCTGTGACTTTTCATCATATTCCTAAATTTTGAGCTTTGTTGATCACCATTCTGGAATAAATGCAAACATTAGCTTCTTCAGTAAGTCATTAAACTCACAGTAGTCATGTGCAGTTTATCAGCTTTTCCTCTTTAAGTTGATTATAATTTAGAAAATGTGATAAGCACTTCTTTGCACTGTGCATTTTATTATTTTTAATTGGTGCTTACATAAGCATCTTGGAGGTCAGTAAAAGAACTGAGAATAATATACACTTCATCTTTCACTTCTCACAATCCACAAACATTCACTTGGTCATAATACTGACCAAGAATTATACACCATTGAGAAACGAAGCACACACTTGTTTATACAAGTTGCAAAAATCTAATCTGGCAGAAGGAGAAAATAAAGTGGAATTACAAAATAACTACATAATGAAAACTTTCTAGAGAAGTATACGAGTTTTATATAAATGAGATTATGCTTTAGCTGATTCTTGAAAAAAAAAATGTTTAGGTTCAGGTGTTACAAATGCTCCAGTGTTTCTTAAACCAATATGATTTTCTGCCCTGATAACTGGCATTTTGCTGTAAGATTTTTTGTGTACAAGAAGTATCACTTTGATCTACCTCAAAATGACAATAAAAGTAGTTCTAACAGTTTGTATGATTTCTTTTTTCTTTTCCAATTAATAGTGGTGGTTTGCCCTGTTTATCCTGGCTAGGTTGTCTGGTTCTAGGAGAATATAAGGCAGGCACATTTCATGGGTCAAGACTCTCATTGGCATGTACAACCTAAATGTGCAATCTGAAATAATTTTTTCTACTGAGATAAAAAGTTGTGTACGTAGAGATCCATTCTTTATTTTTTCCTATATAGCTCACTTTTGAGGTACTTTGGCAGCATTCATATATTTTTCTGTGTTTTTATTACAGACAGTAGATTGCAATGGAAAAACATACAAAGTAGCAAAAAGCCACTTCCTCTGTTCCTCCATAAAAGTGGAGCGCTCAGGATATTAAAGTAGGAGGGTCTAGATGTGAAAACATTTAGAAATTTTAGAAGGCCAGGTTTTACATAAAGTTGAGCAAAATAGGTGAACAGAAAGGAATTTACTGAAAACTCAGGAGAAGGTAAATATCTGGGACTGATAGGAAGATAGTATGATTATGAGAATCTCATATTTGGGAGTTAATGTAGAAAAAAATGACATAAACCTAACAAATTAGTTCTACTTAAGGTAAGTTTGTCATGACAAAAGGAAGATCAAGTGAAATCAATACTATTTAAAGGAAATTAACTCCCTTAATTGATACTCTTTCTACACATTTGATTGCATGCTTCAAGCTACACAAAAATCTTTGTATATTTAGAAACATATATACACATATACATGAGATAAAGTTCCCTGTTTTAGTTTGCTTAGTTTTGAGTTTCACTGCAGCAGAAACTACAAATTACCCTTCCAAAATTCCAAAGAATAGCAGTTACCTCTGCAAATTGGCCTGTGGTCACTCCAGGCAGCCAGTGTATCTGTCACTCTCTGACAAGTGATGCTCTTAGAACCTTGCAGCACATAATTGTCTTCACAGGAAAACTGTACACTTGCACCCACCCTAGGTGAAAAAGGGGAGAAAGGAGGAAGGAATTAAATATATTTTAATATCAACATCCTCAAACAAATGTAAATATTGCCAAGTGACAATATTTCAAGATCCAAACAAAGAAACTAAGGTGCAAAATTCTACTCTATCAATTTTTTTGTTCATAAAAAACTACTTATAAAAAACTTACTAGGGAAAAGGTCTATTTCTTACTTTGCCTACCTTTTAAGGAATACAAAACAATTGTGAACTAATTTTGTTCTTTTACAGTATGAGTTCAATGAATTAATGGGTATATATTTTATTTAAGAAAATATATAAACACAACTTTTTCAGGCAACAGAACTTAATGAATAATTTCAACATTGTTATATTCACTCCAATGAGATAATAAGCAATTAGATATCTAAATTTGTCAAAACATACAACCAGGAAATATTAATTTCAATCAATGGAAATAAATAATTAAATATTTCTGACCTTGTTGAAATTTCCTCTTAAACATCACATTAAATAAAATTTTTTAGGACTGATATTTGACTGTGACACTTGTAACAGTGAAATGCATCCCTTTGGAATTATTTATGCTGCCCAATTGTTATGAAGATTTTCACAAACTGTATACACATATGGTCTATATTACAAAGAGTTTTCTTAAACTTTATTTACATATCTGTCTCCATTTATTATTTGTGACATTCTTTGATCCCCATAATAATTAACTGCTTCTGTTTTTTGTTTTCTTGCACTTTCAAATCTGTATTTGATAGTCCCATGTTGTGAACTAAGTGAACTCAATAAAGCAGATTCTCAATTTAGTGTCTGTAAGTTTTTGAGTAGTCCTAGACACCAGGGGATTACTATATGGCAATCAGGAGGCTCAATACTTAAAATTGTGCTGTGAAGAACTGCATAAAATGTCATTCACTATCACCCAATTCATTCCCACCCTTCATGGACAAGTATTTTCTTAGTTTCTCAGAGAATTTCACAAACACTAAATATACTGTTTATTGATATTATGTTGTTTTTCTATAGTTCTTTTCATTCTTTCAGGAAATTTTAATAGGGTTTTTTTTTTGTTAATTCTAAAATTTGAGTATGATGCTTCAAATCTAGAAAAACTTCAAAAACTTTTTTTCCTATCACTTTGTTCTTGAGCTGTTAAATAAGAAAACTCAGAAAGGCAGGCCTTTCTCTTCCATAATTCATGCAAAATGTATAAAATTCTTGCAGAGAATTTTCTAAAGTTTCTAAAGTTGTGTTTATTTTATACTTGTCATAATCTTCAGAACATTCTTAAAACACTCAGAAAAAGAGACCAAGCATTTTTCTAAATAGATACCTCAAATTAATAAAAAATAGTTTCTTTTATTGGTAAAGAAAATATTACTCATTAATCTGACAATTAAATTCCATAAACACATATTTGTAATGTAATTTTCTCCTATTTTCTAGAATTAAGATTTCTGTATTCCTTTTTCTAAGGAAAAAGGAAAAAACCCAAGCAGTTACCTAGCAGTGATAAACACAAAATGAGACCTAAAGTATTTAAAAATCATATTGGATAAAGAACATCCCACAAGCGTAATGCTGTGTGAAGCAACACGAAAGCCAACATTTCCCTTAAGTTTGCTACTATCAAGGCACATAAGGAGAATTGCAAAACTGTGTACATACAAGAACATAGAGTGAAATTATATGTATAATTATTGGATGTCTGCAACAGGAATTTGTAATTTAAAATACCTGAATATTCCCCCCAGAAAGAAAGAAGGGGATTGGAGGAAAATAAACAGGAGGAATACAAATATTTTTATATGTAATGAAGTAAGTTAAGGATTTTATGTTTAGATTGGGTTTTGATCATTGTAGAAATACTTTCAAAGTTTTTATTAATGTATACATAAAACATTACACATGCTCTACACTTATGATAATTCAATTTGTTTTAATATTGTTCTACAAAGTATGTATTTCAGGGGGTTGTTTTGTTTTTTTTTTTTTCTAAAGCTCTGGAAATAGCTTGGATCTAAGGATCTAAGGACAATTAATAGGAACATCATATGTTTTACACCGTGGGTATAAGTTTTTGAAATGTCTGAACACAGACTAAGGGATACAAAATAAATATCCCAAATACAATATAATAAAAAGAAAGCAGAAACATAGCAAAAAATGTCACATTAAAGATCAAAGTAGGGACATGAAGTACTCCAAAGCTCCTTATGGATCTAAATAACCATCTTAGGAGAAGGGATGCATCAGGACTACGGTCTGCAATAAAACTATTCACACATCCAAATTGCTGAGTCTCTCCATTGATTAAGCTTGACAGTTTCCCATTTAAAAAGGGACATCCTTTTGAATATGCATTATAGCTTGTTTAGAATGTGATTTCAAACAAAATTACTGTTTCATTTACTCTCCAGTAGTTAAAAATCAGTGTTTTTAATTGGGTGGGGGGTGGTTGTTTTTTTTGTTGGGTTTTTTTTTCATGTCTACCTCCATAGTCACTTAGCAAATCTGTGAGCATTGGAAGTCTGGTCTTACTTATCTCTGTAAACTTTAAACTTGGGGAAGAAATATTTTTCCTCACTTTCCTTTTTCTATTTTAAATTTGAACTCCATCAAAATATAATTTGTGGGTTTTTAAAGAAGGGTAGAATTTGACTTGAAGAAGCCATTTTTAGAAAAGGAAATACTAACATAAAAAAGTTAATTTAATTTTCAAAATCTATTTTGGAAATTTTAAAGCCATTTGTTTTGCAAGTATTGGTGAAATTGGGTAAAATTACTGCATTTTCACAATGCCACATATACCATAAAATATTTAAGCAGAGCTGAAACAATATTATTTAGATCCATTTCAGATTTCATTTAAACAATCTACTAGTTTGCAATTTCACATAAATATAACATGTGATATTGACCTCAAAATTGTATTGATTATGTTCTCATTACTCTAGCCGAGTCTGACTTGCCATTTCTCCCCCCAAATGAATCCAAACATCCATTAGGTTCTTTTAAAATCACTGAAAATCATCTCCCTACTTCCTGAAATGAACACAAGTAGAAGTGTGGCAGGAGGACAGAATGAAAAGGTTAAGATTTCAATACCTTTTTGTTTACTTTATGATATTAGAATGAAGGCCATTATTATGCTGAAAATGATGAAACCCTTTTCAAAGAACTTGTCATCACTGAATCAGTTGGGTCTCAGGCTGTCTTGAAAATAAACCCTCTGCCTTTCCATCAATCTTACTTAAACAAGTCTTTCAGTAGACTGGAAAAGATTTTGAATAATGTGCATTTTCACATGTTTTAGTTCAGATTAATATTCACAGTTGTCATTCTCCTGACAAGAACAATAGCTCCTTCTGGTGTTTGTACTTGCCTCTTAGAAAAGAAAAGAAAAACATTGCTTTTCTTTACTCTCCAGGGTACTTTTATTACATTGGAGAAACGCTAGCAGCAGCAAATATTATTTTCCCTTCTATGGAAGAGCTTGATTTGTCATTTCAGAGAAACAAAACCCAAATTCCAGCCAAATTCTCTATTTGAATCTCCATCTAGATTTAAACAGTTAACTTTGAGATAGATATGTTTTAAATAGATATTAACAAACTTTAAAGTTGAAAAACATGAAAACATGAAAAACAGTTGCTGTTGCATAAAGAGTTTTCAGATAATAAGTAGTGTTTATGTGGAAAACAAACTGTTACCATATTTCTCAAATAATATTCAGAACTGGATGCCCAAAACATGCACACAATTGATGTGATCAAAGTATACAGCATGTTTTATTTATATTATGTTATACAATGTGGCTTGTTTAACACCTTATGCATTTTTTTATCCCCATGAACAGTAAGATACACTTGGTAAATGAAAATATTATAAGAGGCTGGATGGGATGAAGGAGGAAAGGAAACAGCCTTACTCTGTCAGTTTAGTAAGCATAAGCATTGCTCATAAGTAAGCTCCAGGCATAAGATACCTTTAACCCACACTAATTCCCAAGGGACTGTTCAAAACATAGTTATCTGTGGTTTGCAGGGCTCTTTGACATTAGATTCCCTTGGATATCTTAAAATGTACTTTTAGCTCTAAGGTTCTTTTGGGTTTTCCCTCTTGGTATTTTTAGACCTTGCTGGGAAATTTGTTGTTGAGCTCTTCCATGTTTGGGTTCACAAGGTTTGGGATCTTTGAACCTGTTTCACCAAAACTATTTTAGTTCTCTTTCAGTTTACAGACTACCCCCTAGAGGTGAAAAGAAGTAATTTTCTTTCTTACACTCAGGTTATCAGTGCTATTGGACCTGCTGGTGTTTCTTAACAAATGTTCATATGACACTGACTTGGACCACAACTGGGTGAGAGTCTGTTTGGCCAACAGTGTATCATCAACACATAAAAGTTGTATGACATTTATAGATTCACAGAATAAATTAGATTGGAAGAGGACATCATCTAGTCCATCTGAAGCAAACCCAGTAGGAAGAGAGGGCTCAGAGACCTGCTTGGGTAAGTTCTGGATGCCTCCTTGAATGGAGATTCTAAAAATTCTCTCAAAACTTCAATGTTTTACTATCCTCATGGTAAAAACATGTATGTTTGTTTGTTTGTTTTTTAAATCCTGAATCTAGTAGTAATTTACCACGTCCCACCTTATTTCCATTGCCTCTAGTCCTGTTACTGTTAACTCTTTCCAGAGATGCTTTTCTCTCTCTGCAGATAACAAACTGATCCTAGATACTGCCCCTAATTCTTTCAACTAAGTATTTTATTTGGAGGAATTCAGAAGTGGCATGTTGGCCATAATTTATGGCTTTATAAGAAGAGACTGAAACAGAGGAGGGATACTGAGGCATGCCTGCACAAGCAGAAAAGTAAAACACTCTCCAAAATAACAGTGGGAGTATAAAGGTATTCCTCAGATGAATACACAGAGGCACTTTAATTCCTCTTGAGAAATAGTGGTATTTTAGCACCCCATTTTTAGCTAGTCTTCTACTGCCTGACATTTCCCTCTGCAATAAATCAAACATTAATAAAGACCTAAATAGAAATTATGTTTCTTTTTATAAAATAGCATCCTTTTGGATAGCAAATATATACTGTATTTTTGTATAATGTATCATTTCATTTGCAGTAGATGTGCTTGACAAGTTGAATCAGAACATGTAGAAGACTACCTAAGCAAACATCTAGAAAACTTGTGTTTCCAGCCTATTAATTGAAATCTTTTTTTCCTTCATTGTTTTTTAAAATACACTGAACTGTCACTAATGAAACCATGACTTTGCATATAACTGAATCTTTTAATGTTGTAGTTCTTTATGATTTCTCAAACTTCTTTGAGGATAAATGGAGAAAAATCCAAAAGTGATGTCAGAGAAGAGAACAGAGAGTAAGTCAGAAAGAGAATAGATTTTTAATTTGTTTTTCCTGTCAGTTATGGCCTAGATTGGAAGAGCCTTGGTTCAGGTGGCAAGTTGTATTAACTTGCTTTCTAGAGTTGAAGATAACTTTGCACAATTCCTTCTAATTCCTATGAATTGTTCCTGTCTCTTAGGTCTGACTGTCCATTCTCTGCTGAGCAATTTATAAATTCCTGCATGAGCTGGAGGCTCCCATCTCCTTCCTTTGACCTCTTTCTCTGCTACACCTTCAGGTCTCTGCCTTTTTTCCTCAATGGGGAAAGTGCAAATTTCCTCCTTTCTCCATAAGGGTTCATTTAACCTCGTCTGTTTTTTTTGTTTTTTTAAATAACAAATGGTGAAAACAAGAAAAACCAGGAGATGGCATTCATCACAGCCTAAGACACTGAGTTCCCCAAGCTTTTAAACAGCTTTTACAAAGGAGGAAATGAGATAATACTCTCTGCTTCTTCTTCTTCTTCTATGCTGTCCACATAATTCTGCTTTTTATCCGTAGATGAGATTACTATGCTCTAAAAATCCTATTTTAAATGCATTGATTTAAAAAATAACTCAAGCAATAACAATACAAGATATGCAATTCAATAAATCTATTTTGACAGAGAATCAATTAATTTTAAACTAGGGAAGTTATATACATGTATAGTTACAGGCTGTCTTAGGTTATAATGTAAAATGTGACCAAAAGTATGTATTCTATGACCATCCTTATAAGCTGTTAAAAACAGGTAGGGCAGTGTTCTTTATCTCCTCCATGGCTCATCCCTGATAGCTCCCTCTGGGGAGATATCTTCGGCTAATGGGCCATCAAGGCTCACTGCATGACCAGTAAAATTACATCATTTCATTGTTAGAGGCTCTGCCCAAGGCAGGGAACCAAGCATTCTTACCTGGATATAATATGGGGTTTGGAACACCAGAACAGCCCTACTGGATTCCCAGAGGACAAGAGCTACATAACCACCCCTGGACCTTCAGAGGAAGACCAGACCCTTCTACAGGATCACCACTTCAACAGAACATCAATCCCTTCAACAGGACTGCAGTCACCATTTAATTGGACTGCTACCACCACCCTGACCAGCAAGGCATCAGGTTTTATCCTGCCTCTGCCAGTTTAAGTCAGGGGTTTTTGCGTTTATTTTAATTTTCCTATTAAATTGTAGTTCTGACTTTCATTTGTTTGCTTTCAAACTATTACACAGGCTGTGTATTAACATAATAGGAAATACCTTCCTCTTGATCATGTAGAAAACTAAATGTGCCCACCTGAAGTCAGAGCCTACCCTCTTCCCATTTTCAGGAATTCCAGGATCAGGACATGTATCAGATGCAATTGCATCCCCACCCTGGGTCACTGCAAAGGAAAGGAAAAAAACTGTTAGACATGCAGCTTTAAAGATAACTCTTTACATTTCCCATGTATAAACTTCCACTACCTGAATTCAACCTTTTTTTTTTCTTGAACCAGTTGAAATTCTTACCAAAAAGAATCCCCACATAGTTTTTTGGGGGTATTATTTATTTTCATGTGTTATGGTAAAAGAAGTTTTTCTTCTGTGGGAAATGATTGATTTCCCACAGTCAGTCATTCTTTTTATGGATACACCAGGATTCCAAAGTTTTCTTCAGAAAGCAAAAAAACCCCCACATTTCATGAAATCACCTTCTGAAATCTTCACAACACACCATTGTAAGATTAGGACAGTGTAAGAGAAAATATAATTTCCATATTAAAATCTGTCTGTAAAAAGATTTAAAATAAACAAAAGGCAAGAACCCGACTGTGATAATGTATAACTGTAGTGCAGAAATATTTTTATGAATCCCAGAATAATTTAGATTGGAAAAGACCTCAAAGATCTTTGAGTTCAACTTTTGACCAATCACTACCTTGACTGAAGACAAAGTTAATCTCAAAAATATACAAAATACCCCACTGAACAATGCATTTGTAGTCAGCTGAATCTGTTCTCATGCAAATGAGGCTCAAATCTCTGTTTTTTTTGTTTTCAGCTAAGAAGACAAGGTATCCTATATTGTTCCACTTTTTTGCCCTGCATTCTTTCTCTGTCCAGACTGTCAGATAATTAAACAATACTATGTATATAAATATCCAAACTTATGGTATTCTCAAAACTCAAAACAGTTTGAGCATTTTCTCCCCTTTTTCCCTACTACATTCCTAAAATGGTAATTAAGGAAAATGTCAAGTTAAAAGTTATTCATCATAAACAGAAGATATAAAGCAGAACACTGAATATGCAAAGAACCAAATACCTGTGTGCGTTTTATACTGCACATATACATGTATGGTGCATCCAGCTGAAAAAAGGAAGAAGTGACATAAACACTGTGTTGGGTTTGCATCGCCAGATTTTGGTAGCAGGTTGTGCTACAGGGGTGGCTTCTGTGAGAAGCTGCCAGAGGATTCCTCCATGTCCAGAGCAGCGAATCCCTGGCAGATTCAAAATGGACCCACTACTGGTCAAGGCTGGACCAATTAGAAATTATGGTAACACCTATGGGATAACAGACTTAAAAAGAGAAAAAAAACTCATGAACTCTTGATTGTATTTTATCTCCCCTCTCCAGTTGCAGAGGGGGTGATGGAGAGACTTTGGTGGGTGGCTGGAATACAGGTGGGGCCAACCCACTACAGTTACATGCCTTCAGTCTTTCTGTTTCCTCACAAAATACAGAACTAGTAGAAATCTGTGGATCATATTTTCCATCTTAAAAGAGTTTTGGGGAAGCTTCAAGAAAAAGACAGAGCATTCTTCCTGAATTTAAAACAACAACAACAACAAATTAATTGGAATATTTTAGCTGCACAAAATAAATTAGACACGTCTGAGTGGATAACAGATGACAGCATTACAGCTGAAAGGTGATGAGATATTAGATGTAAAAAGCAGCTGGTTTTCCCACACTGTGATATGCTTTCAAATTTAATACAGCACCAAAAGGAATGGTGACAAATAGGATACATACAATCTGATTTTAAGAGCTATAAATCTTCATGTTTGTTTTGGCAGCTTCAGAGACAATACATTTATAAAGAAATCCAAAGATTTACAAGAGAAGATTTAAAGAACTAAAAAGCTGTGTTGCAGCACTACAAAAACACAATTGAGACAATGCACTATTATGGACCAAAGTTCCTGACTTGAGCACAGGTTCTGCTGTAGAGAAGCAGTGAAGCTGCAATGATCACAGTATATTTCAACATTTGCCTTTTTTTTTTTTTATTTAGAATGTTTTAAGAATACAGAAATCACCTCTTTATCCACATCTTTTTAACATTACTTATTGTCCTGCATACTTTTCCTTTAAACTGTATCAAGAAAGATTATGATAATAACAAAAATTTCTGAAGACACAACTGAAAATATGAAGTCTTACTAAAAAAAAATATTTCCTTCTAAATACAAAAGCCAGACATGAGTAAAATTTCAATTCAGCTGGACTTTTGTCAATGTAGAGCACCTGGAATTCACCATCTTAAGAACTCTACACCAGAGCTCAATTCTGCTATTTTCACTAATATTATTTAGATTGATAAAGTTTTTTGTGTGTGAATAAAGGCTTTCAGAAAAAGCATATACTAGCTAGTAGTATTCATATATTTTATTCTGAAAGCTCAATCTTGTAGTTTCTTGAAAAGTGTCAGTATTGAAATGCAGTCATAGTGAAAAGCCTGGTCTTGATACAAAAACAGCCTGTTTATACACTAATGTTTCTTAAAATAAATTCTCCCCCTAATATTACTTCCATTTTTGTCAGAATTTTTTTTTCCAGGAAAAAAAAAAGGCGCCAAATATTTACTTTTAGCAGAGAACTGTAGCTCTGTTAATAGACATGAGATTCATTTTGGACTACTGAGTCACCAAAATGCAAACATAAAATGTCTGATATGGTTATTTGACTTACTAAGTTTACTAAACATGAATATTTTGGTAACAGCTGTTATATGAGGTGGAGTATGCTACCTTTGTTACCATGTTTTAAGGATGTCACACATCACATTGGAATGAAGCCATCTCTTTTTTTACAGATATACATACATACAAAATAGCTAAGTACTTTGGGACACCAGTAAATGAAACCTTAGTCATAGCACAGAATGAAGTGATCTGCCTGAAAAGATGACAAACTCTGCAAAAGTTTCTTCTCAGCCACAACATCACTCTGGCAACACACTCTCACACCAATATCAGGGCAGGGTGGTGAAGCCTCTTGCTTATCCAGAGGAATACTATCTCTTTAAATAGGACAGGTATCCTATGTTTGGAACTCAACACATCTTCCCGGACGTCTACAGGCCTTGTTAAACATGGCCCAGGTTTTAGCTTCTATTTTCCCCAGTGAACTGTCAAATGTACTTTTAACAGATGGTGTTTGTGTGACATGCTGTCATGACAAAATAAATCCAATTCCCTGTAAAACAAACCTGCCTGATTTTGTCTTTCCAGATGGAAAAAGAAAAAAATCTCTCAAATTAGTATAACAATTTATTGCCTCTACTGGTTCAGATACGCCAGGGACTTCAGCTCACATATGTATATACTTTTACAAATTAGCATGATTAAAACCTTTACCTGCCAGTATTTTTGAATTTACCTAAAAATTAGGTATTAAGATTTATTTTAGCTCCAACATTTATCATTCAGACTGAAAATAGATTGAAAGGTGCCCAAACAAATTCCTGTCAGAGAATTTTATTTTCCTCTGTTACCATTCTGTCAGATTTCCACTTTATCCACTGCTATAAAGCATTATCCATTGCTACTGAGATCCATAATATGAGAGGAGAAAGTATCATTGACTTGAGTATCTCACCTTCAAAATGTATTTAAACTTTGCAGCCTCTACAAGCATTTCCTGAATACATCATTTCTATTCACCCAGTCATATGCCCAATATTCACTGGTTTAATTTTGAAGAAGACTTTTGTATGCTCTTGAAAGACCCATGTCTAGTTTGTACTCTTTCTGCACTATATAAAGTTTAATTTACCTAGGGTGTTAAAAGGTGTTTCAGGTGTTTCATGCTTTTTGCACCTTTCTTCTGTTTTTTTTTCATCTTCATCATGTCAAACTTGAATTGTTTCCCTCTACATTCAAAGCTCATTCACAGACTGAGTGCCTTTTAACTATCATTTCAATTTCCATTTTAGAATTTAAAAATTTCAAAACAATGGTGTCAATGAATCTTGCAAAACTTATAAATAAATATCAACTTTGCAAAACCTTTGGCATAGCTATGCACTAATTATCAGGATTTATCTTTAAGCACTAAAAATGCTCCCCTGAAATGCAAATATAAACTAAATATCCATAAACTGGTATCCATGACAAATAAATTTAGGGCAAGTCTAAATAAGCTTCTCTCAATGTATTCTTAGCACGCTCTCAGTATACCCTCTCTGTTTTAAAAAAAAGTTTAGGCGGATATAGTCCTGGCTAATATCAAAGTAAGACATTATTTTACATAGATAGTTCCTCACACTGCATCCCAGTTCATCAAGGAACCATCAACTAGAACAAATGGTGAGTATTCCGTGAGACTAACATCAGAAAAAACATTTGAAGTTAGAGGGAAGGGAGAAAAGTGAGGAAATATTCTAGTTAGGTTTGAGGTTTTTTCTTCTTTTTCTAACAGCAGGTTTGAGAACATCAAAGTTGTTTCAACCACCAGGTGTCTGTATTACAGAGAGAGAGCACTCTCAGTGGATACAACTTAACTCTGGAACTTCTCAACATGTCAGGCTATTCTATACTGAAAACTTACACATTCTCAGGTCTTGCTGCAGAAATAATTGAAGACTAGCTGTGAGTTCATTAACATGATTGGCAGATTTACTTTCTGTATACAACCTCTAGGGATAAGATTTAAATTTCTACTTGATAAAAATAAAATCTATTATTTCTTTACTGATTGAGAATGAATCAACAAGATTTCTTCTATTTTCTCAGTTGGGATCATAAAGACTGGTTTCCACAGCTTTGGAGGTCATCTTTATTGTTTATACTTGATATATGACACAGGAAATTCAGAATTCCCTTAAGATGTTTCACATGCTTTGGTTCTAACACAACAGTGAAGAAGACTGGCAGTAACTATAAACATAAATCAGATTTTAAAATATTGTAATCATAATAATAAACAATTACCAGATACATTAACATCCTAATTTAGTTCAGCATATGGGAAGTGTTTAATCAAGGAGCAGTATTAGGCAGGAGGTAGGGCTGGTGAAACAGATGTTTCATGCAGCAATACAAGCAACATGAAATCTCCCTTTTTATATTATCAGTTCTACTCCAGACATGCTGACCTGCCTTAGATGCATCTGGAACCTGAAAATACATTAATGAATTACTCAGGCTTATGTAAATTATGTGATGAAATACTTTGAAGGAATTGACTCCAAAGGAAAGTATTATTATGTATAGATGTGTTATATTGCATGTCTTTCTTCAGTGGCCATTAGATTATTAAAAAATATTGTGTGTTCATGTTTTAGGTTCCAACACCTACAATTTTACATTTATCAAGTTATGACAGTCTCTTTAGACATTTACTCATTCTCCTAGTGATAACATCAGCCTTAGAATAAAAATTCATAACTTTTTAAATAATAAAAATTATTCATGAATTTTTATGAATAAAAATTCATAATTCAGCCCTCATTCCCTCAATGATTTGTTCTGAATATTTTTCAAATGTAACCAAAAATTGTGAAAATGACCTTCAAGAAGGGCTTGACAAATACTCCCTGGAGGCTAGACTAAAGACCCTAAAATTCCCTGTGGAAAGATATTGTCAAAAATGGCAGTTTTCTAGAGCTGAGTGACAAGCTGGGGCACAGACGAGGGTCCCAAAGATGGTCAGAGGATGAGCATTCCTCCTACAATCCCTCCTCCAATGACAGTCTGAGAGACCAACAGTTGTTCGGCTAGGGGAAGGCACGTTCCTTGGAGACCTTGTGGTATTCCAGTACCTAAAGAAGGCTTCTAAAAAAGAGGGAGAGCACCACTTTACCCAAGCAGATTCAGATAAGACAAGGGGAAACAGTTTTATACTAAAAAGAAAAGAGATTAAGAATAGATGTCAGGAAGAAAATCTACTTAGAGGGTGTTGAGCCACTGGAAAAGGTTGCCCAGGGAAGCTACGGGTGACACATACCTTGAAGTGTTCATGCCCAGGCTGGAAGGCATTTTGAAAAACCTGATCTTGTGGAAGGTATCCCTGCCCATGGTGGGGCGGGTTGGAAATGGATGATCTTTAAAATCCCTTCTAAGCCCAGTCATTCTACAAGTCTATGAAGCTTGTAAACTGAGTAAGATTGCAGTGAATGAGTTGCCTCTTTATTATGATGAAAATAAAAGCTTACATATGTTAATATGAATCTCTTTCCAGTCAAGAAGTCAAACAGAATGTAATGATACTATTTCAATTAAACAAGGTATTAGATGCACTAATTAATGTAATAGAGTCAATTTGATTATTCTTTAAGCTCCTTAGATTTACATTTATTTACAGTTTATTTTTTTAAAGATTTCCTACTGTAAAGTATCTAACAGTTCTAGATATCTAACATAAATATCTAACAAAAAATTGGTCTGTAATAATTATGGTTCAAAAATGAAACCAGAACATTTAAATTATTCTTTATCAAGTGAATTAGAAATTACTTGTTTTATGTAGCACAGAATACTGTCATCACTGGAAAAAAAAGGATTGTATATATTTGATGTCTTGATAATATTTGGAGAAAAGGTACATATTATCATTGTAAAAAAGAACTGAATATACTGCAGTTGTTTTGAATTCACAAAGTTGGAAGTAATGGAAGAAAAAAATGATTATCGAGCACAGCTCCAATCCACAAATATATTCACAGGCAGAATTAGTCAAATGAATTTTCCACCATAAGTTTTGCTGCATTTTCTCTAAAATGCCAGTTACCCCCACCAAGAGGATTATTTCAAGTTTCCAAAGATTTTGATTTAACCCAGACCAAAATAAAATAATTAATTTGTGAATAATTTTAATAATCAGAATATATATATTGCAGGAGACCTTTTTTTTTCTTTGCAAAGCCATTTATCAGGAGACTTCTTAAGTGCTGCACTTAGCAGCACATAAGTTCTTCTCCATTTCCATATAATACCTTACAGCATAGAATAAAAAGGTAGTGTCATGGTTAAAGTTGTTTATAAACAGTGTATTTGAATGCGCCAAATCATCTGTAGTAGATTTTATTTTCAAAACTATGACACAGATAGAAAAGGGTAAACCAGTTTGATTTACAAAAAAATACACATAAAGTCACATGTGGTTATTTTAATAATTTTCGTCTACATAAATTTGACTATGCTAAAAAAATATAATTTATTTACTAATTACAGGATACAAAATGGATTTAATTACCTTTTTTTATCCCTGATATGTCTTTTATAGAATGACATAAATGAAAAGTATTAAGTAGCAACCCTAATAATGAGATACAAGGGCATTGTTTGTATGGGTATACAAAAGTATAGATATTGCTTTATAAATAAATAAGATCGCAGATGTGATAGAAAATACAGACTTGAGTAGAAAATGCAATTGAAATTAAAATATCAAGAAAAAAAAAGTATGTATTCCAACAGTACAAGTACTATAGAATATTTTTCCATACAATTTCATCCTGGCTTTTAGAAGACTAGAAAATTACTTTCAGTATAATGAGTCCATCATACTCCTTCAGTAGAAATAGCAAAACACAGACCTGTTACAAACAACAAAAATAAACCCACACAACACGTCTAATGTAGAATTATAGATTACTGAAACCCAGAGAAATGGAAAAGAAAAAAAAGAGACAAACAAGGACAGGTAAGGAAACTTTTGAAGTTCAACTTCTTGTAACTGCTTACAAGAAGCTCTTGTTCAAACTCTTTTCCCCTAATTTACCTATGAATTCACTAAAATATTGGAATAATGTTGAATAGGAAAATATGGTCATGTTGACACCAGATGGCTTGGGCTCAAAAGGCCATTATGGGCAGTCACACAAGGAGAAGCCATTATCCAAAACCTGCCTAGAGAACATTCTTACAGATGGCGTTGTTTCTTCAAAATGATTAACAAATCTTACAAAGTATTGTCCTAGTATTTCAGAAAGCCACGTCCAGCTGCTAGATTTAATTTAAAACTTAAATTCTCTAGTGCTTCTCACTAAAAGATTATTTTAAGCATCCCCCGTGCTTCAAACACCAGAATTAAAACTACTAATTTCTGCAACAGAAACAATTAAAAGCCCCTACTAAAGTTACATACTAAAGTTAATTCTTTTAGGTTTTTATGAATAAGCTCTAGCACCTTCAAACACTGGGAAATAAATCATCATCCTACTGACTGCAGCTGTCAACTTGGTTGAAATACAGGTTCCCTGTAATTTACCAATATATTTATATTTATGGCACTCCTCTTTCCAGAGGATGGGGATAATTAATTTTTCTCAGTAGCTATGAGGGGACAGGGCCAGGAGTTGTGTGGGTCTGTCTAGGTTGTTACTCTATAGCACTTCAGGTCACATCCAGGGGCATTCTCACTTCCCAGAAGAAAGTGGCCCTTAGAAGAAAGTGGTTTACGGTTAGAAAGAAAAAAGGTATGGGTGCAGAGGATCTGTGTGGCCTTGTTCATCATCTCAGGATCTGTCAGGTTGGTCAGTAAGTAATTTTTTATGTAAATCACTTTCATTTCTATACTTTCATTGTTAGTGTGATTGCTGTTACTGTTAGTTTTCTTATCTAAGTGCTCTTTCCAGTAAACTGTTTTTATTTCAACCTATAATCTCTGCCTTTTGTGTCTCTTGCTGGAGGAGGAGTGTGGGAGCTGTGTCTGGTTTGGAGCTTTGTGGCAGGGGGAATCCCTAAATTAGGGAGTGCCATTTCTAAACCATGATATTCGATGATCGCAAGGCCTGAAAACAAATTTCCCTTCTACAGATCCAGTAGTGGTTTTGTCCATTCTTAGTGAATGAATCAGTAGTTTAAAAAAAACCCAAAAAACCTAAAAATAAAGCTTTTTCTCACTTTCTTTTGTTCTGATTTGTTGGGTTGGTTTTTTGTTGTTGTTGGTGGTGGTTTTTGTTTGTTTGTTTGTTTTTCCAATTTCTTTCCAACAGTTGAATTTAAGTTTCATTCAAGCTTAATGAACCCACTTAAGGCTCAGCAGATTTTCAGCTTTCAGTCAGTCTGGGTCTGGGAGTTTACTAATCCACCTTTTCTTGAAATCTTGAAGAGTCTACTCACTCATAACATTTCATTTTACATTTACCCGTGTTGACCTCCATGGGCTGCTTCAGTAGGGTCTTCACCACGGGCTTTAGGGGAAGCTCAGCACCAGTGCCTGGAGCACCTCCTCCCTCTCCTTATTTACTGACCTTGGTGTGGGCATCATTGTTCCTCTCACATAATCTCACTCTTCTCTGAGCACAATTATATCTACCCAATAACTTTCTTTTTTCCTTCTTAAATATTTGGAAGTAATGGAAGAAAATCCCTGAGGGGTTATGACCAATCTCTGACTGGCTTCGCTTTAGACAACTGCTGGTCTGACATTGGCTCTATCAGACATGGGAGAAACTTTTCACAGAAGCCACCCTTGTATATTTTCATACAGCTGAGAAACTACATGTTTAGGAATTGTGGGGGAAATTTTTCAAATATTTACCAAATTATTGCACCTTTTTAGTGCAATTATACATATGGATTCTAGCTTGATTAAAATACTACTTTAAGATGAAAGGATCGACTTTAAATTAGAACTTAACTGATAAAACTAAACAGATTTTCTATATAAAATAGGATAAATTGGAAATTGAAATATATTCTATATCCCCCATTTCTATGGTGAAATCTTTACAAGTCACACAAAAGCTTCAATTCAGAATCAGATGCATTCATCACACACAGTTTGTGTGTCTGTGTCTGTGTGCTGGCTGCACTCTCTCACAATGCAGAGGCAGTTATGCAAACCTCCTGAAATACTGCTCAGCTCATTAAAGAAGACAGACCTGCATCATGAGAAGTAGAGACTCTTTTGATAATTGCAAATGTCAAATTTTCACAGCTGTTGAATCCATCGGACTCCAGAAACAGAAACTGAATTGCAAAAGCCAGGCTGACCAGGCTGAAAGCCTGGGTCTGATTTCCTTCAACTGGCCAGCCACACACAACACTGCTATTGCCAAATGAAGTGCAAGAAAATTCCTGATGGCTTTAGAAAGCTGAAATTTTCCAGCAAGTCACATTCATTCACCAATTATTCAAATAGTTCCACCAAATGAAATATATGTTTGCATTACGTTCACTCTTAGTTAAGAAATTGTAAGAGTAGTAAGTATACCTTAAGACTAGAAAATCACTCATTAAGATTTGCCTGAGCTGCACTTATCCATTCCTGAAAATTTAAGAACCAATTTCTATACTTTAATTTATGATTTCTGGAAGCCACCAATTTAAAAATATCATTCTGTCATCAGTCCTGATACTTAAATAATGATCTACTTTGTATTTATATGACTAAGGTCATGAGGGGAAGACAGAGAAGAAATGTCCCACATCACTACACAACAGCTGTATTGTACCATCATTGTGGCCTACTTACAGTATAATTATTTAGTACTCATCAAACTTATTAAGCCCTCATCTCAATAAAGACACTAACGTAAGTATATTATGAGTTCTTTAATAATTAGTTTTTACACTCTACTTTGAACTCAGTGTCATTTCATGACTTGCTGCAGGTAATGATACTTTTGAAGCAATTGTAAAGACTTAATTTTGATTGCAAATTATTTCTGTCCAGTCATGAAAAATATTTTACTCTCTTTGTATTATATAATAATCAAACACAACGAAAATGAAAACTGTTGTGTCAGTGAAGTCAACAGATAAAATTTCACTAATGATCAGGGGGGTGAGATTTTATCTGACAGGTAAATTATTTTAAAAAAAACTGATTAAAAAATAAATATATTTAAATTCATTTTTCATGTCACACGCCAGAAAGTGAAAGCGGATCCTTGACATGAAAATAAAATTACCATTATACATTTTTCCTTAGAAGATCACACAATAAACTATGTGTAAGTCTTAAAAACACAGCTCAGCAACTACCAAGAGTTGTTGGTTTTTGCAATACCACTTCATTCAGAACTGTAGGAAAGCCAGTAATTTACTCTGAAATGGCAGAGTTGATGAAGAGTCAGTAGTAAAGAGAAATTTTATGGGATATCCAGAAGCAGTCTTTCCAAAAGAAATAAACCCAACATGTTGTATTGTCTCAGTGGCTTATAAGTTTGGAAAATTCCATTTTTCACCAGCAACAGGTTATAAACTCACCCTACAGTGTTATTTACCTGTAAATATACTACCACTTTATAACATATTTTATTGATTCACAAGGCTGGCTCTTTATTTTCCTTTAAAAAAAGTAACCTAGCATTTTTTACCAAGCACTTCCATTCCTTCAATAAAGCTGAAGGTGACTAAAATTCTTTTAATATATAAATAAGGGCTAAAACAAGTGTCTTTTAATAAGATCCTCATTTCCTTAATTAGCTATTTGATATGCATTTGTTAATCAATGCATTACCTGCTTTTTTTTGTCTGGTAAGTGATATTTTGATTGGCTTTCAGAGTAAAATGTTTAGCACTGTGTTACAAATAAGAAGATTTAACAAAATACTTAGCCATGGGCATAATGCTTTGATAATCTCATTTGTCAACAGAACCTAAAGGATTTTCCATTAAATTGAGAGAGACAGAGAGAAAAAGAGAGATCAGTCCACTGTCCAGGGTTTGCAGATTTAACCAAATAGGCTTTGACATTGAGAAACAGATTAAGATATAGAAAATAACTGCTAACTATGGGATAGTCTACCAGGGTGCTGTTTACATAGAAAAAAAGATAAACTGACACAAAAAATCTGTTCTCTGTCCTTCCTCTGACTTCAAATGTGACTTCAAGCAAACATTTAAGACATCTCTTAACTTAAACCTAGGTAGAACATGAAGTGTCACCAGAATCATTCCCAAAGTTTCCTTTTGAGCTGCTCTCTTCAGCTCAAACTATTTAAACTGTGAGGGGTCTTCCCTTTCTGCCTGCTTTCCTCAGCTTAAAAGCTACAGTTCTGTACATGCCAAAAAGTGATATCTCTGAACTGTCCTCTTAACAAGACTGAGAATTGCACTGACTCTTTCTCTCACATTTAGAACAGATAAGCTCAGAATAATTCTAGCACATCACCAAGAAGACAAATTATCAGAAAAAGAAACACACTAGCTGATCATGATTTTCTTTAGAGGTGTTAATTTAACTTCTTTGGTTTTCTGCATAATGCCCATGTCATAAAACCATCAGTAGCGTTAGTACTCTCCCTCTCCTTCTTGGTGAAATTAAAACATTTCAAAGCTTTCAAAGCTTAAAAATGCATTACATTTCTAACAGTCCTGAGAATAAGATTAGAATGGAAAACTGACAACGAATCAGACTATGGGAAGAATAAAGGAGAAGAAATTGCTCTTTTATTTATTTTTTTTTAAGTATCTGCTGAGGGAAATGTTCTGATACCAATAGGAAAAAAATTAGAGAAGTTGTCTATATTGGCAGGCAGGAAGTTTAGTAGGTATGATCATGGTGACACACAGGTAATATGAAGGCAAACATGTTTAGTGTGGTAGAACTCAATTCTAGTCTGTGTCATAACCAGCATGATCATTAACACTCTTTCTACTGATTATACTTATAGATGAAATAACCAAAGTCAATACAAGATCTTTGATTTTCTCTACCTGCCTCAATAAAAATAATAATCCTACTACAATGAATAAAAGGAACCAGTAAGAGAGACTGAATCTATAAATAAGTGATATCTCATGTTTCAAGCAGGAAAGAGATGAGGCATTCCAAAACCACAAAATTTAATAGAACAAAGCTGTTAATTTTAAAGGTCTAATTTCTGTGCTTAACACTTCAGCTAAATAGTTCCAGCCTTTTTCAATAAAAGAAACATTTTATTTGGTTAAAAATGAAGTAATTTACATGTATATTATAAATTTAGTTTCTATGGTAAATCTTGTGATCAAATGCAGTGCCGATATCCTAAGAACTACTGACTAGAATACATACCAAATGTCTAGTAACAATGATTGTGAGGAATGTGCCATCCTTCCAAGGAATAAAGCAAGTATATTTCAACTAAACTTTACTTTATTGTGCTTAAAGTTCTCTTAAGTTAAATCTATAAGAAATCTGTCTGTCAATACCCCAGAAGCTGCATAAGAGTTATAGCTCTCAGGAACTCCAAATCGAGTATTTAATAATTTCCCATGGTAGGTGGCTTCTTCAGGAATCATTTTATCTTCTAAGTGCACAAAGGACTTCCTGTTTAAAGCAGCATTTGCAAAGCTAAACCCCAAGTGGACATGGATCATGGCCATTTACTTCTGTGATCATTTAATTCGGTTAGCATTTTTTGTTTCATTTCAGTGTGCAAAGTACATCTGTTCAGAAGAGAGACTGTTCCTTCTGCTGATCTGCCTACATCTGCAAAGAAAAAGTACTGGTCTTCACTCCCTTTTGAATGTTCCATTCCACAACACACTCCAGAACTGTGAATCCTTACTACAATGAAGCACTTTCTGATAACTTAGTATAAAATGTCTTATTCAAAAGATAGGATTTAGACCTTTTTTTTTTTAAAGTTATAGTTATATTACTGTATGTACTTTTTGGGCTTCTACTTAGTGAAAATAATTTTGACATTGTGTGTAAGCACCACAAAATATATGTAAGGTTGTATATGATGGGCCTACCAGAAAATTCAGCACTATTTTTTCTCTTAATATATTTTTAACATTTTTTTCCCAGACCTAACATTTTAACATTTTTCACACAACCTTTTAACAAGACTTGGTTGAAAAAAATAAGTGCAAGTGTTTGTATTACTCCTTTGAAAGCTTCCAGTAGCTATCAAGATGACCTAAATAGACATTTAAATACCATGAATCTGCAGAACGGATATTATATGACATTATTTCAAAAGACAGAATTATGCTTCTCAAACCAAAGTTCAAGAAGTAGAACAGAAGCAGTACAAAATTTGACCTAATTTTTTCTTTTTTTTTTTTTTTTGCAAAAAGTATCTCAGATCACAATTGAAATATAACTGGAATGTCTTGTGCCCCTAATTGTCTATCTATAACTGCTGTAAATTACAGACAGTATTCCAGTTGAGAAAATCACTATAACAGAGATAAGGGAATCACCTCACAGGAGAACATTTTACCAAATAAAAATACACACCCCAACATTTTTGTTAATTCTATAAAAAGACTGTCTAAAATTATAGAGAATCTAGGTAAAAAATCCATGAAAAGAAATGCTTTTCCTTTATATTCAATGGCATGCAGCTACACATATAACTCAGACTGTGGATATTTTAAAAAATACACAGCAAAAACATCTAAATCATTATTTCAGCTTGGCTCTTTTCTCCTCTTCATTGACATTAGCAGGGTGGATGTGAGCTGCAACATGTTCCCTCCTACTCTTGTCACTATGACAACAATAATTAATAAAACCCTAGGCAATTCATCACAATTTTCTGTGGCATCTATGTGTCAGATATGCACTTCTCTCTTGAATATGCAACCTCAGTCATTCTGGCAGGTCTGTTTATTTAGGTGAAATACCAAACTGATAATTTCTTTCCCTCTTTCTTACGCAGAGTCAGTGACTTATTCATGTCAACCTGCTAATTCTTGAAGGAAAGGGGCAAAAAGGCCATACTGACTCCTCAAATACATTCTGGTCCTCACAGTGTAAGTAAACCAAGATAAGCTTTAAATAAACATACATTCTGGCCACGATCCAAAAGAAGAAGAAAAACCAAGCCTTTATTTTTGAGATTTTGACCACTGATCACCCTTTAAAAATCAGCATGCCTTCCTTATAACTGTTGAAAAACTCACTACAAAAAACCCAGGGGATTTTATTGATTAAAGCTTGTTTCCCAAATGAATTCAAAGCTATAGCTGTTTGCATGCATGAGTGAAAGTATACTGTGCCCATGATCTGCTTTGTTGGGTGGCTGGGTTCTTTTACATCACAGGTAAAAAACATTGCTTTATGGATTAATTAATGTAATCAGGTTTTGCATGCAATTATCATTTGATGACAATTAGCATCAAATAAATAATTTTTCTGCTCCTTGCAGAAAAAATAAGATTTGTCCTTTGTTGTATATGCCATATTTTCTCTGATACCTAGAAACCCTGGTGAGGGACGTGAACAGCAGTGGAGCAGCTACAGAAGTGAAACAGCAACACTTCACCACCAACTACAGCCTGTGTTTGGATTACATCAAGAGGTCTGCAAGGGTTACTGGGAAGAAAATATCTTCTGCCTCTTTCTAGCATAAAAATTACTAGGTCCTGAATTTTATCTCAAAATGCACAGGACTGCCCACATCTCTCTATGCAATATGAAATATGAAGTTTTATGTTGGTTGCATTTGTCTTCTTAAAGGTACTCCAGCCAAAGGAAAAACTTTCTTGCTTAGCATACCATGAACAAATGTACATGTCTTTACCATGTTAAAACAGTACATATGGCACTCTGGGTAAAATGAAAAATGAAACATGGCATGGATAAAAAAAATGGAGATAATATTAGGGAAACTACCCAGTCTGACCATTTATGAGACTCTGGCAGTCACACTCCCACCACAAGAGATTTTCTCAGCAGAGACTGAAGTCCCTTCACAGCAGGTAGCTCCAGTGATCCAACGGGTCCCCGTTTCACTCCCTGCACACCCCACCATCACAGTCAGACCAGATTCCCTCACAGATTCCACCCGGGTCTCCCACAGCAGGGTCTCAGATGTCTCATTCCATAAAGCCATTTATTCACAGTGCACTTACACTGAAACAGCTCAAGCTGATGCCTCCAAGGAGAATCCCCACCAAGAAACCCTTGGGCTTTTGCACCCTCTCAGTCTCACCAAGCATGAGTCTTGCTTTTCCTCCTGAGTCTTTGGCTCCTCATACCTATCTATGTCCACCTACCTTGCTGGCATCAATGGTCTTCACCTCCTTTGTTATGGGAAAGGTTTTGTTGTGGTGTGCATTTTGAGGGGAGGCCGGGGCTGCCCCAGCCAGACACAGCCAGTTCCAGCTGGATCCAACCACCCACCACAGGGCACAGCTGAGCCATGGCTGGGGCAGGGGCACCACAGGGACTGCGTGTGTAAGAATAAGTTCATGGAAAAAGGAGTGAGAGCCCAAAACTGGAATGGTACTTGTCTGGAAATCTACTTCTGTTTTGTACACATGACCAGTTGAACTTGCACAAACCCCTGCAGCCTTGTTCTAACTCTAGATATGTAAATAAGAGACTTATTTAGGAAGTTCCACCAACCAAATTTATGTACAATGGTTTGTCCCTTACCCCCATGTTAAAGCCCTTTTTGGTTTTTCCTTAATCATGGGTTCTGTCCATCACTCTGCAACCCGGCCTAGATAAGTAGAAAGTTCTAGTGGGGGGGCCAAGTGATTGGCCGAGTCCCTGCCTTCCCCTCCCCTTTTTATGCATGGAATTGTTCTACTGTCTGTTCATTGTGTTCTGGGTCACGCCCCCCTGGGATTGGTTCTAGACTGTCCCCTGCCCCTTTCCCTACCCCTGTACTTAAGGTGAGACCCAGAGAGAAAAACTCACTTGTGTGGGCTCCCCTCTGGATGAAAGAGAATCCAGTTGAAACCCACACAAAGTCCTCCTTTCTTCCTTGCCATTGCCACACCTGAGGCCAAGACCCACAATATCGAAAAGGTACCGAGCTGTACCCTTAAATGTGAGTTCAGTGAAAGAGCTAGCCAGATATCAGCTCCGAACCCCTGCAAGGTTTGACAATTCCCTTTCCTGCTGTGTCTCAGTATCTATTCACCTGGCTGGCACCACCCATCTTCATGCCCTTTGTTATCCCAAAGCTGGGCAGTACACAGCCTTTTGTCTTGGACTCCCATCCAGAGCTGAATCTGCATATTCCTCAGACATATTCCTCAACGTTATGAACTGCAGCCATGGACAGGCCCCAGCAGCAGCGGGGGCTCTGTGAGAGGAGGCCGGGGCTGCCCCAGCCAGACACAGCCAGTTCCAGCTGGGCACAGCCAGTTCCAGCTGGGCACAGCCAGTTCCAGCCAGGCATAGCCGGTTCCATCCAGGGACAGCCGGTTCCAGCCAGACACAGCCGGTTCCAGCCAGACACAGCCAGTTCCAGCTGGATCCAACCATCCACCGCAGGGCACAGCTGAGCCATGGCTGGGGCAGGGGCACCACAGGGACTGCATGTGTAAGAATAGGTTCATGGAAAAAGGAGTGAGAGCCCAGAACTGGAATGGTACTTGTCTGGAAATCTACTTCTGTTTTGTACACATGACCAGTTGAACTTGCACAAACTCCTGCAGCCTTGTTCTAACTCTAGGTATGTAAATAAGAGACTTATTTAGGAAGTTCCACCAACCATGTGCATGTAATTTAGAAGGAACTATTTCTCCCTCTCTGTAAAAAGCTGTAGAATAATAATAATATTCCTAACAGAACAAATCTATAGCTAAAATAAGCTAGAATCAAGACAGAACCAAAGAATTTCAAGACAGAATTTCATTGTTTGAACAGGAGAAAACCCAAAACCCAGAACAACAACAGACACTATCAAGATGAAGTTTTTGGCTTCTGTACAATTTTTTCCATGTTCACAATGCAAGTCCTTAGTACTTAAAGGAACAATTCCCTCCTCCTACCAGCAATTAGTAGTAGCTTCGGATTTTCCTTCTTCAGTTTTTACCACATAACATAACAAACATCGGTTAGAGGGAGACGTCAAAGCTTTCAAGGCCAGGTTGGATGGGGTTTTGAGAAACCTGGTCTAGTGCAAGGTCCACGCCCATGGCAGAGGGGTTGGAACCAGATAGTTTTTGAGGCCTTTCCCTTTATATGCGATTCTATAATTCTATAATTTATTATTAAACCAACTGTGTGAAGAGGTTAAAAAATCTTACTCTTAGTAATTAAACATTCTTATCACAGTGGCTTAAGCTGAAAGCTAGGCAAACATCAATGTATTATTTATTAAGTCACACGTAAAATTGCTGTGTTTTCCAATTCTAGACATCAAAAATGAAATCTTAAAGTTGGTGGTTTTTTGGTTTGGTTTTTTTTGTTGTTGTTGTTGTTTTTTTGGGTTTTGTTTTTTTGTTCTTGGTTGTTTGTGTTGTTGTTGTTGTTGCTGTTGTTGGGGTTTTTTTGGGTTTCCGGTTTTTTAAATTATTTGAGTATTTCAGAATATATTGAATGCAAAAATACAGCTACATACACATATTTGAATACCTTTTAAAAAAATCTTAAATACCTTAAGAATGTCTTAAAAAAAACCCCACTAATTTCCATTTCATATTTTCTTAAATAAAGAAACTTTCATATTATTTATCCAACATCACCAAAGAGGAAGCAAAAAGTGGTCCAGCTGGTTGACTGCATCTACACGGAACCCTGGCACAACACCATTTTCTTCTGGAGGTATTTGCAACAGTACTTTTAATGTACCACTTGTGAACTCCCACAACTGCATAGACTCAGGCTCTTCAGCCCATGAGCACTTAAATATACACACCCATAAAAGCAGGAAATAGGAACAGAAGGGGAAAAAGAAGCCTATTCATGGGTTTTTTTGAAAACTATTTACAATTGTTTTCTGACATTCATTTCCTCCCCCCAGGGTAGGCAAGGAAGAATTATATCATGGTATACAGGACATTTATATTCAGGGTGTAGCATTAAAGTATCATATAAATCCTAACACCCTATGCAGAGCATGAATGTGACACGGCTTTTGTGTCTTCAGGGTGTTCCAGCCACCGACTGTATGATTCATGCTCAAAAATTAGTTTCTAACCTCCACCACTAAAAAGCCTAAAGCTGTTTCCCGTTTACTTGTCTCTGAGCCTAATGAATGCATTTAATGAACAAGTTATGAGTAGAATTCCAAAATAAATCAAAATCTATGGGTGACAATAGTGATTCAGTTCTGGTCTGCTTGTAGAATGTTTCCCACAACTTTTGAAAAAAGTTCTGCCACTCTCATTGTGCTGCCATGGTTATCAGAAAATAACTATGTTTTTCTAAACAAACACCATTGGATTTTTTTCATAAGCTACACTCAGGCATTTGATTTCAAAATAAACAAACTTTACATATGCTATTATTATTTAGCAGTATTTCACTGTGGAAGTGGTATTTTTAATGATCAGGAAAAAAAATCCTGTAAAGATAGATCAAGTTAAAATATTCTTTAAGCACATGAAATAAAAGAAAAAATATTTTTGAAAAGAGCATATATTATTTCCACAAAGTTTTGATCAAAAAGGTGTAGTTTTGACATGATGAAAGGAAAATTCCTCAAATATTAAGTATTTTACAAGTATAAAATACAGTTGAGCAAAATGAAGCTCTATACTAATGCAAGTTTCCAATAAGAAAGAAAATTAGAAATATTCTGAAATCCAAAAAAATCCGGAATTTTACTGAAATAAGTTCCATAAATCGAGAATGAGCACTTAAACTATATATATATTTCCCTTTAGCAAGCAAAATAAATTAAACTTTTGGTGAAATAGTAAAGGAGATAAATATTGAAGATAGACTTTTGTAAAATTCTAACATAAGGGTTTTATACCTTTCCCTTCCTATTTGATCAACAAGAAGAAACTTTCATGTCTGAAAACTAAATTATCCAGAGTCACAAAGTGTAAATGACTAATAGACTGTTATATATTTGTATGCTTTAATATTCAATGATATTCAATTTGTATATATTATAATCCACTTTTGTATTCCATAAATCTAAATTTTTTGTTGCTGCTCCTCCCGACATTGTATATATATTGAAATATACTCATCAGATTTTTTCTTTTACTTCTGTGCTGGTTTTGTCTGGGATAGTTATTTTTCTTCATAGCTGCTAGTAAAGGGCTATAGTCAGGATTTGTGCCGGAAACCTTGGTAAGAATACAGGAGTTTTGTTATTGTTGAGCAGTGCTTACACAGAGCAAAGGGCTTTTTCCCCCTTTACCACTACATCAGTGAGCTGGGGATACACAAGAAGTCGGAAGGGGACACAGCCAGGACAGCTGATCTCAACTGACCCAAGGGGTATCCCACACCATATTGTGTCATACTCAGCATATAAAGCTCAGGGAAGAATAAGGAAGGCAGGACATTCAGAGTGATGGTTTTTGTCTTCCAAAGTCACCATTCTGCATGATGGAGCCCTGATTGCCTGGAGGTGGCTGAACACCTGCCTCCCCATGGGAAGCAGTGAAATAATTCTCTGTTTTGCTTTGCTTGCATGCACATTTACTGTCTTTATTTCAACTCATTTACTCATTCAATTAATTCCCCCTCACCCTGAGGAGGAAGTGACTAAGTGGCTGTGTGGGCCTTGGTTGCCAGCCGGGGTCAATCTACAACTTCTTTGGTAGCTTTTATGTACAGTGTATGGCAAAGAGTAGAGCTAAAAGAATAAAACACTCATTTGTCCTGCCTTGAGGCATGGCATGGTAATCTGGACACAATAAGAACCATCAACTAATTCCATCAGTGCTTTAGTATAGCTGAAGAATTTCCTATGTCTATTGATAATTAAGGCTTTATGCTTCCAATCTAAAATGGCAAGGTATTATTAATGACATTCTCAAAACCTCATGGAAGAATTGTTAAAAAAACCCAAATAACCTAATATTTTTAATAAGCATAATTTTAATTCCTTTATATTTTGCAATCCTGACTCCTATAATAAGTGTGCTGAAAAAAAGAACCCAAACAAAAAAAACCCTACTAATTTACAAAGCCAGGAGCTCAGTACACATAACCAAATCCTACCTCTCATCTTCAAAATTTAGGAAGTCAATGAACAAAATTTTTTCTACCACATAAATCAGTAGGTAAGTTGAAAAGTGGTTTTTCCCCCTCAAATAATGGATTCACATTATAGAAAACAGTCTATATCTGTTTCCTTGTTGATGATCTATATTAGAAAAATCAACCAAATTGTTCAATAAATCATACCTATTGTGCTGATTTCAGAGGTAGTTAATTTTATTCACAGTGTCAAGTATGGAGCTACGTTTTGGATTTGTGCTGAACACAGGGTTTATAATACAGAGATGCTTTTGTTATTGCTGAGCAGGGCTTACACAGAGCCAAGACCTTTCCTGCTTTTTGTGCTGCCACACTTGTGAGGATGTTGGGGGTACATGGGAAGTTTGGAAGAGACAAAGCTGAGACAGATGACTCAAACAGACCAAAGGGATATTCCAGACCATATGGCATCATGGCCAGTATATAAAGTGAAGAGACGAAATAGAAAGTAGGAGATGTTTGGAGTGATGGCATTTGTCTTCCCAAGTACCACTACACATGCTGGGCCACTGCTCTCCTGGAAATGGCTGAACACCTGCCTGCCCATGGGAAGCAGTGAATCAATTTCTTGGTTTGCTGTGCTTGTGTGAGCAGCTTTTGCTTTCCCTATTAAAGGGTCTTTATGTTGACCCATGAGTTTTTTATCTTTTACCCTTCTGATTCTCTCCCTGATCTTGCTGGTGGGAGTGTGCAAGTGGCTGAGTGGCCCTTGGTTGCTGGCTGGGGTTAAACTATGACCTCTATGAAGAATAGAAATTAGGACTTTGCACGTATTATACCTTGGCATTTAATGTATTTTGAGTTTGAGGTTTTACAATTCTAAAAGTGCATTTTTTTTCCTTTTTGCATTTAGATATAAAATGGGATATTGAACACTTGTACTTGATGTTTTTAAACTCTAATAAGAAAAGAGAAATGTGTAGATTCTTTGGTCAAATATGTATTGGTTCATACTGACAGGGCTAGATGCTGCATTTCCCGAGTGTTTAAATTATGATTGTATACCATCAGTAAGATATGAAAGAGATATTTTTGGATTAACTGTGCACATCCTTCAACATCATCTGTGGCTTTACTGGGTTATGCTTCATGGAAGTATTAGATGATACAATGCAGGAGTATTGGAGCCTAGGGACATGGAGGCAACCCTACCAAAGTGAATTATCTCTTGGCCAAGAAAAACACAGATACACTGAATTGAAAAAGAAGAACGACTTAAAGTGATCAGGGCACATATATATGAGTGAACATGTCCAAGGATTTAGATGTACTGTTGTCTTAAATTAAGGCATCAGTTTCACTTCAAATTCTTCAGTTTATACATACCCAAGAAAAACATTTAAAATCAACTATTTATTGTCAGTGCATTTGAAATATTAACTTTGTAATTTCAGCACCAATTGATAAAAAACCAAAAAACCAATCAACAAACCTAGCTAAGCAAAGTCTTCATAATAATGCAATTAAAATTGTTATACACATGTTCCAGTGTCTACTTTTTCTCTTTGTGTTACATATTAGATTTATTTTTCCACTGCCTATTATTATTACTATTATTACCATCTAATTACAGAATATAAAAAAATGGCATAACAATGTGCTGGTTTAACACAGAAGTGATTTTTTCAAGAAAGTTATAGCAAGCCAAGTAGTGACTGGTTTTGAAGTTGTCAGCTTGATTTACCAATTAGAGAGTTAGAAATGACCCTGGACTACACAGGTTAGAAATCAGAGGAATCCCAGGAAAGATCCTCTTTGCTTCTGGCCTCAGAGCAGGGAACAGGGGCCAGGCCGTGCCCTGTCGCTCTGCCGTGCTGGTGGGGCTAGGTCTGGTCCAGGCCCCAAGCCCAGCAGCTGCTGGCAAGGGAAGGGGAGGCTGCAGCTACAAACATCTAGCCGACCTTGAGGCCTGCCCTGCCACCGGCCAGGCTGAGGGACATGTCCCCCGGGCCCCTGGGAGCAGCTCCAAGCCTGGGCTGGGCCAGGCCCACCCCAATGTCAATGTCAGCGAGGGGTGGAGGAGGAGGTGTCTTCCAGCCTGGCTACTGAAATCCTGGCCACCGTTCCTGAGCCACCCTCCATCTGCGCGACTTTGAAATCCAACACTGTGAACTGCAGCCTAAGAGGGAAAGACATGGGCAAGCATTTAAATCTTTTACTGCACAAATCAAGCTTGTGAAACACTAACTTTTCTCTGAATGAGAGAACAGGATGAGGTGGAGACATGTAAAGAGATAGTATAAAGATATTCAGGATCAGTTAAGGAAGAGTAGCATCTTAGATGAGGAGATGGAGAAGATGCCTTGGATTTTTGGGCTGAAAGCCTTTTGTGAGCCATGGTAAGACTGTAATGGGCTAGAATATCCCTTTAAACTGTGGAAAAAATATGCACTGGGGAAATGATGAGAGTATTCAGGTTGTAGATGTGAGCAAAAGTATTTGTGATGGACTAAGTAAATATTGAAGTAGCTGTGATCTGAGGGAGAATTTTGAACAGAGGAAGATAGATATGAAGCCCTCTGCTCCCAGGGAAAAGAAGACCTCTGTTTTTCTGAGCTAGGTTTTCACCTACCTAACCAAGAATAAATGGCAAGTGTGATCGATCTAAGGAGATTTTGCTGATGGATTAGCTATCTTTTAATTGATATTTTAAGCTATATTTGCTTTCCTTCTTTCTGATTTTTTTTCTGCTTTTTTTTTTTCTGGATTTATAATGGTTAAATACAAGTCTGAAGAAACACTTGTTGAATTAAAATACCAAGTATGTTAATAATACATGGAATATATCCAGTTTTATTCCAAATCAGCTGACCCTGCATGACTTTTTGATACATTTTTCTCCATCCTATACTACAAATAAAGTAAGCTAAAATAAAGCCTCCATGAATCTAAGTTTTATTTCTTGGAAATGAGCAATACATGTAAAAAGGGGCAATTTGATTTTTGCTTGAATGTGACTTGAAATAGGATTAATATCTAGAGTGTTACTTCAATTAATTTAATAATTTTTTTATAACTAGAATAATCAACCTGAAATGAAAAAAAATCCATTGTTAAGAATTTTAAACTGACTCCTATTTCAGAGCAGAAATTATTATTTTTATTACTATTTAGCAGAATGGTATTATCCATTCCATATTTTTTCAGACATTGAGCAGAAAAAAATCTGATCTTCTCATCTTGTTCTATGTCAATAACCTAGGCAAAAGGAAAGGAGGAAGTGAAGCCACTCTGTCCCATGTTATCATCCCACTAAGGAACATAGGCCCCAAATGTTTTACACACTGGCAGTATTTACTTGCTAGAAAAGTAAAAAGTGGTAAAACTATGCCTCTGACTCTCAGCTTCAAACCAGCAACAAAAGCCAACATTAGATGGGAGAATACTCTATCCTAGTTCTTTTAAAAATAAAAGAGAACTTAAAACTTGGTCATCAAAGAGAAACAGCAAATTATTCTAATAGCTCATCATTTCAGAATATTTTTCATCCGTTCTGACCTTAATATTTTGGATTAAAAAGTATTGCTATTTCTCACAGGTTCACATCACTATCTTTAGTGGCAAGTAGCAACGAACATGTAAAAGGAGGACACTGTGACCTTCCCTCAAAGTTATACAATGATCCTTCGTTTCAGAATTGTTTCCTTGTTAATTCAGAACCTCCAGAACATATCTTTCAGAACAGCAATCTCAGTGAGTTAGTACACAGGTAGGAGAGCTTTTATTACCCACACTGGTCTCATTTTATTTTGGTTTCTCTTCATTAATTGCAAATATACAACAGAAACAGCTCTGCTCCACAGAAATGCACTAAACCTCCCACTGAGCACAATGATTCAATGTAATTCTGAAATTACAGAACTGTTACACATTTTTCTGTAATAAAATGTGGTACTCAAAGGCAAAGGAGAAATATTATTGACTGAAGCCAGATGCAGGATCAAAAACTAGAAAGAAAATGGAGGAAGTTGAAAAATATTAGAGATCTGTGTATTTTCAGGCAGTGTTAGATTATTGACCCTATTCACTGGCTGCTGAAGAAATATCAACACAAACTGTCATTTCATGATAGGACAATGTAAAGTGATTTTCCCCAACAAATAACCATCTCTCAGCACTACACACACAGTCTTTACATAGATCAAAACTTTTCATGGTTCCAGGTGACGGAAAGCCATTTTTCAAATACAATAAACTCAGCATTTCCAATGACTGATCACAGTTAAGAGATAGCCTATCAAAGTACAGAAATCTTTCCACAATTTGCTTTTCAGTAAAACAGTTTGACTGTGCTAGATACCAGCATAATTTTTCAATGACACTGCATCCTAAAGTCTGAAGTACTATATTATGGCCTAGAATATTAAAATTCCCAAGAACAAAAACTAGGAGTCACCATGTTTGACTGTAGCTTGATTCAAACACATAAAAATAATTTATAATTTCAAAACATAGATTTTGTATAAAATATGCAATGCGTGTGCTACAATATTTATACATCATTATAAATAGCACATATAAATTAAAATTACATCTTATATTTGGAAAGAGATCAAAAAAATAGCACTTTCTCTTCAGACCTCTCTATGTCTAAAATGTTACCATCAGGTACAAGTGTCCTTTACTACAGTATACCTGTTCTTACATTTTTCTAGTGTGCAAAAGTGTCTAAAGGCCTAAAATTTGACAGGAATAAAAGAAGGTACACTACATAGATGTGGAAAAAATTTCATTACAACTCACTATCTCTTTTATTTGGTATTCTGCAGATTTAAAACCAATGAAATTTAGCATACTTGTTAAAGAAGATAATTTTAAATTTGTTAAACACCTAGAGAAACTTCTAAATAACCCCAGTGTGGAAAAGAAGAGAAGAAAAAGTAATGTTCTTTAATAGAGTTGGACAAATGATACTTTGCAGCTATATAAGCTTATAGTAAATTAAGATAAAGAATTTTTCCTTCATTACTTTTGGTAACTGTGTTCAATTACTCTTCATTCACTAAGCAAATAGAAGACATTGAAAATATTTGAAGACTTCATTAAAATGCACAACTATCATTCTTTGAAACTCATAATATGCTGTTTTAAACCGTAACTTTTTAGGCAGCACATCTTTTCCTTCTACTTTTCTCATGTATACTGAAAAGGACTTTTCCCTAAATTTCTAATATTTTGATTTTTCTCAGTGTTTCTAAAGCTATGGTTTCCTAAGGTATGTGCAAGGTTTCTTCAAAGAAAAGAAGAAAAAAAAAAAAGCAACTCTACATAAATATCTTTGTGCATACAGGAAAGCAAAATTGGAGTAGGCAAAAATACTAAGAAGTTCAGCTAGGTGTAACTACAGGTTCATTTTATTGAATCGTGGAATTATCAAGGTTGGAAAAAGATCTCCAGGAGAATTTAATTGAACCTTTGACTAAACCACAGCTTGTCAACTCAACCATAGCACTAAATGCCATATCCAATATTTTCTTGAATACTTCCAAGGCTGGTGACTCCACTATCTGCCTGGGAAGCCCATTCCAAAGCCTAAATTCTCTTTCAGTGAATAAATTCTTCCTAATGTTCTAACTGAACCTCCCCTGGCACCACTTGAGGTCATTTCCTCTTGCCTTGGTGCTGGTTGCCTGGGAGAAGAGACTGACCACCACCTGGCTCCAGTCTCCTTTCAGGCATTTGTGGAGAGTGATAAGGTCTCTCCTGAGCCTCTTTTTCTCCAGGCTAAACAACCCCAACTCCCTCAGCTGCTTCTCATATGACTCATTCTCTGGACATACCATCAGCCTTGTTGTGCTTCTCTGGACACACTCCTCTATTTTCTGATACAAGCCAGAATGTCATTGGCCTTATGTACCACCTGGGCACACACTGGCTCATGCTCAGCTGGCTGAAGATCAGCACCCCCAGGTCCTTTTCTGCCAGGCTTTGCCAGCCACTCTGCCTCCAGCCTGTATCACTGCAGGGGTTGCTGTGACCCAAGTGCATGACCCGGCACTTGGCTTCATTGAACCTCAGACCGCTGGCCTCGGACCATTGGTCCAGACTGTTCGGATCCCTCAGTCAACAGCCCAATACGGTCTTGTCTGCAAAGCACTTGATACTCTCATCCCGATCATGAATTAAGATATTAAACAGGACTGGCCTCAATACTGAACCCTGGGGACACCACTTGTGACTGGCCTTCAGATGGCTGTGACTTCAGTCACCACCATTCTCTGGCCCTTGGCCATTCAGCTGATTTTTAACCCAGTGAAGTGTGCACCTTCAAAGCCATGGGCTGCCAGTTTCTCCATGGGAGGCAGTATTGAAAGCTTTACTGAAGTCCAGGTAGACTATATCTACAGTTTTTCCCTCATCTACTAGGTGGGTCAGCTGGTTAGTGAAGACAATCAGCATAAAATATCTGGCCAGTCACAAAATTTCACAAAGCTAAGGCAAATGGGGCAATGCTACATGGCACCTAGATAGCTGGAAGTACACTGCCCTTCAAGAAGTTTGGCTGGCTAAGTTAGAGCTGAACTGGCTGAATCTAAGACTGGGTCATCTGTGAAAAAAAGGTAGAATTAAGATCTATACTTTCTTCCTTGGGAAGTGTTATTAAACTGTGACTGTACCACTGATCTCATCCATGCTGGCTGCAGTTGTGCAGCCAATGTGCCTGTGCTGTCTGGGACTTCCCACAGCTGACTTTGGCTTCGGTCCCTTGGCTTGGCCCAAAATCTGCTTCTGCATTGAGGCCTTGTCACATGGTGGCTGGACTGTCTCTGATCCTGACTACTGGCCCTGGTCCTGACCCTGATACAGACTTGCCATACAACATCCTGACTCTTTTTTTGGGGTAGGCCTTGCTTATATTTGTATTGTTATTGTTCTTGTCTCATTGTTTTGATAATAGGCAAAAAGGAAATACTGAAGGGCTAAAGAAGACATAACAGCAGAAATGTAGGAGTTATAAAAATAATATATTTTAATTCCACATTTCTACCATTTATTGTGTGGGACTAGACTTGTTTAAGACTGATGCACAGGACTATGACAACATTAAACTGTATGATCCATATTGGCTTGAAGAGAACTCAGAGAGAAAAGAGATCACAGGAATAGATAAAACATGTCTTCATATATGTCTTTATTAAGAAACTAACACAGTGAGGTCAGTCAGCATGAAACAAGATAATATCTTATTTAAAACATAGCCAGGCAGTTCTGGGACATGTAGACCAGGACTCAACCTCAGAGTGACCATCACAAAACTATGACTGCTGCTTCAAAGACAGTAGATTACTTTCACAGGTCAAAAATAGATGCAAGAGAGAATAAGAGAAAGAAAAAGACAATTATTTTTGAGTGTATCTTAGAAGAGGAATTTAAGAACAAATCTACTGTATGACTTCCAAGTACAAAAATATCTGAAAGTCAAATGGACAGCAAGCACCTAAAATATAGGAAGAGGAGTCCATGAATCTCACACAGTTGAGAGGAATTCCTGAATAAGTATTTTGAATAGCTGTAATAAGATGAATAACTACCTTTCAAGGTAGTAGAGTCCGTATACTTCATCTTACAAAGGAAGTTTTCTCTTGTCCACCTTAGAGTGTTGGAAAAAAAAAGAATATGAGAATATGAGAAACTGCAGTGGAAAAGGGATGTCTAAGATGATATAATAATGAATTGTTTCACGCCTACTAAAAAGACACAAAAATGAAATATGAATTTGGTTCTTAAAGTCATACATGCACAGAAAAGGGGATGGGGATGCAAAATAAATTCTTGTCTGAGCCTGATAACAGGAACAGGTAAAAGAAAACATACAAATAAACATACACTGTTCCATTAAAAAAAAAAAATAAATCCTATAGAAAAAACCCAAAAAACAACCAAAAAAAGCTCCCCAAACCTAACAACCAACCAATCAACCAAAAAGAAGAAAAAAACCCCACAAAAAACCCACAACCCCCCCCCACCACAAAACAACACCTCACAGATCATAATAATGGTTTTATATAATTTTCTGTGATGCTTTGCTTGAGATAAGACCAAGGAAAAAATATTTATAAGCTGCCAAAAAAGTAAATAAATTCAAACTTCAACAGAAAAAGCTACATCTCCTTCAAAATACTTTGTTTGAAGTAATCCATGTGATAAAATTAAATACATCAAATTCTTGAAACTCTAATAGAGTGCCTCTACAAGTTTACAGCCAGGAAGAAATACAAAGCAACTCATAATTAACCCATGGATCCATTTAATTTTATGTTTGTTTAGAGAGTGTAGGGGAAAAAAGTTAAGTTGCAGTTACTTTTGCAAAGAAATTTATTCTTACTACATATGCAAGTTTTAAAATCAGTTTCTATTTCTCAGACATTGAAAAAGGTTTATGGTACATGCAGTTGTTTGTTACAGAGCTCAGTCTTCATCCTGACAGGCATTGCTATGACCAGGAAATCACACCAGATTTAGTTACAGGGTTTTGTAATGATTCATCTTTGGTTGGCACAAAGAGTTAACTTGGCTTCCCACCAATATTTGATACCTGATTGTATCAAACAGAACAAAGTAACAGGGTTGTCCCAAGAAGATGCCAAAAAATGCATGGCATAACCTTTGTACATTTATGTATTTATATTGTTGCTCTCCTTCTGTGAGCCTTTTAACAGGATACAGGAGAATTTCAACAAAAGTAATGTGAAGTCATATACTATAAAGAAAATCTGAACTTTGATTTTCCTAAGTTTATGTTTAGGCTTTGCTTTGTTGCATGTACATGGCAAAATATGTAATTGATTCAAAATATTAAAATGGATGAATTACAGGTTCAGTAATTAATGCTATGTGTCTGGAGCTCTGGATTTGGATTACATCAGAGACCTTTTAATAAATTTGAGTAAGATTTTCTCAAAGAAAAAAGAAATAATTTTCCCTATTTTTTACTGTCCAGCGTTTGCTCTAAAATGCTTATAATTTGTCTTATTACTGGATAAATCATGTCTGCAAATGATGAGATATTTAACATGGTGCAAGTGCATCAAGTCATCTGGATGTGTGTTTTAACCCAAAAGCATTAAGGTTTTGTTAGCACAGTGCTACATCCACAATTCCTCTCCATGCTTCTGAATTAGAACTAGCATTCCAGCTAACCTGGAGGACAAACATAAAGAGATGATACAGACATAAATCCTAAAGCAGCCTTTAGAAGTCCAGTTCTGGAATCAAATTCAGGCACTGCTTCATTGTGATTCAAACATGACTCATCCCCCAATTATTCAAGATGCTCAACTGCTTTCTGAGGTTCTGAAAAGGTTCTTTACAATAATTCAGTAATGGTGCAACACATCTTAATATTTGCTTATAACATTTTGAAAATTTTGTCTAAGGCTGATTCTTGACCAATCACTAAGTTTCCAGGGATGCCATTCAAGCAAGAATGGCCCTTACTGCAACCCCTACAAAGAATCAGGAGTTCTGCACTTGCAAACCCACAGTTTCCACTTCTGGGAAAAAGAAATCTGAATTAAAAACGTAACAAGCATTTTTTTTTGACACAGAAATTATTATTACAGAAATTATTAATGTTGTACTTCAAAGGTGAACCACTACACACCAGGATAGCAATTTAACATCAATCTGCTCTGTTTTCTCAATTTTCTATGAACCAAACCAAAATTGTTAAGGTGAACTTTTGATACAGAAAAACTAAACCAAGAAACAGTTGAGTAGGCTTGTTTGACATTCATGTTATGTCAGAGATGGTGGTATTGTTCAGTTCATGTACAGGGAAACTCCCTAGTTGGGGGAGGGAAAAATTATTGTTTCTTCCTCTGACTTGATCAGATACCTGTAATTACCATTGTTATGTGATTGCTGTAGCTAGTAGGCTTCTAACAATTCTTAAAAAAAAAAACAAAACAAACTTCCAAATTCCTTGGTCAGAAAATTAGAACTGAATGGCTCCAACCTGTTGGTTAGGGCATTGTCTCAGGCAAAACCTTTTGTTCAGCTCTAATGTGTTGTTAAATAAATATCTTTATGGCAACTAGAACACAAGAAAACCTAAAATATTACTCTGTAACTTACTATATTCCAAGAGACAGTACAATCAAAGATGGAAAATTTCAGTTTGATGAAAAGTAATAGTCAAACGGTAGTACATACATATCACTTTGATCATTTGGACTCTGCAACCCAAAGATAAGCATCAGAGGGACCTTAAGAGCAATTCTTATGACCCACAAGTTTAAGTTAGCATTATGCAAACTAATCTTTTTTACTTAAATGGCATTAATAGGAGAGATTCGAAGTAATCTTTGCTCATTTAAATTCTGTTAAAGGGTTCTAATATCAGATATCAGATGTTTGTACTTTTCTTCTTCATAACTATTTTTACTCCTTAAATATTTAAAACAAGGATCCATTACATGACTGTCACAAAACTGTACTCTCTTTAGTCTTCCCTGTTAAACACAATTTTGGTGTAGAAACTGGTGTTGTACAAATAACATCAATTTTGCTAACCTTCTTCTGTTAGACAGACATGGGCTAAATGAGATCCCATTAAAGTGCTGTCAAAAATTAGGTATGTGAACTACAACATCAATTTTTATTCTTAACCTCTCAATTAGTAATTTTCTTCTGTTTTGCCATCTTTTTCAGAAGTGCTCAATATTGTGAAGAATGCAAACATATGCATTTAAGAAAAGACTTATTGCTTCCAGATTATTTCCTTTAAACTATAATTTCTACTCAGGTATCAGGTGGGGGTTGTTTGGTTTGGTTTGGGTTTTTTGGGGGGATGGGGGTGTTGTAAGTTTTTTTTTCTCTGCTGTAAATATGTTGCAAATCTTTGATGCAAGTGCCATTGTACTGAAGAGCTGAGCCTGCCCTTCTCTGCTTTGTGACAACAAGGCTATAACTGTGAGAAACAAGGAGCACACATTTTGTACTGACATTGCATGTATGTTGTTTCATGAGGTCCCCAAAGCCCTTTAGTTTGGATTCAAAGTTGTTGCTTTTCTTCAGCTAAACTGTTACAGGTAATGGTGTGCAGCCCTTTGTCTATGGAGAATTCTAAACAGCTATACAACATTTCAAGCCATTATAGTTAAGCTTTTATGAGGATTTTTTTCCAGTTAAAAATACTGTGAAATGGAATTTGACAGTCTTCTTTTTCTTTTTTTTTTAAGGCCACAAGTTAAAACACTTTATTAATAATTTCTAAGATGTATCTATGAGTAATACTTGTTTTATTTGAATTTATTTGGAAAATATAATTCAAGATCTAGCTGATTACAATGTGACAGATAGGGATACTCAATGCTGACAAGCCTAAGCCCTTCTATTCTATGCTCTGTAAATTTCACTACTGAATTTATGTTTTAGACTAAATTTTAGTTTAGTTTTTTTTCAAAGTTAAAGCCTTAGCACAACCAATTTAATCAATCATCATTTTAGAATAATGTCAAAGTAAAATAGTTTTTTTGATGTTAAAAACTACTTTTTCCCAGATATTTCTTAGAAGTGACTCTGCTCTTTATTATTATGCAAATTGACCTTTTAAAATCCAAAAGAATTTGACCTTTAACTCTCCTGTGAAAGATATTTTGGCCTTTTTTATTTTTTCTGTGTCCATGAAGAGCCATTTATATGGTCCATGTGCTAAACCTACTCATATGACCACTTCTACAGCTTTTAAATATTATCAACTATAATTGCCTTTGAGAACTCTGTGTATTACTGGCTACAGACTTGATGACATGCCACCAGTATTAAAACTAGTCCTGCTACTCCCCTAATCCAGGGGAATTTGTTACCCACAGCAGTGTTGTTTGCAAAGGGTGGGAGAACACAGCAGGGGCTCAGGGGGCATCCACGAATTCCAGCTGAGCCTCTGTCAATTAAAGTGCTTTCAGCCTCTATTGTACAGACAAAAGAGATACACACACAAAAAATTACCTGATTGTTAAGGGAGAGCAAGAAAATGTGTAAGTGTTTAACAAACAGTTCAAATTGCATAATAATACACAACTACCTCAACAAACCTTTCATTCTGTCTATACAATAAATGAAAGATAAAAGAAAAAATTGTAACTCAACTGTCTCCTCAAACACTATCCCATCTATGTATCCCATCAAAATCTATCCCATTAGCCAGTGGTACTGACAGGCATGGAGAAAACATTTCCAACAATGTGAAAAATTAGGACTAGGCTTGGACATTGGCTAAAAACATTATTGTAATGCAATGTAATATTTTTTGTGAGAAATGAGTTATAACTTATTTTAAAAGTATAAGGCTTTAACAAAAACATCACTCATTGAGATGTTGTTTCTACTTTTTGTGAGAGAAAATCACTACTCTTTTCCTATATATCTGTGATTATCATGCTGTTATTACATAAAAGTGTCAAGAGAAAGAGGACTAAAATATTTATTGTTGGACAGAATAGTCATCTTAGAAATGCTCTAAGTCATAGGAATGCAAGTAGACCAATAAGAGTGCTATACTTGTATTTAACGTGTATAATACATTGATATGGAATACAAAATAGCTGCTGCAGTACTGGAGAATTCCAGAACCATAATCCAATTCCAGCTAACAGGGAAGATTTGTCTCTTCTCTTTTTGCCAAGCATTTTTCCTTATGAGCTTTAATTAGCTGGTGTGCAGCATATGGCTCTTTTTATTATTTGGTAGAGAACAGCATTTTAAACATGAAGTGTTAATAAACTTGCTGTTAGAGCAAATTGCGTCACATTCCTTTAACATCTCTTTCTCTCTAATATTCATCCAAAAGGTTTTGTCATCTGAATTACACACAACTGTTGTTTGAATTAAACACAATTTTTCTGTTTTTACATTTTTATTGTTAAAGAAACTTTCCTGTCTGACCATACAGGTGCCACACTCTGGCAGTCACACTCCCACCACCAGCGACTTTCATGGCAGGGACCAAAGTCCCTTCACAGCAGGCAGCTCCAGTGGTCCAATGGGTCCCTGTTTCACTGCCTGCACACCCCACTCTCACACAGTCAGAACCAGGTTTTCTCAAACCTGGACTCATTCAACCCCTGGTTGCCCACTGCAGAGTCTCAGACTTGGATCCTTAAAATAATTTAATCATGGTGCAACAACAGAATAAGAGCTTGAGCTGATGCCTCTGAGGAGGGACTCTGAAAGAAGGAACCCCCAGGGCTTTTATACCCTCACAATCCAAGCTCTGGGCTCTGCCAGCAGAGTTCTCAGCTCTTGCCATGTCTCTGAGTGTCCGGTCCCCTAGCTGGGCCACAAGTCCCCATGCCCTTTATTTCCAAAGTTTATTTCTCCAGTTTTTGGGCTCCACCACCAGAGCTCCACCTGCAGTTCAAGCTGCATCCTGCTTATCTGCTACTTGCACTGAATGGATTCCTCAATATTTGCCACACTAATTTCTTCACCGAGAGAGGCTTTCTCCTTATCTATACCCCCTGCTACTTCCAAATGTATTGTTCAGAAAGCTCATGAGTGTTTCTCCCATATAGTGTCAGCAGGAGGCAGCAAAACTCGAAAAGAAAGCAGAATTACAAGGCTTGAGGCAACTTCTGCCGTCAGAATGAGTGTCAAAGAGCCTACTGAAGAGTTTGCACTAATCAACAAAAGTGTAAGAATAAGCAGCAAAGAAGGCAAAAGAGTGACTACTGTGTTCTCTTACACCAAAACACACTGAAACAGGCTAAGTGTTTACTGGGGAGAATGATGGGGCTTTGGACCTTGTAGAAATGTTTGTATACATATGTGTGAAAGTTATAGACATATGAAAGCTCTTATATATAAGTTAGGAAATATTGCAAACACTAGACTTCTGACTGCAGTAAACTGTCCTGTGCTGACACAGCTAGTTGACGCCTTTTTTTTTTTATTTTACTGTTATTAAACTCTAAATAAAACTATCCAAGAAAAGGAGCAGTCTTTGTTTCGTTCCTTATATTCTATATATATGTTTTATTGGTTCCCTCAAAAGGTAAATTTTGAGTTCCCATGCCTTTAGCTGATAAATGCCTGTGACACTCCTTCTGAATATTTCACTCACTGCAAATATTTCAGAAGATCATCAGTGAGGTTGTATATTACTTCTCTAAAGACTGAAGTAGTAATGTCTAAATATTAATTTTAGGGATGGGACTTCAGCAGATGGCAAAACAGGAACAATGAACAGGTAAATAATATTGGCAATAATATCGGCAGGGATGATGGTTGAAGTCGTTTTAAAGTTGTTCGGAAATGTATTTTTTAAAATTTTTTCTTTCACTTGTACATAACTGTCAAACAGAGGTAGTTGTGTCTTAAATTTTCTTTTTTAGGCATCTACTTTGGATTTTTTTATTATTGTTTTAATGATATTAAATTGAAATAATTGTTCATTCATCCCATTCACTTTTAAGAAAATCACAAAGAAAACCCAGTTCTACACACCCCCCCCCCCAAAAAAAACCAAACAAACAAACCCAAAACAAAACCACAAACAAACAAACAAACCACCTTTTCCACGGGATTGTATTACCACAATCTACAAAACTTGTATTTGTTGCAAAAGTGACCTTTTCTCTTCCATCATCTACTAAAAATGGCCGAATAGGAGTCCTTTGGGAAGCAGTACTTCAAGATGATTGAAAGAAACATGTTTAGGCAGTACATCCCACATACACGCCAAACTAAACAAAATCTAAGACTCTGAAGTGTAATGTGCCTGTAGAACTCTCCACTTCCAGTGACCAATGAATGCTTTAGATGTTGAACTGAGAACTAATCTTTTCTTGCATGGTCATCTACTCTTCTTCTTCCAGGCCTTCCTGAGTGGGAACCCAGTTGCCCGATTCAAATACAGAGGGAACAAAATCTGGATTTAAATTCAACAATCAGACAGTTTGAAAGCAATGACAGAATTTCAAAAGAAAGGGGAAAAAAAACATGAAAAAGAAAGAGTGAGATAGGTAGAAAAAGTCTGAATACTGCATAAGCACTGTTCAATGACAGCCACAGCTCTGATGTTTCATCAGCATTGTTTTGGTCCCATATATGAAAGTCCCAGCATCACATGGGCTGCTCTGAACCAAACTAAAATGCAGTACATACAGTAAGACAAGAAGCAATGGCAGAATAATAACTGAAAAACAGAAAAAAAAATTTCTAGCAAAATTGACTGAAATTGAGGACATGTTCTGTTTTTTAAAACAACATGGGTGTGGGATTCAAGCTCTGCCTCTCCAAAATGTGTCATTCTCCATCAAACCAAGACTATCTTATACATTAACACTTCTGCTTGAGGACTACACCAGAAACTACTATCATTTATTGCATTTTAAGTGCTTTTGAACTTTCATACTCTAAAATGTGGACTAAATTTTTAGTATAGTCCACAGATACAACAGAGTAATATACAAGCAGGTGGCACTGCTTCATGCTATATTTTTAATCTCAATGTAAGTGCATTTCATTTTAGCCTCTGATGTTCTCCACTGCAGATGCAGTAGATTACTGAAAACCAGGTCTGGGAGAATTGGGAAAGGAATGTGACTTCTCAATACAAATCAGGTTTACCATATGACTTCAAACACAAGAATGAAAAATTGATATGGCAATAAAAAGTTTCTTCTTGAATAGAACAATATATGCCACATAAAATGCTGGCTTAGAGAAACCATACTGTTTTGCTCTTGTTAATTTGTTCATTCACTGACTTTATAGCTCCTCTAGCAGAGGCACTGAGCTTCAGAGTTCAGTTCAAAGGCATGAAACTAGGGAAAATATGCATATTTTTTGACACATCTTTTGCTTATGTGGGAGAACCTCTTTCATGTTAAAAGCCTGAAGCAGAAAATATTGTGACAATGAAGACAGAAATCAAACAAGTGCTTGTATTATTAGAAACAATGTGGGTTTTGAGATAAACTTATTTTCTGACAGATTAAAATGTTTCAGAATGAAACATTTTTGATTGTCATAATGTATATTAAAACTTACATTACTTTGATATATGAAAAAGCGATCTTATCACTCTCACCAGAGTTCAGATGGCTTCTATGATAGAAGCGTACATATGAGCAAGAGCACCATGCTTACCGCCCCTTCTTTTTCAAGTATGCCAACATAAGACAAAAAACTTACCCTGTTACTTGGCAATTTTTTAAGATTTTTTTTCCATTTGTTTTTTTTAAAAAATAAGTCACTGAGTAACCTTATTGCTTGCTTGTTTGTTTAAGAACAAACAATTTGTTCTATTGATTTCGGTGGTAGGACACATGCTGAATAGTCCCCTCGCCCTAGCAACTAGTCCTTTCTTTCTAAAAGTAAACCAATGTATTTATTTTCATTTTAGTTCCTTCTTGTTGTGTTCATTCTTATTCAAAAAATATTTCAGGTTCCTAAATGAATATTATTGAGGAAATTAATATTCAGTGCAGTATAAATTTTTTACTGCCCTTTTTCCAAGTGAAGAAGGAGTAGTGAACACAAGGTATTCTGAAGCTCAGAAATTAGCTGTCACCTAACAAAACCTCCCTGTTCCAAACATACATGACACAGGTACTTTGCAATTCTGCTCAGGAGAGCTGCAGGAATAGACACATTCCTGTGTGACAGGCTAACAATGGACAGTGAGATACTGCACCAACACAGTGAAATTATTTTCCAAAGTGTTTCGTAATGTAGAGAACAAATTCTGAAAAAAGAAAATAGTCCAAGACCTTCTATCAAATTCTGAAGATATTCTCCCACAAGGATTTAGAAAATCAGGATCTCAATGTGTACACAAGTGCAATATGAGCCTCTGCAGAAAGTGGAAGTCTTGCAGGAGGTGGGAAGTCTGACTCTTCCAAAGGACTTAACAGTAAGGGTGTCTATATTCTGCAGCATACCTTCACTGCAGAGACCAGTGTCATATTTCTTTCTTTAATTAAAGCTGCTTTCATAGTTTCATAGCTTTTATGTTCTAGAAATCTGAATTCACCCACCCACAAATTCTGAATGCCTTCATAATTTAAATACACTATTTAATCTACACAGACTTAATTTTGCCAACCTATTTACTTCCCACTTTTATATTTTTAACAGAGCTGTATATAGAATAAAAGCCAAGGAAATTCTATAAAAGCATTAAAGTATATATTTAAATTTTGCATGAATGTTTAGTTTATACAGAATTGCAATTGCTGAAAGCAAGTTGCTTATTTTTAAACCTTTGATTTTGAAAATAGCAGAATTGAATGTCAATTTAGCCTACAGTATGAACATTCACTTTGAATAATCAGTAACATTCTATAATTGTATATGAAAATTAGTTAATGGCAGTTTCAGCTTCCTTGCTGGATAACAATTCATTTTAACCATCCATAATTCAATCAGATTACACCTTGTTTTACATATTTTAATAGAAGCTTTCTTCTGCTTATTTTACAAATTATAAATGCAAATTACATATTAAATAATTGATGAAGCACGTTGTTTTGCTTGTAGCTATAAGGGATGCTTTTCTTCACAAATATATTTAGGCAGTAGTTCTTTTCACAGCAAGATTTTTGCATAGAATTTTAAAAGATATTTAAACTCCTGCCGTGATGAGGGCTTATTTAGAAACAACAAGTATAATTTAGTAACCTGATTTATGAAGCAATTTATACAATATAGTGAAATAGTATTGTAGAAGAATTTTGTTGCATAGGGATACTAATCTTCTCTGAAAATTCCAGACTCTGTAACTCTTGCGTAACTCTGTATTATTTCAGTCCATGATAGGACAAAGTATATCTGGATAATTAGCCTTTCCATTTTATTAATGCTTTATAAAACTGTTAGAGGTTAATGCTGCAGTTATTTTTTCCTACTGCCCAATTTCATGCCATAATACTCAGTTAACAAGGGGAAATAGAATCATTAATCTTTTACTGGACATGCGGTAAATGGTGTAATGGAATATTAAGTATTATGCATTATTTGCAATTATATGTATGTATGTATGTAGGTATACATAGACATATATAATAAGGATATTGTAATATTAAATATTCCAGGATCTATCCCTTAACCTGTTGTATAAAAGAGCCAGTGTTTTAAATGTTACTTTCCTCTTTCCTTTATCTTTAACTGAACAATTAACATATGCTCAAGTATTTCTGTAAAAAGACTTTTTGAAATAGAATTGGAAATTGGCAGACAGGCTAGGACCAAAAAATTCTTAGATATTTAAGTCTTGTGTTTTCTACCCTTGTAAGTGCTACATTAGTAAGTTATAAACAATCCTTTCTCTCATTTGAAGACATGCACAATATAAATGCAAATTTGAAAAAATGCCCTCCTTTTCTGTGGAGGAGAATCTCCTCAAGCTGTGAGATTTGAACAAATAAAAAATACCTTTCATGACTGAAACGGCAGGAGAGCTCATGATACTGTGTGGGCACTTAAAAATGAGAATCATTTCAGTGCCTGTAAATTAATATAACACAATACAACACATAAGAACAGAGTAACTTCCCCTGCCAACACAGATCTTCAGAGAGATCTCCAATAGAAACTAGGGAGAAAGAGGCAACTTCATATTGATCTTAGAACACAACAATCTTCCTCTGAAGAATCTCAACCTTAAATGCATGTATTTCAAAGGCCTCCATTTTCCTCATAAGAGAAAGAATATGTCTGCTCAAGAGATGTTCACTAAAGATCTGAAAAGAGCTACAGATTAAGCCTGTCAGTTTTCACCCTTGTGCTGCAATGCTTCATGAAGAGCCTGGGAAATAGCAGTCTTTTAAAAGCTTATTTGTAAATGGAAATCCTAATTTCTACAATTAGGAATTTCTGTTTTTTAAAGGACACAAAGCAGATAACATTATAAAATGCAATGCTGGTGAGTTTTTCTTCAAAAAATTAGTCAAGTATGTCTCTTGATATACCGGCATTCTTCTCTTGTCTCTGCTTTTTTGGAACCTACAGCAAACTGATTAGCTGAGTGTCAGAACAGGGCAAACAAGACCCCACAATCTTGTTCAAAATACTTGCAAACACTACTGAGGGCCCCAGAATAAATGCCCAAATGATGTCAACATTTTCCCATCTGCTTTACTTGTTTTAGCTGGCAGTGAGACCAATTAAAAAGAGAGATTTATGTTACATTTATTTCTTCAGTGCCTTTAAATTCATGCTTCTTAAAAGGGCACAGAACTATGGAATTCTGCAGAATAGATCTACTTTCCAGCAGATAAAAAATTTAGAGTGTCTCTCCACTTTATCTTAGTGTTATAATTTTGTTTCTATCAGTATTTTTAAAATACAGCTTCACATAATATTTTAAATATTCACAGCAAAAAAACAGACTGAATATTGAGAGTGCTTAGGCACACAAAAATATATTCAAACCTAGGATCTTTTGATAACAACTGCCTGTAATTGCTTGGGTAGCTTGTTTTGTTGGTGATCATGTTTATTGGTGATCAATCCCATCACTGATACAAAGTTTCTTAAATTAATGAAGGCATGAGATGTTATATTTGATTGATGTAAACTAATGAAGATTAGAGCATAGTTTTAAAAAGTGAGATAGACTTGATGTAGATTTGTTAAATTTGAAACTGACAACTATCAGAACAATGAATATTTAAGAGTATTTTTATCAGGATTTCATTCTGACACAGCACATAATAAATGGCATTTAAAATCCAATTTCAGTAAGAAATGGTCTTTCAAATGTGAAGACTCAATACAATAAAAGCACAAAAAAAAAGCCCCATAATTTTTAGCGGAAATTTTTCCACTACATGTCCATTTTGAAAATAATAATATGTAACTCTTACATAGGTTTTTAGCGATCCTAAAATAATTTTGCGAAAATATGCTAAAAAATTATTAAATAATATGATTTTTCTTGAAATTTGTATAATATAAATTTAAATATAATAATCAGAATTTGGTATTTATATCATGAGAAGATCTAAATTTAATTACAAAAATGTTGTAAGTAGTAATAATTTTTCCTTTTATATATGCAACTTGAGATGACCTTCAGCAGTTGTCATAACTGTTTGTTAAGTTGATTGTACATTGGTTTGCAACTGATTCCTAAGCATTGATCTATTGATCAAAATATAAAAGCGCTTAAATAAATTGGGTTTTGCTAAGGTATAAGAACAAAACTTGTAGAAAAATATGCTATTAAATGCAAATATGTAGTCCAATATTGTCCTTCTTAGGAAAACACTGTTTCATTAAATGAAGAACAAAATTTGACTAGTCTTCATATTGCTTCTGTCAAAGTACATTTACCAGTAGTCAAACGTCAAAATGACATTGTCAGTTTATTTAAAATGTGAGGAATGTGTTGGTAAGCAGCAAATGTTCATCTTAAAATTTTTAATTTTATGTTACAATGTCCTAAGCCATTTTTCTCAGTTACCCAACAACAAAATAAATAATGACTGCTGTCATTCTTTCTTACACAGAATTAGCAATGTAATCCCATTTTGGTATTAATCACTATAGTTTCAATAGCATGTGTCATTAATTCAACTTAATGTGCTGCAACCAATCAATACTTAGTCTGTAAACTCATTTGTTCTTTGGCTCTACATCACGAAAATAATTGTTGCTAAGTAGCTCTTTTTATCATCCTCAGGGTGAAGAACTGTTTAGGTAAACTCTGTAACTCAGGTTTCAAAGGATGCATTAATCTTACACTAAAATCATGAACTTCAAAGTATTTAACATGGGTTTTCCTAGTATTCTAAAGTACATTTTCAAATGATACTACAGAATCCTGAAATTGCTTTTGTGAAGTAGAGTGTTTTACTTAGTGAATACTTACAGAATTCGCACATTGTAAAACACAGTAGTTCGTACACACCGTTTTGCACAATGAGGTTAGGTGACTTGGTAATCAGTAACTACTATGAAATGTTAACATGGTTCAATATGAATGCCACATTTTTTAAAGAATCACTCTGACTTCATCTGTTTGTTAATCTTTGTCACTGTTTCAGTCACTGTGGACACTCCCTGCAGTTTGCTGCGTCATGTGGCAAACCACTCGCCATGCTGCACTTTGACATGAGCAAACTCAGGGAATCAGCTCTCCCAGGCACTTCATTCTCACTGCTGCCTTCCTCTCCTAGCATTACTGCATTGGCAGATTTGCACATACCACATAAACTGAATAATCATTTCCATTTTTCACCTGATATGATGTGTCTCACCTCACTGAACTTCTTGGCATTTACTGTGAGCTTGATGCATTCCTGTGCTTTGTCCTCATGCTGGTGAGGAGGTGTGGAAGTGTGAGGCTGCCCTGTGACTACAGCAGAAGGGTGGTGGCATTAGGGGCTTCTGGGGCAGACTGCTCTCTTAACCCTTCTCTATTTCTGGGCTGCAGAGGGCACAACGACTTGCAGAGGTGCTAAGTATCAGGTCTGCAGTTATGGCCCTGCCTTCCCGATATTCTGTGAACTGGTGTCCTGAAGACCTGTACTCACCTATTATCATAGCACTATTATCATAGTACATAGCATGACTAACAGTAACTGCCTGGTATGCAGACTTTAAGAGATAAAATACAAGGATCTTCTCTTTGACTAGAAAATGAGACCTTTATAAGGACTATGGCTGCCCAGTTATGGTCTGTCCTTGCAGCTTGCTTCATTTTCTTTCCAATATTAGAGGTATCTTCACTTGAAAGCCATGCTTTGCTATGTGACTCTTTATAAAGGATGGCAGATCTGAAAGAAAGCATCCAGGAATACAGGCAGGCCCAGAAGGAGGAGAGTGAGCTGTGACTGTACATGACTGAAATACTGAAATACCATTCTGCATTCCACAAGGAATTATCAGTAAGGTTATTGTCACGAGTAACACTGTTAACATTTGCTACATGAATCCTAACAGACTGGTGCCACTGTAAAATGCTTTTTGCAGCTGCTGGTAGGTTCTGCTTGGGAGGAAGAGCTGTGGGAAAGCTACAGGTCCTGGAATTCACAGGGTATGCTCTCACAGTATATTTTGTGATGACATTTGCATTCCATTTACCCCCCAAAAGCCAAAAAGCTAAAACTAAGCTTTCTGCCTTATAGAGGGAGAATATTAAGAACGCCCAACATACAAAAATTGTGAGACATGTTAGTATATAATGTATCTTTTTTAAAAAAATTGCTAATTGGCACCAAATTATAATATCCATTCTTATAATTTCTCTGGAGCCAAATCCCCAATTATGTTTTGTATAAATAAGTATGGGCAAGATAATTGGTTAAATATTTAAAACTTACATCAGAAAGAGCATCAAAATACATTTGAATCCAACTTGTTGTATTTTAATCTTTAATTTTTAAAAGCTTTATATATGTGAATGTAATAATAAAAATGCATTTCTTAGATTTATGTTGGAAAGTCAGACATGATTATTAAGTTTTCCAAGTCAAAACACAAAGAAGAAAAAGACAATTTTCATGTGAGGTAAACAGCACACTGCCATAAAAAAGTTTCTTCCATAGCCTGTCTTATTTCTACTTTCTGTAATTACATGTGGTGTCAGACAGCATGTGCTCTGAGACCATAAGCAGAGATCATACAGCTCCCAGAAGTAACTTATAAATAATGAAATAATCACCCATTCAGATACAGACACCAAAGAGATGGATCAACTTTTTCTGCTACACCTTGCATAAAAAGTTCCTTTTGAGTGCCACACCATGAATGTGGAATATTTAAAGAAGAAAATTGTCATGACTCTTATGTTCCAATGAGCATACCAAAAATTCACTTTGCATTAAACAATGCACAACCGAAACACAGAGAAATAACCATATCCCCTAGACATCAGCTTTCAAGAACACTCATTCTCTCTGCACTTGCAGAATAGCACAAGGCAAACACAGCATAGGTTCCACTTCATTGAGTTCACTGTTATTACATGAGGAATTAATTTATCTGAATACATCATTATGTTAACACTGTTAATGAGTTCTGTGTGAATGATGGCCTAACCTCTGGTTTTTTGGGGTTTTTTTTGTTGGGTTTTTTTTCAGCTAAGGGACCCTCAGCTTTCACAATTCAAAAATATCCTCATTTTTCTTGATTCAAGGCTGGCCTAATTAATGGAGAAAGAGCTCTCAGGATATTAGTCAGATTGCCAGTTCAGAGAAAGTGATACTCAGAAGCTAACAACTTCATAGTCCCCTAGGTAGCATTTTGATTTTAGCTTTACACTTTACACAGGGAAAAAGTGTAAAGGGACCAAACAGATGTCATTGCAGAGTGCATTATGCATGCAATGAGGGGAAGTTGATGTTGTGATCTCCATCTTCTTGAGAAGCTGGGAATTACAACAGTTCTTAACCCCTGCTGTGCAAGACAGGAAACAGGTGGTCACCAGACACGATGTGGCAAAATGAGGGAAGAATTTAGCTGTGCTAAATTGAGTGAGGGGAAGAAAAAAGATCACAAAGTATAAGTTTAGATACAGAAAATTCTCAGCTACTTTCACTGTCCCCAGTACTGAATTATGACATTTATATGACACCATTCTGCCTGAATTTCCTAACTTGCCATGTGTCTCTGAATTCTAAATAATCCAATATACAAAAATACTGCAACATATAAAATGCAGGGGAGTTCCTACATACCATATTTTTCAGAGTTTAAACCACCATATTCTTTCTACCCTCAGTAGAGTATTATCAGTGGAGTCCTGATTCAGTGACAATTGAAAGCATAATAACCATTTTATGACCATAGCGTCCCAACATCTCTCTCTCTTATTTGTATATTTACAAGGATTCCAGAAGATATATGCAGTCACTAAAAATAAGGGTATAAACAACTTACAGACAGAATTTTTGTGGTTACTGTCTTTGCTGGGCAGCATCTTGACTCCTCTTGACTTCAGCTCAATTGCTTTTTTTACTGAGAAGACAAACAAACAAAGAAGATAATTCATTATTAAACCTCATTAAAAGGATATATAGCTGCAAAATCATGCATTACAATAATACAAAGCTATATAGGAAACCTAGAGCATATTGAAATAACTGCATCTTCTGTGGTAATCCAAATAAACTTTTAGTTTTATTAATTTTTACAAAAATACAATCATTTTTCATGTTTCAGAAGATATCATTTTTAAACAGATAATCAGGATTATCAATATTATTTAATTAAAATATTATCATGATTGACAATATTTTGAATTCAATTATTTTATGTTCAAAGAAAAGAACAGCCTGTCCTAATTACAGGTATGGATTTCCTGTGTTTGTCCTTCCATATAAGAAAATCTTAAACATTTAAAAAATTATTTCTTACATAAAATGTAAAGAACATTGTCTACATATATTCAAGGACTACAAGCTTTCAATGTGATATTCACTGCTGCTTTTGTTTAATTCACTTTTCATCAGGAGACATGTCTTTAGTTCTGTTTCCCAATGAGATTAACACAGTGTGTTACATTATTTGGCTCACCTAAACCCTTTTGAATCTACAGGGCAATTTCAACTGAATTAGAAAGAAGAAAGAGAGCACGAGCTCTCACAGGGGCAAAGTTTTGTGAGAAAGAAGAGATGCATCAGAGGTTTAATATCTTTTTTCTCTGTTTAGTCAGCTGAATGGCTGATAAACTCCCAGCCTATCCCTGTTAAGTAGTTTGAGCACCATAGGTGGGATCAGGAGCCAACTAGGAAGAGACATGAGAAGACAGCAGTACAGCTATATATTAAGGAAGACACAGGGTAGAATTTTAATTGTAATGATAAGAGAAAAGGATAGAAATATAGGACATCTTCACAGGATATTAATTAGTTCTGTGGGAACAAATTGAGCAAAGGAAAGTAAAATCAGATATAGAAAATAATTGTGGAACAAGTATGAACAATTCAAAACTATTGTGTCAAAAAACAATAGCAATTGCAAAATAGCTGATGACTGACTCTATCAGTGCTAATGACAACATCAAGATGCATGTCAGCTACCAAAAATTACAAAAACCTGTAATCCTTCCCTGATTCATATAAAACACTTTTTTTCCTAGACCTTGCAGGGGCTAATAATCTCAAAATGCACACCAAGATATTAACAAAACCAAGAATTCAACTCAAATATTTCTTATATGGCAGTAATTAGTACCTCACAGTACAAAAATTCATACTACATAATGTAAGTTATGTTTTTTGTCATTACATGGTATAAATTTTATAATTACTAATTATAATATACACTGATCTGTATGCAAGTATTTCTAAGAAGTGAAGTGGTAGAAAGCAAGTTGTCTTTAAATATCGCATTAAAATCATGGTTCCATCGTATTTGTTTTTATATTGCAACTTCAGAGCAAAGGTGGCTTTTCTTGACTATTGAAATTGAGCAAGTACTGCAGAAAGTACATTCTGTGCTATGTGCAAGTGCAGTCATTCATGCCTAAACCTGGGAAACAGGTGTTCAAGTGATGAAAGATGATTGAAACACAATTGTAGCTGAATAGTATGAAATGGTTATGATAGCAGAGTGGTGTTTTCTTCTAAGGCAGGAACTGTACCTTATACAGAGACATCAATGTAGACAATAAGACTGATATCCCCAAGGCGTTTTGGAAGGCAAACTTCATGGATAAGGTTTTATTTGGATTAGATTCTAGACTTAGGTATGAAAATCTCCATCAAGTGCCACTTTATGTCCAGTTTTTCAAGTTGTGTAACAAGTCTGTTAAAATCATTCCATATTTAATGGGAAATGAACAACACAGTTCTTGCAGAGAATATTTGGTATATTTTCTGGAGTTGTAGTCCCTCCACCAGTATGATTTTCTTAATTTATTATTATCTGTGCTATGTAAAACATTTGAGCAGTTCTTTGAGGATTCAGAATCCATATTGCTTACATGGATGAGTAATAAAAACATTGAGTTATTAGGCAATAGATAGAAAAAAAGAACTGTATTCTCCTTCTTCTCTTTGTGCTGTGACACTATTTTAGAGTAAAAAATTACAATCATCACTCAAATTTCTTGTGACATTTCTCTCTTAAGGGTGTTTATTATACATATTTGAAGTACACTTCTTGTGAATAAGGAAAAATTATGCACATCAGCTTCATTTGAAATACAGAGATCACAAACTGAAAAAAAGAGCTTTTGACTTGATATATGAAAAGTTTTTTGACTGTCATGCACTGAAACAGGTCCTGCAGTTTCTATCCTTGGATTTTTTTTCATATGTCAAGAAAAAGGCATACTGTATCTCAATGAAAGGACATTAGGGAGGGCATTCACAAAACTTAAGATCAGTCATCCAAATGTGTGTTTTATGAAGAGAAATAGCTAACTCTAGGGGATGATTCATCCCCTTCTAAGACAGACACAATGAATCCTCCTCTGGAGATGCCTTTTTCTCTCCATAAAACATAATAGAAACATATAATACTTGCTGAAGCTAGATCCCTACATTTTAGACAGTAAACATTAGGTGGAAGGTGCATTTATGCCTGGAAAACTTTAACAGCCAAACATTGTTATCCAGGAGACATATGGATCTGAGAGGTTAAATAGTTTGATATATTAAAAGCAAACTTTTTCCTCTTTTATACTTAAGTGTGTAAGTTTTTTTATCTGCCCTAGATGGTGTTTTATTGTAATTTTCAATGGTATTAAGCAAGCTTAGTCTTTAAAATAAAAACTGTTCAAAATCTGAGAAAGAAACACAGATTACTGCACACTGTGGTTCCAGTGAACTGGTTCAACCCCTCCTGTAAATAACAGAAGTACTCTAAATTGGACATTTTATTACAACTTAAATCCCATTTGAGTACCTTTTCTGAGACACTTCTCTTTAACTTCCCCATTGCACCTTCATTAGAAAGGTTTTTCTGATTTCAAGATGATTTTCAATTTAACAGCACAAAAAGAGGAATGGGTTTACATTAATAAAGCCAGAATTAAACAACACTTTTTAAGTGATTACTTTCTAAAATCTGTATAGCCTTTTGCTGTCTTCACTTAAACATTCCGTTAAGCTTACAGAATGAACTTGCTTCAACTTTCCTGTTCATCATAGTTTCAAGAGTCTTTTGGATATAGGTTACTTATTCAGAGAGGAGGGCAGAGACCTGAGAGCTGGAAGTCCATGAAAATCTTATCGGTACTCCTTAACTTTTGCTACAGCTGAAATAAACTCAGCCACGAAAGAAATATATAGGCCTGATTTTATGATCCTAAATGGATCATGAAAGTAAAATTTTCAGGTTGTAAATCTTCATTCAGATCTACTCTGATTTCCATGTAGCTCTTAGTTTCTGACATATTTGAACATGTGTGAAGAAAATGCATTTCACCCCAAACTTCGGTGACAAAATGTTTTTCCCCAGTTACCCAAATACATGAGTATCTTGCCAATTTTTCTTCCTGCATGAAATAACCCCCAAGACCTCAAATACTGGCTACCACTCAAAGCTAAAATATTCTGACATCATCTGCTGGTACTTCCTCAAGCTGCTCTGCTGCTACTCTGCTGAGTTCAGCTCTTGGCTGCCCTTCACTGCAGATTTTTCCTAAGTACAGATATTTGAAGGTGAAGAGGAACAGCATATTGCCCAGTACCTGGTGGTCACAAGAAGAACCTTTCCTGTCCAGTCTGAAGCTCTGTGTCACTATAAGGAATATATAGAGATATATTTGAACAGTTCTCTGGTTTTGTTACAGAAAAACCCCCGATGTTTTCAAAATTTTTTTTTACGTATGATACATATCTTTTACAAACACTTACGATTTGCTTTAAATATTTTGCAGAGTTCGGTAAAAAACAGTGATGTGTTTGCAAAAACATTCATAGGATTCATAGGATTATTCTTGAAGGAACTTAATGAATTTGTCTCAGTACTATCCAGAATTCAATTTCCTTTTGTTTTAGTTTCACTGTTCTGATTTTCTTCAATCTGAGTAATCCTGTTGTAAAACAGAGTGTTTTCTTAGTTCAGATTGAAGAATCCACTCCAGTGCTCTGTTTGCTTTGCCCTAGTGCCTAACCTTTCTGCATTCTCCTCCAAAGACACAATTATATACCTCCTTTTTTTGCCCCTGGAATAACCTACAGTTGCACATTTGCCAGCATCAGTTGTTCTCTCCAGATTATACTTATGAATGAAACATTTCATTCTTATTACTTGAAGGTATGTGGGACGAGTAAACAGTTCATTATATGTTTCTGGGTTTTCTTCTGCTTCACTACAGCCTGTTGTACTCTGAATTCTTTCTAAAAGTTTAGTACTTATGAGAATAAGAAAAAAGCAATCATTCTCAATCTTACTATTCACTTCAGTTTATGAAGAGATTTCTATAATAACTTCATTGATAAAACAAGATCCCATACTCAATAACCTGGGAGCATCCTAAGATTTTCCTCTCAGCTGCCCACTTGACTTTTTGCAGAAGCATCACAGTCTTTCATAGGATCTCTAGTTTAAATCAACTCATTAGAACAGTCCATTCCTTTTCTGTTTCTCTATTTCCTGCTTGAAGAGCATTCTGTCTAATACACTCTCCCAATGTTTCTCTCACTAACAGCTTTCAAAATCTTCCCTACTAATTGGTATTATAACTCCAGAGAGCTTCACAGCAGGCACAAATGTTTCTTCTATATGGCTACCTGTAAAAGCTGTAGGTTCATGATCAGATAGCTTCCTTGTTCCATCAATTCAGCAAAGTACTGCCTGTCACTATTAGACCTTCCAGCTGCTCCCTGTGCTGGAAATCTCTGCATGCAGTACTAGTGAATAAATGCCACCAAGATAAATTGGTGTCACAATAGATTTTTACACAAATCTTTCTCCTTCTATTTGTATAAGCTGACACAGTTTTAAAAAGGAGCACAGCCATTTGTTTTCCATTAACCTTCTCTGTGTCTCCTAGCTGGCCCCTTGCCCTTATGGACTACCTTAGCTACTTTGTGCTTTCAATGTATGATATATCATAATAAAACCAGTACAGCAGGTATCAAGTCTTCAATGACTGCAGATAATCTCCATAGTTCTGGAAAATTGTATCAACACAATTTACTCTATGAATATACAGCGTTGCAGAACATACTGGGTAGTAGTTTGTAGGAAATATCACTAAAAATAAATCATAAAATGAGAACTACTCAGTTCCTTGTTTGAACGCCACTTCAACCATAGTCTTTTGACTAGTTTTGGGGAGGGTAACACCATGCCAAACAATGGCAGAAGTCTGAATTGGTATTACTAAATTGGCATCTTCTTAGTGCTGACACCATGAAGCAGCTATGTATGAGCCTTCTCAGCAACATTTTACTAGACACTTGAGGAAGAAGTATTACTGTGGTAAGTATTGGACTATATATTTAAGAGTGCTTCTATTAACCACAGAATAGAATGGTCAAGAAAGATGGTGGATTATCTCCTTGTTAATGTTTTCATATCAAGACTGGTTTACTCTCTTGATAATAAAAAATAACAAAATATAAATTATTGTCTCAGTACCATTTAAAGGAAAATTCTGTTCAGCATCACTTAAGCGCTAGAAAATAATAGTTTTTTTCTGGCTTTTGATTTATCAATTGCTTTTACTAATTCTTTTTAATTTTCTTTCTAAATTTACTCTAAGTAACAATTTTAAATTAAACCCCTGACTAAAAGTACCATACATCAAGGAAACGCTGAAAATTCTTTTCACTTATTTAAAACATCATTTCTAGAATTTAAAGAATATGGAGAAAGGACAGACAGGCATTTATAGGCAGATCTAGTGAATTATGAAAATTCATTGAAAGAACCAGCAATTGCAAGTTGATTTACATTATTTCAGTCATGGTTTTCCATTATTATACATTTATTTCAGCAGCCTCTATTATATTCATTGTTTGACTTCAAGATTATTTGTTTGTTAAATCCTGAATTACTGTATGTATCTAAACACAACAGATAGATAACTTGTGGTACATCATTATCAAAATACCTAATATTTTCTTGAACCTCTATGAAAACTTGTCAAAAAGAGAATACTTTATTTGAAACACTGCAACAGAGGCCTGACTTATTGCAAAAGTAAACACAGCCATTAATCATGTTTTGCTTTGGAAACGTTCTTATTCTGTTCTATTTCTAGGAATTTTGAGATAAATATTTAACTTAAGGAGATCACTTTTAGCTGTACAGGTCAAGGTAGTGTGGGGTTCTTACCTCCTAAAAAGAAAACAAAAAAAAATATTTTTAAAACTCCTTCTATTGTTCTGGCAATAAGCAAAACTAAACAAGCATATTGTACATGCTGTAAATACACAAAAAAGCAGGGGATCCTTTATGACACCCTGCAAGTCATTCTGTGTACATTGATAAGCTTGGTTTCTGGGAAGTGCTAGGTTTTCATCTCCTAGTTAGCCTTTTAATGATACTTCACCTCTGGGGAATTTATGCGTTCATGAAGCAATGGCATAGGACAAATCATATGCTCTGCAACTCCCACTGAATATGCAAAGGGTATTCATGTATTAGCATAGGTGAGGGTAGAGGAATTAAAACAACAAAAAAAAGTTCATAACTAAATGGCTGTAACATCTTTCCCCCTATGGCAATGCCACCAAGGAACAAGGCAGAACAAGAACTATATCCGATGATATCTACTGTGAGAGTCCGTTTCCATGAAATGGATATTGCATGCATGGCAGACATGAAGAAGACAAGGCAGAGCATGTCACTGCAATGTAATTTTTTTCTGGTGGTTTTCAGGGTCATTAAACATTGTGTCTTCTTCTGACTAGAAACTCCAAAACTATAAAAAAATATTCAACACCTAGACAGAGAAATTGGGACATAATTTTTTTTTGATGAAATCAACATCAAAATACAAAAAGTCAAATGAAAACAACAAAGGATGTGTGGAGAGGAAAAAACAACAAATATCAAAACCAAACCCTTCATTCTAGATCTAATTAATTTTTAAAACTTTTAATTTTTCTTTAAATTTCTACTCTAATCTGATGGAAGATGGCACAATAAATATGATTCCAGAGGAAATCCAAACACCAATCATTTGGATTCACTTTTTACACAACAATATTTTATTTATAAATTCAGCTTGCCAAGTATTTTAAAACTATATTTACTTGACACATTAAGATGTGGAATTCTAGTACAGTGCTATTTTTTTATACCAGTGAGCTGTTTTTCTTGACCATGTTAAAAACAGGGCACTAAACATTGCTAAAAATGCAAGCTAGAAAGATCTGAAAAAAAGGCTGTGCAAATTAATTATGCATAGCTTTAAATCCAATTGGTAGTTCCAATATTTTAATGAACTCAATTATAGTAATTCTGTTTGCCTGATCAAAGATCAAACAAAGAAAAGAAAATTAAATTGACTGCTTGTAAACTGGAAAAGGCCAAGTTACAGCAATAATATAGCTATGGTAAGATGATAATAAAAATGATGTCAATTTGATACGAAGGGAAAAGAGTAATTAAAGAGTCTGCATGCTAACTATATAAAAAGTTTGATAATCTGAATTCTTACTAGAGAAAGAAAAAAGTTTCTTATGCCAGTGTTGCTCAAAGAGGTGTGTTATGCTGCCTCCCATATTGACTTGCTTTCGAAAAGCCAGTGGCACTGCTAGATGTGGTAGGTTAGTGTGGGGATTTAACACCAGATGGAAATTAAACTCCAAATAAGCCACTCCCCTTCCACTCACCCTTTCCAGTAAGGGGAGGATAAAGACAGAGACTATGGGTTGAGATAACAGAAAGAAAAAAAGCAACAGAATAAGGAACACACAGTAACAGCAACAGTATCAACAACAAAAGTGTTAAAAAAGAGAAAGTTCTTTAAGCACTACAGGAGTTCACCACCTTGACTTAGTTCCATGTGGCTGCTGGGATAAAGACAGGATGGTGGATACTCCCCTAGGTCACATCCACGCAGCCCCTGGGACAAAGACAAGAATGTGGCCACTTCCTTTGGTTGATTGTCCCTATCCCCGAGCCCAAGACAATGGAAAACAATGGTGGACAAACCCCTGAATGCCAGATTGTCTATGTCATGCCATGCTGCTAGTTCAGAAGCTGAACTGGATTCCACATGGCTGCTTCCAACACTAGTGCTGCACCACACTGGGTCTGCTGGAGTTTGACTCCACAACACAGCAAGCCCGCTTTTGTCAGTGCCATGTCCTGGAGACATGGTGGCTTTACCATGTCTCCAAGCTACATCCCAGAGAAACAGGAAGGGATGAGTAGAAACAGCAGAGGACAATCCCAACAGAGCTGATCCCAACCACCTCCCCAACAGAGAGGCAAAATGTGGTATTTCTGGGGGTGTGCTCTGCTTTTTCTGGCCCCCCAAACCAGCCTCCCACCAATGATATGGCTGGTGTAGAGCAGGAACCTGGCCCTGCCCACACAGGTGTAGGGCCTTCTCCCTCTGCAGCCAGGACAGTGAGGGAATAAAAAGCTCACCCGTGCACACACAGGGGAGCACAAGGACATGGCAGTGGATGGGTGAGACAAATGCTACCTTACCCTGGCCTTTACACAACCACCCTAGATCCATCACTACAAGTGCAGAAGAAATGCATAGGGTCCTGGGGAAGTGGGGGAACCAACAAAGAGACCCAACCTCTACCCCAGCCTCCTCTGGTGAGACGCAGCTCCAAGGGCCTGAGCACGGCTCACTCGAAGAGCTCTCCAGAGACCTAGGAGGGGCCTTGCTCAAGGATACAGAGCTCATTGTGGAGTAAAAGGGAAAAGTATTTTGGTATTGCACAAGGCTGATTATGGAGTATTTAGGGAAGGAACCAACATCAGGGAAAGGGATGGATTAAATTGACTTGGGAACAAACAGATATGCAAAAATACAGGAATAAAAGAGTGGCAAGGGATGGTTGCTTGTAAGCTGGGGCTGGTCATTATGCTTGTGTGACCATGCCCTGTGTAGTGGTTCTACCTGCAGTGGCTTTCAGGACTAAAGAACACCAGTTCCCTTTTAGTCCAATTCCCAGTAAAACCACAAGAGGTGTGTGAGATCAGAACAAATAGATTTAAATAGATTTATATTAAAAATATAAAAAATGTCAAAAATATTTTTGTGTATTGAGTTTGAGTGGCAGCTTTTTGGGTGGGGGTAGGGGTGCTGCAGGGGTGGCTTCTGTGAAGAGCTGCCAGAAGTTTCCTACATGTCTGACAGAACCAAAACCAGATGGTTCCAAGGCCGACCTGCCACTGGCCAAGGCTGAGCCCATCAGTGATGGGATAACATGTTTAAGAAGGGAAAAAGTCACTGTGCAGCATTAATAGCAGCCAGAGAAAGGAGCAAGAATATGTGAGGGCTGAGCCTGTTTCGCTCATGACAGTAACAGGTGAGTGATACTTTGTTGTCCTTATCTCAATGCATTTTCTCTTACTTGTCCTGGTGAGGTGGAGGAGTAACTGACTGATATGGTGGGTACCTGGCATCCAGCCAACATCAACCCACCACAGTCCTTATGATGCAATCTGCAAATGGACAAGCTACCCATTTGTGGAATATCTTGTGATTTTGTTTTGTGAATAGCATTTACACCAGACAGCTACCAGGCAAAATTGATATAAGGACTCTAAAACACAATAACTTACTATCTGGCAAAGCTTAAAGGCTGCTTTCATTCAATATCTAGGGACTGCAATTAAGATTACTGACTTTTCGGTTTACCTGAAAAAATGGACTATTGTTCTTGCGCAGCACAATTATACATCTTCACCACACACACACATGAATTAAGCAAACAAGCAGCCATGAAGAGACAACACATACTGACTTCAAAGGACTATTCTTTCTAGCAAGTAGCAACAAGAAAAAGCAGTCTATGTAACATTAGGAAGTAGAGTCCCAAATTCCCTGAGGACAGGTGCTCAAGATTTAGAATTTCTTGGAAATTAGAACAATGACAAAGATTCCTTGAGTTTGGTCTGGTAATGGCGACTCTCTATTAGTAAAGTGAGTGTTAAATGGTTACATTAAAATGTCTATATATTTACTTTATGTGTCTCAAAGACAGGACAGCTCACTACATCAATTCATCAATCCCAACTACATGTGTATATTCTGGAACAGTCTGTTTAAACTATTGGGCACAGTTGCCCATAAGCAAAATATTTCTTGGAGGTCTCAGTGTCATATAGACTGCAATACAGGATTTGCCCAGAGGACAAATACAAAGATTGTGTCTGGAGAAAATCAGATATTGGAGGCATCCTTTCACTGCTAGATTTTGTGCCTGAAAACAAGGTCATGTATGTCACAAGATCTAGTTTTTGTGGAGTTTTTTCTGTTTCATGATCAGATCAAATAATTAACTTGGGAGAAATACCTAAAATGGAAATATATGTCAAAGCTGTTAATTTTAGCAGAAATAATTTTTTGAAAACAAAAACATGAGGGAGAAACTCAAAGAGCTGGGACATTTTAGCCTGGAGAAGAGAAGTCTTGGGGAATCAGGGGTGGATCTTATTGGTGTGCATTAATACCTGTGAGATGAGAGGGTGTAAAGAAGGCAGAGCCAGAGTCTTCATGATGATATCCATTGACAAGACAGGAAGCAATAAGCACAAGTTGAAACTCAGGAAATCCCACTTACAAATAAGTGAAAACCTTTTTACTCTGAGGGTAAATACTGGCATTGGTGGCCCAGAGAGGCTGCGGAGTCTCTAGTCCTGGAGGTATTCCAAACCCACCTGACACAGTCCTGGGCAGCTTGCTTTAGGTTACCCTTCTTTGAGAAGGACACTGGACTAGATGAGCTCCAGAGGTCTCTTCCAACCTCTGCTACTGTGCAATCTGTAGTACTAGTAGACTACTCTAGCTGAAAATATTGTTACTTCTGCTTAGCTTTCAAATACACATATAATATAGTGCAATAAAAAGGACTAAATGAAGCTGTTAGATTAACCTGATTTTTATATCACTATGAATTTTCATCCTATGGGTATTGAAATCTTTTTTGTATGTTTTAACAGAGTTTATGTTTATATCACTAACATAGGAATTTATTTAATTGCAATTGAGCCTGATAAGATAGACAGCTATGTAATTCATAATCTCTCACGTCATTCAGAACTCTTTGTACTAAATAAAGTAAATTTTAGAAACATGCAAATAAAAAGAATGGTTTACATTAAGAAAGGAAATTTCTGTAATTGCAAGAATTTCAATTGCAAAAAGATACTTCCCCATGTCATTCAAGGTATATTCTACATCAGGGAAGTTTACACTTATACCCAATATCTGATGTATTACGCAGATCAAGAGAGACACATCCGAAATAATGACCTCCCCAGATATTTCCCAAAAGTTTTAACTACTTGGTATTTGTCTAGAGATAAGATACATTGAAGAAGAACAAAAGCTATTTGCCAGTGTATCTTTCATCATCCCAAACTTCCCCCTTGCTATTCTATTGCTTCATAGTTTTCTGGTGGATCAGCAGGATGAAACACATTGTTTTTGTGTACCCCAATTACCAGGCTTAAGACATAGAGTTAACATAAGCAGTGCATTTATATTCGTAGTCCCCAGCAGTAGTATTCTATATGCATCCTTGGTAAACTTTGGCAAAAAATAAGTTGTAAGTGCAAAGGACCACATACTTATGCTAAGCTGACAAAATGAAATGAAATTTCAGGTTGTTTTTCTTTTTTTTCTGAAAGAGTCAAAATATTTTTTAAACTAAAAGAGCTATGCATATTAAATGCTTTTGTTGCACATGCATGCTGTAGTCACCAGAAACATATAGTTGTTGCAATGTATTTGTCATTTCAAAAGTTATAGAGGTCCCACAGTTTCAGGGAAACAATACAAATATCTAAACTCCTAAATGATTTGATGCTGTTAGGGGTAAAAGGGTTGAAATAGCTTATGTAAGTGCAGAATTTAAAAGCACAGATAAACTAAGAAGCTTTCCTATTTTCAGTATAACTACCATGTCTTTCATCTTGAGTAATGATTTATAAAGTATAAAAATCAATAAAGAATCCATTCTAAAAAATTACATTTTAAAAAGTATCTGCATGAACATAAGTAGAAATGACAGCAACAGTGACATCCTCTTGTCTTCTTTTGAAGTTGTATATGCAAATATATGCAGGAGCCTGAAATATAATTTGTACTATTCTGTGGTTGAGTTGAATTTCCAAACGATGAATGTAGGTTCTGGATAAAAGTTAGATTTTGAATAATGAAGGAAGACAATGTTTAGATAGGAACCTGCCTTTGTGTGGAATTGACTTCCTGCAAGGTGCATTCCAGGCATGTTTTTAAAGCAAAAATCAGACTGACTGCAAATTAATTTATTGCAAAAAAACTGAGCAAGCAAATACATATTTAGAGCAAACTGCATTGCAAATCACACATACTTTTTCTGAAAGTCAATCCCTAGAGACATCTGGTCACACAAGGAAAACAGATATTCAGTGTAAGAGCAGTAGTAATATAAGTCACTTTTTTACTGTGACTGTGATGTTTAAACATAATTATCAAATTCCACCACCACTTTAGTGATGCTTAAAGGTAAAGGGTTTCTAAGGTGTATTTTTATAGGTTTCCTACCTTGAAACTGAGCATTAAATCCCTTTCTTCGGTGATTGCTATCAGATGTAAAATGGAGTCGTAACCAGTTCTTACTGCTGATAACTGGAGAAGGTAGATTCATACCACTCAACCTGGAAAAAAAAAAAAGAATCTAATATTTATGAAAAAAAAACAAAACCAAAAACATGTATACACTACTTAAAAGAGAACACCCTGCCCCAAACTTCAAAATAATTTAGAACACAATGATTCACTGTCATCTAATCTCAACGCATTACTAATTAAGTAACTATTATGTTGAGAGAAATATGAGGGTTTTTTCCTCATTACAGGTATCCATTCTATGATTAAAACTTGTATTTCCAAACTATTTTTCATTAATTGAAGAAGAAAAGCAGTCTTGTGAGAGCGCGCACATGCAAGTGTAGGTGTGCATGCACGTGTCAAAACATTCTGCAAAAGATAAGCCTATTCAGTTTTGACAAGATGTCATCAGCTGACTTCCTGCTGTGTAGTTACCTCACAGGAAGTCAAATCACAAGTATTAATAAGCATCCAATAAGGGTTATGAACGCTATCTAATTTTAAGTTTGGATGGTAAATAATTGGCACATAACTGTGCTGGCAGAACTGGTTTTGTGTATGTTAAGTCCAACCCACATTTAATAAAAACAAAGAGAAGTCTAAGCACAACTGAATGCAGGCTACCCAACTTGCATTAACTAGAAGAAAGTGCACAAAGCATTTTTCTAATACAGGCAAGAGGCCCTTGGACCACACTGGATTGTCCCATTGTCATTCATTACTCTTCAACATTTGTTAATGGAGTAGCTACCACAGAGAATCTAATATGATGTAAATTCATATCTTAGTTAACCAGGTGGTAATTTTTTTTTGTTTTGCATGATCATGTTCCAGATTTCAAATTTTACTTTTTTTTTTTTTCTTTTTCTTTTTTTTTTTTCCCTGAATAACTTTGGAGATCTACCAACTTAGGAGTTGGTAGCTACTTTAGCTTAGAAACTTAAGTTTCTCCTTTTCAAAAATGTTGATTTCTTGAAACAAACGTCAAACTGATGAGTATCAGAAATTCTCAGCTAAGATACCATCTGCGTGAGGGTAGATTTGCCAGTCCTAGAGTAGACACAATACATATTTTTAGAGCTAAAAAATAACCAAACTGAAATGGAATTTAGTCTCCCTCCAAAATTAATCAATATAGTGAAATAGATATAGAAATATACAAGTAATAACATTCTATCTAGCATATCCAAAGCTTTGAATTTCAAAGCTGGCAAAACTCTAGGCTGAAATATTAAATTGTAATATGAATTACATAGCAATCTTTAATAAAAGATAAAATGAATTTTAGCATTATAAAAGCATGTTCAGAGCAGATCTTTGCTTAGTTACATATCTAATAAACAGATATTTCCCAGACACAAAATACACAAGATATTTTCACGTCTATGTGAATGAACTCTGTGAGGTTCTAAACAGTCTCAAATCTCCCCATAATATTATGAAACATAATATAAAAATGACACTGAGAGAGTATTTTATGCAACCTATTTTAGCAGAGCACTAATTTAGCTGCATGATTTCTTTCATAATGAACTCTACATAGGAATATGTTCTTTAACAGCAATGCTGTTTGTGTTTTAGTTGGAGAAAGTGAGAAAGGCTAAAAAACCTTAGTGGTTCTTATAAGAAAGTTATAAGCAGTATATGGCATAGTGGTGAAGTTTTTTCTCTAAGATTTTCAAAACCTCTTCACTAGAATATACAAATTAAAAAAAAAAACCAAACAAATGCTGGGAGCCTGAGCTGGGAATCCTGTGGCTGATATGTGGACATCAAAAGTGATGCCCCTACATAAAGTACTTCACTCTATAGCACTTATCTTGTGTAGGTGGGACTTCCTGTGGGAAATTTCAATTTCCAGTAATGGCAGATCCAAAAGTTTGTGGATACAGTGTAAAAATCCCCTTTACACGTTAATTAAACATTTTCATGGAATTTCTGAAGGATAGGCAACCAAAGCAGTGTGTGAAAGAGAGAGGTGGACATGGCTACTGATGAAAGAGGGAGACCATCACCTGAACTGGTACAGCAGGGAGACCTTTACATCACACAGAACTTGACGTGCTATATGAAACTGGGGATTTTTCCTTCTTATCTCTTGGTGGGGTTTTTTTGTTTGGTTTTTTGTTTGTTGTTGGTTTTTTTTAATCATGGAATAGGAGACAAACTATTTCCATTGCATAGTAAATATCAAAATTAAAAAAAAAAAATAATAGCATTATATGTGTGCTCCTCAGAGAAAAGCAAAAATCAGTAATGTCAGGGAGAGTTAGATTCCAGTCCCACAAACTGGAGTGCTATATCTACAACAAAAGACACAATGTTGGCGAGGGGTCCCTAGAACATTTTCATTTGTTTCTCTGGTGCACAAAATTCAAGTCCATGGCCAGAGGCTGTGCTTACAACTTAGCTGCTCTAGTCACCAACAGGGAGGCTGGACACCACTACTCAACAGATTCTCAAGATCACATTCTCCAGATGGAATGATCCTTCCCACTCCCACAAAGAACAATTTGCTCTGTGCTTGACCAGCTGAGAGATGCATCATGTATCACAATTCATGTCTAAGTGCCCATATGTGTCTTGGTGTTACTGCGTATGCTTCCTCTGACTCAGTGTAGCCTTTACTGTTACATGCTACCTTTATATATTAGTTGAATATTTACAGAAAACATGTAGCTCGGTTATGTCTGTATTAGTAAATTGAACAGTGGCACTTCATATCAATTTCTGTTTCAAAGTCTACAATACTTAAGTTTAAAACAACAGAAAATAATGAAATCTTGGAATCGTTGAATGGTTTGGGTTGGAAGGGACCTTAAAGATCATCTGGTTGCAACCACCTGCCATAGGCAAGGACATCTTTCACTAGACCAGGTTGCTCAAAGCCCCATCCAATCTGGCCTTGAACACTCCAAGGCATGGGGCTCCACAGCTTCTCTGGGTAACCTGTTCCAGTGCCTCACCACACTCATATTGAAGCTATTCTGTCAATGACTGATGTGTGCTCCCTCGGTCTCTCATGGGATCCATGTAGGCAACTGTGTAAACCACAGGGTCACATTGGGAATGTGACGACCTCTTCTGAGGTGTTCAGGAAATACTAACAGGTAGGACTTGCGCAGGTAGATTGCTATGAAAGCAAAGGTGCAACTAAAGCAAAGTTGTCTTTATTTCAAGTGCACATATATAGTATTCATTCTTGTTGCATATGAATATAGGTAGAGTAATTTTAGCTCAGATTAGATGTAAAATCTAAAATCAGATGAAGGCTTGGAACTACTTTGTATCAGACAACTTAGTCAGATAAGATTACTACCCCCCCGCCCCACCCCCCCCCCCCATATTTCTTAATATGGAGGGTTTTATCTTAAGTTCCTTTAGGTTCTCCTTAAAAGCTTTCATGCTTTGATTTTCTATAAAAGATTTATAGAAAATCTGTGCTGTCTAAAAAGAATATTGGAAGTTTCTCTGTTCCATTTAGCTGAAAACATTTATTGTATGGGAAGAAATAGAAAAGAAATTAAATTCCTCAGTTATGTTTGAATTCTGCCTCCACTATGAAAAATTTAATGCATTTTTGAAACTGATTTTAAGGCCTAGGATAGATAGTCTTAAAAACCTACCCTAACCTTGGATAGAAGTGATATCTAATCTAAATTACCATAATCAAGTTGTTCAAGAACACATACATATGTATGAATAACGTTATTTGTGTATTTTCTGCAAATAGTCGGTTTGACTTGTGGAGTGTTGAGTTTTCATCTCCTGTACTGATGGCAGCCAGGACTTCATTTTCTGGGATCAGGGGGTTAAAACTCTCAAGTGTCACTTGGGCAAGTGACATATTTGAATGCTCCGGGTTTAACAATATTTGAGGCTATGCACTGAAAGGAACTGAAGGAAGCATTAGACAGCTGTTTATTCACTGAGTATCAAATACTCTGTGACATGTTAAATAGCAATCCCATGGGAACAAATGAAACAAACAGAAAATAAGTTTTCAAATAACATTGTAAGATAGTGTATTTACCTGAGGGTTTAGAATGAGAATTGCACATGGAACATAAAATCTCAGATTTCTGCATACTAGATGTGCTCTACTGAACAAGAGAGACTTGCAGGGAATTCCTATTCCAGCATCATAAAGAATTAAAGGGCTAGGTTTTGAGAGCTTTATAGTTACATTAGTATCGTAATACACCTCTGCTGGCAATCTTACTGCATCTCACAAGAAATAATGCAAAATAATTAAACAAATCCAGCTATTCTCCTTCCAAATCTGAAGGCAGCCAGGCTGCTGTAGGATCAGAGACAGCAGAGGAAACTTTATTTCTGTTGATCATTGTGAGCCGCAGACAAATTTTCTCATGTTGTACTACTTCAAGTGATAGTTTTCATTTCTATTCTTATTCCATCATTTCCTCACACAGACACTAATCTACTGTTTATGCAAGTAATAAGACATTTCTCTTTCCATACAGGCTTGAAGGAGTAATGTTTTCCTTATGCACAGTATGTCAGATATGGAAGCAGAACATCCTTTGAAGTCTATTGCACTACCAAGACATTGTGATACCCTTTATCAAAATTATTACTAACAGGATTGCCACTGAAATGTTTTTTTCTCTAGTTAGAGATTTTCCAGTAGTTATTGCTTGACTCAAATTCAGGTATAACAAAACTATTTTACATTTAATTAAGAGAACTAATCTAGAGAGCTATAAGTTTGGTTTTGATTTTGGATATGTTAATAAAATAACTAATGCTTTTGTCTGAAGAAATAAACCAAATCTTGTTTCTTTTACAAGATTCTTGACATTGTTTTGACAAACAGATAAGATTATCTTCTACAACTACTGACCCTTCAGTTTCATGAAAATGCAGGAAGTAATTAGAGTGGGTTTTTTCAACTCATCACCCTTATCCTTCTAATTTAGCTACTTCCCCATTTTGTATTAAGCCAACTATCCACATAGTTGAAGTAATATTATTTGTGCAAAAAGACAGTAAAATAGAATAAAATTAATTGGAGTCTAAACAAAATAAAATTCAAAAATACACATTCTGCTAGCTCAAATTTAAAAAACAAAACACAGAAGCACTCCATTAAAACACATTATGCATGAGTTTTGAACACTTTTGCTATTTCTATATTCACTTAACCACACACACATTTCTATTCTCTAGAATGTGTTTATTTATCAATTTATTTATTTTGAAAATAGTGTAAAATATCATCATGGTTTAGGAATGGTATGCCCCAATTTAGCTCTCCCACCAGAACTCTAAACCACAATACTGGTGAGTCGCGGGGGGGGGGGGGGGGGGGGGGGGGGGGGGGGGGGGGGGGGGGGGGGGGGGGGGGGGGGGGGGG
>JBBMKD010000145.1:90827237-90842662 GCA_037834095.1 Argya squamiceps | reverse complement strand
GGTCAGTTGCTCCCCCCCGCCCCCCCCCCCCCGCCCTTCTCCTTCCCACCCCAGTGGAGTTGAGAACTGGAAGCAAAAAATTTGAAGATCAGGTGTTGAAATAAGAACAATTTACTGAAAACAGCAATGAAATAGGAACAGTAACAGCAAAAATAGTAGTGGCAAAACTATACAAAAATGATTCATATATAAAAATGCTCACAGGGACCTGAAGGCAATGAACAACAGCAGACAATGACAACATATTTTTGATCCAGAAGCCACACTCATCTTTTTGGAAGTCAGAGTCCTTTACCCAACCCTCAGCAATGCCATGTGGTACAGAATAACCTCATTAACATGGCCACAACCATGCCCCTAAGTATGACTGCAAAAAATTAACTTTCCCTGGCTGAAACAAGGATAAATATTTAATGAGTTTCCATAACAGGTTAGGAAATGAAAGAAAACTCTACCCTAATTTTCAGCTGAGAGATATCTTCCATTTTGCAATCCTCTCAGCTTAAATATTTCTATAAGCATGCCTGTAGATACAGGTCCAAAAAAAAACTTTCAAGGATCACCAGTTGCTAATTGACAAAATAACGGAAGTTAGTTTTTCAAGGCATAAAGCATAATTATTGCAGCAAATAAATGAAGACAACATCTATGCATGTCTGTATATATAGTCTCTCTGTATGTATTATCTCTATTCAATATTTAAATATCTATGTTTAGTATAGATATATTAAAAAAGAATGTTAGAGGTTTATTACCTCAAACTCATTGTCACAGCAGGATGGCCAAGGCCAAATCTGGTATTAACTGAGAGCAAATAATGAGCTGCATTAGCTATTAGTAAATGTGTAGCTTTGCAAGCTGTGTTAGAGGGTTTGACACTTAAACATGCATACTGTGGTTGCAGTTTCACAGACATTAAATGCTCTGACAAGCAGCTGCTACCTAGAAGAAGGGTGATGTTATTTTCTGTTCTTTCTCCTCCTGCATTTACTAGTCTTTCCTTAATCTTTGCTTCTGTAGTGCCCTTCCTTACATATATCAACTTGGATTCTTGCTGGAATTTCTGTGATCTTATTTAAAGACTATAATGGAAGAAAATTATCATCTCCTCCCCAGTCCCTCCCAGTGAGATATTGGTGTGCCATTTTAGTGAATTAAATTGCCCATGGAAAAGAGAAACAAGTCAGAGCTGGTATGAATTCAGTTTCAGGAGCACAGGAAAAGCAAAGTGAAATGGAGATGGAGGTCACGACTTGGGGGAAGGAAGAATATAAGAAGAATATAAATTAGGTAACAACTCAACAAAATATAAGAAGGGAGAGATAGCTTAACACCTTAGACTATTTACAATATCAATGAAATGAAAAAATACTTACTATGCTTGATAAGTGAGACCAGGTTATCTCCTAAATGAGAACTATCAGTTTAACTTGAAAAGTGTAAATCCTCTCTTCTTTATGTAGTATTTGAAATAAGAGACTATTTGCAATAGCTGACATAATCTACAAGAAAAGGGTTCAGAAGTGGGGAGAAGTAAGAAAGAGAGGGGCACTGTGAGGTGTTTCTTATTTAAAGTAATTAGATCCAGCATGATTTTTCTCTGCCTACTTCCTTAACCATGAGTTGTTCTACTGGATGCTGTGAATAAATATCTTCATTTGTATTGTACCTTATTAGCACTTGAAACAAGAATTATTTCAAATAAATGGATATGGTTTTGGGTGAGTTTTTTTTTCCTCACAGGAGGACCTTAGCAAATCTTAGCTTCCTAAGTACTCCTAGAAGCTCTCCTGAGAATTTTTCAGGAGAACTGGATATATCCCTGGGTACCCCAATGAGACTGGCAGAGCTGTTTTCAGCTGAGTCTGGAAAACTAATGACTAGTAGTAATACAGAAGGCACTTGCTCTAAAGGAAAAAATTGACAAATATCTAAAGTCCTGATGGACTGCAAGGAGTTTGACAGAGAATTTTACATCAAATACTTATGTCAGTCTGGGTTTAAGAAAGTAGCTCAAATGAAACACAGAACTGATGAGTGTAAAATGATGAAAGAAAGGAAAACACAGCTGAGTAAGGGAGTAAGTCCAAAAATAAGGTTTTACCATGACATTGCCAATATCAATGATTCAGATACTTTCACCTGAGTAGTCCAAAAATGCAATATGTTTTATTTGCTGTTATACTTCACATTGAGAGTAGGTTTAATCATTAATAAATAAAAGCATGCAACGAAAGTGCCTCTTCAAAATGAAATAACCCAACATTAAATACTATGTTCCATAACTGTTTTATATGGCATTACTGAGTAGTTATTACATTCATTAAGCTCACTATTAACTTCATTGTATTATAAAGAAACACTGTCTTGTAAACATGATGTTATGTATGCATGTACATATGTTGCATATGGAATGATTCTCAATGAAAGAAAAATAAGAAGACTACTTTGCCTGTAAAAATGAATTTTGAAAATTTTATGTAGCCATTATAGAAAATATCGAATCTGGCAAAATATTGCTTACTCACCTTGTTCCCTTCTTATGACACTTATTAACAGCTATATTGGAACAGGCTGACAACCTATTTAAAACTAAATTAGGAAAACAATATAAAATTCTTTAAGGCCATATCTTTTCTTTTTCCCTTGAATAAATAAAGTTTTAAATGATAAAGGCACAGCCAGACAGATAAAAATGGAAATGTAAGCAGAAATTTTATATATTTTCCAAAAACATATTCAAATCATACCATCCCAAGATGTAGCTTAAGTTCCTTATGTTGTCTCAGCAGTCTACATGTATGCTTAAAAGCCCTTTGGCCCAGTGAAATGAGGAGTGATAAGGCTTCAACTAATCTAATTTCTGTTGTTGACAGGGAGTGGCCTCAATCTGTGAGAAATTCCTTCTGTAGACAATGGAGAGAAGTCAGTATTTTAAGAGTACACATCATCTGAGGTATCCTAGACTTCCACATTAGTTTGTAATGAATTTCACCTTGGAATGTGTTGCACCAGCCCTCTTGTTAGAGGGCAAAAATTAGCTGAGACACAGACTTCTTGTTTATCACAGCATGAAAAGGGTCCTGGTTTAGTCCTCTTTACATCTCAGCCACCCTGGCTCCAACTATTCCCTGACTTTGGCTGCAGCAAGCTCCTACAGTAGCTTTCGCTGCAGCCTCTCAGTGCTGGTTATTTCCTGCGAAACTATGACTGCACGATTAGTTTGCAGACTCTGAATGCAGGCTTTTACCCAGCTAGACTGTAACTGCAGACCCACACTAACCTCACAATAGTGACACTCTTCCTTACTCTTCCTTCCTCCTCCTCCCCCAGCTCCTTCTTCATGGTCCTCCCCTTACCAGCTAGCCCACTTCCTTTTATCACACTTATTTTTATTGGCTACAGCTGTGACTCATCAGGGGCAAGGCTGAATTGGGTAATTAACACAGCTGCTACTTTTCAGGTGTAAGGTCACCTATATTCCCTTCTACAGGAATGCAAGAGCTACAATGAAGAGATCAGTAAGTATCAACACCTGAGCATCATCCAAAGCATATAAGTGCTATTGTAATTCAGCTCATGGGATGTGACGTAACTCAGAATTTTATTCTCCGAAGGCAAAATTTATGCACAAAAGTACCCACCCTCTTGCGTGTATTTTGACACACTTCACACTGTGTGTGATACTCACACATACTTTGTGTTTGGCTAGAGGCTAAAGCCACAGGCAAGAGTTTTTTATGTTTTGTAACTGGTATTTAAAAATGAGTTTTATCAAGAATTTTTTGGTTTGTTGAATCAACAGTGATAGCAAATATTTCTCTTGATTACTATTGTGATATTTAACTAACATCATAAGGACAATATTCCATGGCACTCTGAATATTGTTCCTTTGGAAGATTATTACCTTTCAAGCTGATGAATAAGAGAACAATAATTCCTTATATGTCTAGAGTTCTCTCTGATATATGGCTTTCACTGTCCAGTAAAACTGGAACATTAAGTTCTAGGACACCACAATCAATTAGATTTTACTGTTTAATACAGTGATATTCCACCCAGGCCCTGAGTTCTGCAAGCCACTTCTCTATAGCATTCAAGGAGTTCTACATCCAGAGCCAGAGAAGAGATGTGTAGGGTCCTGAGGTTAAAATGGCAGTTATCCTAAAGGGAAACAAATTTTTTTAAAAAGTTCACAATTGAACAAATATGAAAGTAAATTGAAGACATTTTTCTGCTATGGATATATAGTAATTGAGTATTTCAGAGATAAAATTCTACTTTAAAAGTTGTTCTGTAGCTGAGTGTAATTATTAATAGCTGAAATGATAAAATGTAGGTCTTATAGCACACACAGCATTCTCTTTATGAGAACTGCACTTATAGTTTTTTAACTGCAATTATTCAGACGGGCAATTTTGTTAACATTCTGAAAACTCCACATTTTTTACAGTGTTCCTTGTACTGTTTTAGTGTATTAATCCCTTAACAAATTCTTTAGTGTCCCATATATAGAAAACCTGATATTCTTCAATAAAATTCATAAATTGCTCATCTAAACAGGACTTGCTAGTTCTTTAATTTTTTATTTCTTTAACCTTCAATTATTGTGAATTAATGCTAGAGGATTAGGATCTAACAAGATGAAATGCAAAAAACAGATGCATGAATCAATAGACAGTAACCATCAACCTTATCATAACTGCTCTGAAAAACTCACTTAAATGATATAAAAACAATAACCAGGGCACTTTTTTTAGGTATATCAAAATATTCAATGGGGGATTTTTAAGTACATCAGGTACCTACTATATTTCTGTGTTGAGAAAGACTGTTCTGTGCTGCTCTATAATATTTTTTCATTTGTGGTTGCTACCGTAAGATTTTCAAAATAAACTAAAATAAATATACAAATATAATGAACTGAAAATTGTTTTTCCATTCCATGCAATTAATTTAATTTCATTACTTTAGTAACTGTTCTCCATTATATATTTTATATTGGATGAGTTGTTCTGGGTTTTTTTTGTTGTTGTTGTTTTAATGAAAGGTTTCAAATATCCCATCTGGCTTTGTTATAAAATAACTAATGAAAAACAGAAATCCAAGGGAAAATAATAATTTTAAAAGTTATTGCAAGTCTTCAATTGGAATATGTCATGATTTTCTTTTTTCTTTGACTTTCATTTGCAGAAATTACATTGTCTGTTCTGACTAAGAAAAACCTCCATAGATTTCTGTATTTAAAACTTCAGTCCAAATGTGGGGATGTTTAGCAACGGTCTCTGAAAGATGACTGTGAGAGTATTTTTAAGAGCTCCTTTAGACTGTGCCTTTCTGCAGGGACTATTGGGAATGAGTTTAGGGTCAATCCATCTGACATGTTAGATAATAACAAATAAGGAAAATAATTGTTTCTCTATCTTTTTTTATGATTCTCTATTATTAATCTCTTAGACCATAGATCAATGAAATCCTGTTATCTTACAATAGATTTAAACTGTATCTGGTAAAAGGAAAAAAAATAATAAAAAAACCCCACTGGTTACCAGTTGCAGACTGGGGGGAAAAGGAGCTATTCATAGAAGGAATTGCAGGTCTTCCAGGGATAAATCTGTAAACAGCTTACTTCTGTTTCTTGGAAACAAAAACAAGCAAACAAAAAAAAAAGTCCCCAAAAAACCACCACCACCAGAAAAAAAATCTTCATGCATTTCCTCTTAAAAAACTTTATCAGACTTCAACGAGATCTGGGCCCCCTGGCATACGAAAGACAGACTTGTTAGAGCGGCCACGAGCAGGGAGCACCTGTCCTGTGAAGACAGCTGAGAGCGCTGGGCTTGTTCAGCCTGGAGAAGAGAAGGCCCCAGAACACCTTGAAGAGCGCCTAGGAAAGAGGAGGTCAAGCTTTGCAGCCCAGCCTGTTGTAATTGGACAAGGGGTAATAGTTCTAAGGTGAAGGAGGGTCAGTTTTGATTAGATACAAAGAAGAAGTTTTTTACAGTAAGGGTGGTGAAGCACTGACACAGGTGTGCAGGGAAGTGGTGGATGCCCCATTTCTGGAAACATTCAAGATAAAATTGGATGGGGCTTTGAGCAACCAGATTGAGTTGAAGGTGTCTCTGCTCATTGTGGAGGGGTCACACTAGATGTCCTGTGAAGGTCATTTGCAACTCAAACTATTCTATTTGAAAAAAATCTTAACTAACAAAAACAGAAAAAAAAACCCAAACTCTAAATGTTATAAATTGAAACTGAATTTAATTGGTGCATCTGTTCAATATTTTCCTTTTTTAACTCTCCATTACCTGATAATAATGATATTTATCTTTTAACTCTTTTATTTTTGAAACTTTCTGGGTGAAAAATTATTCATCTTCCTTCCTATGATTGAAATTGAGCTAGTAGAAATGCTTTCTCTATCAAAAATAACTTACTGATGCAACTTCAGAAAAGTTAACTTACTTTTGGAACATGATCTACTATATTACTATTAAAGACATCTATATTTAAGGAAAAATAGAGACCATTAAAAAAGAAATTATATCTAAATTGAGCCATTCTTGATAGAGCTACTACAACTAATATCATATTTCCAGGTACATTCTATGTTTAATATGTCAGCGTTAATAAACAGTACAGCCTTTATCTGACTGAAAAGACCAGCAATGTCAAACCACTTTTTAAGGACTGATTATTACCAAATTAGGATACAGTTCTGAAAATCCCTGATCTATACTGAATTCCTGATAAATTCTTCATGCAGTGGACTTGCAATATTGGCTCCATCTGGCATTAGGAGTTTCTTTGTGTCCATAAAAAGGACTATAAAATATTTCTGTCAGATAACATTGGAAATTGAATTTTTTTCTGTGTTATAAGTTTTACTGTTTAATATGTTCATTGTGTAACACAATGAGGTTGCTAAGATGCTGACAGTTAGCAGCCTTGAAAGTCATATTGTTTTGTACCTTCAGGTGGGCATAGTTCTAAATCTGGATAAAAAATGTGAAAATTTGAGTGTGATCAGCAAATATACTACTTGGGTGAAACACTGGCATGACTGCAGCAAAGCAATGATAATACTGGTAACATTAAAAACGAGTAAGTAAAGAAGCCCACCATGTAGGTGCAACCCTAACTACATGTCCAAATTGTATTATTAGTACTACTAAAATATAAGGGTTTTTTTCTTGGGATGGAAGCTTTGTGCAGATCCATCATTTTTGCTAAGGATATTAGGCACTGAGTTAGACAAAAAACAACTGCATTAACTTATTTCAGTAATGATATATGTTTCATCAATGCTCTGAAGTGGTAAAAGTTAACCTTGCTGGTTTTGTTGATACTTGGATTAGACAGAGCTAAGGCAAATGTTTACATCCTTACTATATCTTGCCAAGCAAGTTGACTTATCTGCACTTTAAATTTGTTCTCATTACATTGACCATATTATTTTGCACTTACGATTGTATCATTAAATAAAAACCTCTTTTTGTTTTCTTAAGCTATCTTTAGGTGTCAAAAGGCAACTATTTCAACTTGAAACACAAGCTTTGCCCCAGTAATAAAGCTGATAGAGAACAAGACAATTTTCCAGTAATAAATTCCCAACTGGCTTGGTTTAATTTTGATTTTGTTTGTTTTGTTTTATTTTCCCAGTTTGTCTGTACACAGAAATTTAAGATACTGGTTAAAAACAAACAAAAAATCTTGTTCCCCCAAAAATACTGTTTGGTAACTATCAGAAAATAACCGTAAACAGGAAGGTTACGGTTCCTTGCAACTCCTATACTTGATGGGAATTGATATTTAGGTACCCACCCTCACAAAACTTGTATCCCTTATTTGAAATTATAATATAATGAAATGAAATTTCTGGGCTGTATCAGCAGCAGAACATGACAAAGAGTACCTATGACAGTTTGACAGAAAATGTTGGATGCACCTTGTTTGGACAAAAATTCAGCCTAACAACGAAGAACTTAAATAAAAAACCCCGAACTGATGTTAAACTTTTCCATTCTATGAAGCTGCTTTATTTTTCTTCAAAATACTGCTACTGTGTAAAGAAAGGAAGAATATGTTTTGCAGGGGTTCAGGATTTACTACTTGGAAGCTTGTTAAGAAGGAGTAATAAGAGTTGGTTTACTGGTATCTCCCAAATGTCACAGAAGACAGAATAAGCAATAGGACATGTTTTTGCTCAAATAATACATACACATTTGTTGCAAAATTAAATGTCTCTGAACCCAAACTTACTTTACCTGGCCTTAATACCCTGTTAACACATGGCCTCATAGAAAAAATTAGAAAAAAACAATGTTTCCTAAGAGGTGTCTTCCAAAGAAATGCTATGGGAATTCTGAGACATAATGAAAACAGTGTTATTTTCAGGTGATCTATTGCTCATGCCAATATAAAATTATTTGCCATGTTGATTCTCTTGGGTGAAAAGTGGGGTGGGAGTGAGAAAATCTCACCAAATTGTAATCAGAGTGCAACCACATAATAGTTGTTCACAATAGCATATATCCTGGAAGCCAGGTGAATATCTATTTACTTTTAAATTTGCATACAAAATGTATTCAATTTTCTTATTGCTTAATGATATACCTGTTGTGAACTCGATTCTTGCCTCAGTAACACTATGCAGATACACTACTTCCACCAGGAGGCAAGTTGCTTCTGTGTTCTCTTTCAATGGTAAAGGGTTTTTTTTCAATTTATCCAGATGTATTCCTGTTCCTTTAGTCAACCAGTCTTGGTGCCTGGTAAATGAGCGTGGATTTTGACAAGCAATATTTCCTGAATTAAGCCTTCTTCCAAGCCCTTTTAGGGATATTTTAGGGTTCCCATTGAAAGTACCAATGCTTTGCTTATCTCTCTCTAACAGCCAGATGTCCTCTGGCAAGAAAAAAAGTGCTACCAACAATGAACATCGTGACACAGGTTTTGAAACTGGGGCTAAGAGGCAAAGCCTTTAAAGCCAGCATACTGAATAGCATAGCTAGATAGCTAAATGGCAAGCCAGCAATTTTTAATTGCTGACATGATGAGTAATTTACTGTTCCAACAAATTTTCATGTATTTTGAAGCTCCACATACTGCTTTTCAAGGTACACTGCATACACTGGACATGCTACACTCAGAAACCTTACCTTACCAAAACAAGTAAACACAACTAATTATAAAACAAAATACAGCATTCTAAAAATAATATTTATATTGCAAAAGAGCCAGAAATACATTATTATTAAAAAACCCCAAAAGTTTTCATGGTACATAGATTGAATGCTTATGGAAGAGGTTTTTTTTTCTTTATTGAACTGTCTTGACTCAATATAAATAGTTTAGAATATATATTTTGAAGAATCTGGATACAAAAGATCTTTTGTGTAGAGTTATCCTTTACTCTGAAGCAGGTTGCATTCACTGCATTCTCAAGATTTTTAAGTTTGTGTATTATTAGTTCACTTCTCATCCAAAGCTTAACTGTATAAAAATTTCGCTACTGTGTCTCCTAAAAATAATAGTTTTTTCAAATGAGTCCTTAACTCTAATAAAATGTCAATAAATTTAGATTAAATAACATCCACAGACTGTTTCAAAAGTGCCAGCAGCATGCAAAAATACATTACTGCACATGTTGCTGCCATTGTTTCCTTATCATTGTGGAAATTTTGAGTTAGATATTCTATTGCCCCTCAGTGTCTGTTGTCTTTACCAAACACCTCGTTTTCATCAGTGTAGATTCACATATTTTGCAACCTTTCGTAGCAGGAGAAACATATATAAGTTATGTATTCCTCTCTCTTTCCTGCCACCCTGAACATTGCATTAAAATTCCTTGCAATTAAATCAGGTTCAGATTCTAGATTAACCAACAACAGCAGCCTCAAATTGTCTGCAGCTATGCAAATAGAGTGCTAAGTTTACAGAAAGCTTCAATAGACAGGTCAGCTAAGGAGACAAGAGAACAGTGGGACAGTCTATTAAAGTTAATTGGCTTGTTACAGTAATTACTTTACACATTGGGCACAATGCTATCATGAACTTATTCGGATTTATTTTTCATTTATTCCTTCCCTGAGACTTTCTTCTTTCTCCTGTGAAAAGCTGAACCACCCCCCAGCATGGAGAGAAGAAAGCACCCTCAATTCCTTTCAAAGACAAAATGTGGTATTTTTAACTTTCTTTTCCCTATAAGATTGAAGTCACTTTGGACACAGCAATTCCGTCTGGGTCATTAGGCTGTTGTTCAACTCAAGCCTAGAGCAATCTGCTTGTCTCATGAAAAAGATTTCACCACAAATAACAACATTCCAATTTCTGTCTTCCGTGGAGTAGTTGGCATTGCTACTGCATCAGAAATTGTGATCAAAATGTACATGGTACATTTTGTCATCTGTGTTTATCACAGATATAAGCAGTAGCAATAATAAGAAATAATAATAAGAAGAAAGCAGTAGCTGAGAAGTAATGGTAATTAGTGTTTCAATATGGCTTCCAAGAATCCTAAAAAATAGTTAGGAAGGCATTAAAAGCTCCAGACAACAAAAAAATCTCATAAAGACATTCAGGTCTGAAAACACTGAGACAAAGATAACCTTATTTAACTCTTGCAATTCCTTTCTGCTTTGTATGAAGGAATTCAACTTTATCTGATTGACCTTGGGATCCAGACTGGGGAGAATTCCTTAATTTATGTGGAAAGAATTGATTAGAAAATAGGGAAAGAATCAAAATCTGCAAACAAACAAACAAACAAACAAAAACAAACAAACAAAAACCCCCAAAAGCCCATAAAGGTACATTTCCATAACTTTACATTAGTATAAACAATGAAAAAAACTACAAAAGCAATGAAATGACGCAAGAAATAAGACCTCAAAATCCCCTGAGTGTGGGAACATTGCTATCCAACAATGATAAAAAAGCAATTAAAAAATGTATAAGAAATATTCAGTAACACAAGATAGTCACCACTCAGTGATGTCAGCATTATGTTATTATGACCTTTGAAACAGCAGCAAAAAATATTTTTTTAACGAGAGTCACTTTAGAAGTAGCCATAACATCTGCAAACAGCAATTCAAGATATGCATGCCAATAGACAACCATGACAATGAAATTACAGATCAGTTCTAGAAGTATAGGAATCTGTAGGCTACAAGGCAAAACACCTGGAGCTCTGTGTTGAAAACATATCTAAAGCCACAGACATTTTCTGTTGACAGAATATTTTTCTGACAAATACGGAAGCACAAAATGCCTTCAGAACAGTGGAAAAATAGCAAAGATTGGTGATTCATGCATTAGGAAAATTGATAGGTTTACTTCTTTAATAATTGAGGGTTCCTTCTACAATGCCATCATTAGTTATAGGAACAAAAACTATGACTAAACTCTACACATTACTTACTGAAAAGATTTTTGCTATAAGAATAATTATCTTGAAGGAAGTCTGAATGGCAATGTCCATTCACCATATATTTTCATGAACGAATTTGTCAGATTTTATCAGGATTCAGTGCAGGATATTTCAAAATATTATGAGATGACAGTAAAATGAGATGACACTGGAACTCAGCAAGCCAAAATAAAAGCTGATAGGTTTCAATCATTCAATCATCACTGTCAAACACTGATACATTTTAACTCTTTTTGCCTTTTCTTTATTATGCTTTTTCCTTTACTAAGAGAGATGAAATGACAACTCTTCTAACATTACATAACAAGAACACAAGCCAGAAGAGTTCCTGGCTTGAAAAAATAAATAGTTCAAGAAAAAAAATCCTCACAATTCTAATCAGTTCTTAAAAAATTCTCAGTAGGGAAAATAATGCAAGGAGAAATAACTCTGTGTATCTTGACAATAGGCAAGACTAGAGGGAGGTAGCACAAATACAGAAGACATCAGCTACTGAATTTGACTGCCTCAGCAAGATTTGGTTATGAAGAGCAATATACAATTTAAAAAACAAACTGTGGCTGCAACTATAATAATTATAGTCTTAGCATGTGTAGGTGAAAGCTGGGAATATAATGAGCCAGGACAGTTTGACAGCAAAAGCTTCATGAAAATACTAGGTTGAAAGGAATTAATTTGTAAACAGATTTATTTATTCAGAGAAGTCTACAGCTCCTAATCTGTAAAAGTTTTTTTAGAAAAGAAGGTTGAATTATCTATGAGCCTGAGTTAACGATGACTCTAAATTATTTATTCATTAGATGTGGCAGTACACTGCAGGAAGAAGCAGCAGCCAACTGGAGAGAAAGCACCTTGTCAAACACTGCTTGTGCCTGTGCTGGGTGGACTGCTGGGATTCAACAATGCTCACTGTGTCCTATGTAACATCCAAAGGTACATGAAGGATTTATTCTTTCCCTCAGTTTAATTTTCAGAGCACCAAATGAAGTGTGGATGCACATCTCAATTACTCAACATTCTATTTTTTAGTCATTTTTCTTCACAATGAAGTTTCAAGTCCCTGCTAAAGGTGATGAAAGCATCTTGACTTCAACAAACAGTACTACACAAAACTGTACCAGTCCACAGACACTCCAGTCATCTGACACTGCTGTATCAACCAGCTTTCTTGCTACAAGACCTATTGTCTTCCGTACCAGTGAACATTTACTTCCCTGCTATTACATGGCTGTCTGATTTTATTTATTTTTTTTCAGTGTGAGCAGTGCTTTTCTGAATAAATCAACTATAGATCAATTAAACATAATGCAAATTAGCACTTTATCTAATTCACTGCAATGTTAAAACTCACAAGTAATGCTAAACCTCAATTTTAGCATTACTTGAGTCAGAATATTATAGATATTTCTTCTGGGAAACAACTATATTCCAATTTTAAGTAAGATCAAGCACTTCAGACTTCATTCTACAGTGGAATATTATTTAAATTGTTCATTAGATTAAAGCTTGTGACAGATTATAATGCTACAAGAGGCCTTATGAAGTTTAATTAGCTTCTTTAAGCATGTTTTACAAAACACTGCTGACACAGTAGTAAAGTGTGGATTTGTTATCTTTCATGATTGTAAATTACATCCCATAGCTGTTACCAGACTAGTAGTCTCTTAACTCAATTTCTGTAGTAATATTAAATTGTAGTGGCAATGAACACCCACAAAATACCATTATCAAGTTCACAAATACTAAATACCTTTAATAATTCACTGAGATTGAATTTACACTAGACCATTTCCCAGGTGCTAGGGATAATGATGAAGCACCTTACCTTTTATCAACCATTTCAGATGACAAGCAGAGGAATGCAGAATGGTGATGTATGTGCATGGTGCTTTACACCTAAACCAGATTTAATTCTTTCTGGTAATGTCCTTATGGACAGATCAATCTAAAACAAAGTAATTCCATCAACTGGTCTTTGAATTTTGCCACAGAATAGTTTCCTCAATAAATGGCGTTTGAGGAGGTACTTCCAGACTATGCAAGAGACTCTATTAACTTAAAAAAAAATTAATGAAGGATATAATATGGTTGCATTACAGATGATATGGAACACTGGAATATCAACTCCTACACCTGAAAAAAACAGGACTGAGATTTTCTCAAAATGTTTATGATTATTTCAAGAAAGCAGCACTCACTAATTAATTATTCAACATATGGCCTCACAAAATCATTTGTGCTTGGCCTCACATGGTCCTTTATCTTGTTATTAATTTCAGTAAAAGATTTGAGATATTATGTATAACAAAAAAAAAAAGCATTTGATTATGGACAACTATCACTATGACTAGGTTTTACATTTCCTCCAATTTCCCAGTCCCCCACTGGGGGAATTCTTTGCACCTGTGTAGGTGGAAATATTGATGAAGGATTTTAGCTGCAGGCTGATTTGATGCTTCTTACTTTTTATCTGTAAGCAGTGTACTCTGTGTTGTAGCTCTATGTATGCATGTATGCATGTGATTATTAAAACTAAACCTTATTAGTTCTAGCAAATGTGCACGACTGTTTAATGTTTCCATTTTAACTTTTGCTTATATGATTTAATTTTGGCAAAAATGTACAAATCCTAAATAATGTGATAGGAACTTGTACAAACAGTAATTAATTTTTTTTTCCACATGAAATTTTCAAATCAATTCTGTAAACCTAGTAAATAGTACAGTATGTTTACACAATCTGCCTGTGACAAGCCAGGCAAGCAAATTGTCTGAAATTCACACTATCTTATTAGCATAGCTAAGATTCCCATTAAATAATTTCTACAGATAATGTGATATTTTTTATTTTCAAAATTTTTATATCCTGTTAAAACACTATTATTTTGAAAAAATAAAAAATAATATTTATGTTCAATATACTCACGGCTTTTTAGAAACACTAATAGGTTTCCTATTTTGGTATGTTTATTGTAAAGCAAAGCCTTGAGTAACATGAATCTGATGATTCAAGCAAATACAGATTATCATAATAACGACCTTTTGCTGTTTTCAGGTTCAACTACCTTCCTCTACTCTTGAAGTTATTCAAAAACATGACCATTTATCAAAATCTAAAACCACTGAATGACCTTTTAAAACCATATACTTAGAGATACAACCTTTTCCCTTCACTTCTTTAAAGATACCTTTTAAATACAATGCACATGTGTATATAAAATTTTCTTGTTGAAGAAGCTTTCCCGGGTAAACAGAAAACATTACAGAATCACATTCTGAAACTTCACATAAGTAGATTCAGAAAGCTTTCAAGCTCTATAGCTATGAAAGATAATCTTGGTTGTGCTTTGATCCAAATTTTGTGGAAAATTAAATGTGCATCTTAGTCCTGCTAAATCTGTTTAACAATTAAGAATTTAGGAATTTAACTATGATAACCTGCAAGTAAGAAATTCCAGGTTCCATCAGAAATCTCAGTTCTCCTACATAACCTTTTTTTTTTTTTTAGTTTCTGCCATAATATAAAATATTTCCTTTTTTAATATAAGTTATGTGCTCACAAAATAACTTCAGAGTTGCTAAATTATGATATACTAGGTGATGAAACCTGTTGTTTTCGTACAGCAATCTTGTGTCCATAATTTTAATTGCATATTAAACCCCTATACTTATTGCATACCCCTATACTTACTGCAAGCTTGATGCAGTATTCAGGCTCCCAAACAGAGTAAGAAGAAACAGTTTAGCTATCTGGTAATCAGAATTCAAGCTTGCTTCATTTCTGTATGTCCTGGGTTGTAGTATAAGATTTGCACAAAGTATTCTATCACCATCTTCATCAACTGTTGAAACCAATTGTTGAAGCAGTGTTCTTCCAGGTTCCCCCTTCCCTCTTCTGTTAAGGTGTCTGCTGCTAATGGGTCTTCTGTTAATGGGTCTTCTGCATGACTCCCACCGGGAGTTATCTCTCTTTAATGGGCCATCAAGGACC
>JBBMKD010000145.1:90709629-90827137 GCA_037834095.1 Argya squamiceps | reverse complement strand
CTTTTGTATTGTTGCATTTATTTTATTTTATCCTTTTTTCTTCTTCCTATTAAATTGTATTTCTGACTTGGAGCCTCACTCGTTTTGCTTTCAAACCACTACACTGTATTAAAAATTTAGAATTTTAAAAGAATGAGTAGAGCTGTACATGTTATTTACTGTTTATTTCTCTCTCATCTGTCTCCTATTAATTTAAAAAGCAAAGAAACAAAGGCAAAGTAATTTTGAAAGCTAGACATTTATGGTGAATATGTCAATATGTCAAAAAATTCTTAGGAATTTAGTTGCAGTTTCAAAACAATTTAACTAAATGACTGGGTTAGTACAATGAAAATCTGTGTAGTCCCTGTATAGAAAGGAATACAATGTTATATTTGTTATTTATTATATCAGGTTGTAACAAAAATATTCTGCATATACAGGAATAAAATTTAATGTACAACATTGTAGTTACAGAACCTGAAATTACAATGTGTTAGCAAAATGGCTAAATTGTTTTGGTAATATAAGTTATGACTAGAATTTGAAGATTTTTTTTCTATTTGTAGTAAAAATGCAGCATTACACTATGCTATGCTATGTTTCTCCTGGAAATTACACTACAAATAATATATTTTATTTTAATTGCAAATATATTTCCCTTACCGTTACTTTATACTAAACATCTGACCAATCAGAAATACCTGGTCACCCATATATGAAAAATTCTGGGGAATAGGTCACCTTACAGCAAGTTTCATCCCACTGGAAGGAAACATACTAGTATTCATAAAAATGAATTAAAACATGCACTCAGAATGTTCCAAGTGAGATCTGCAATGTCAGAGGACACACCACACACAGTTTTGTGTGGCCAGCAGAGCTAGAAAATTGATTCTTCCTGTGTACCTGTCACTGGTTAGGGCACACCTTGAGTGCTGCGTCCAGTTCTGGGCCTCCCAATTTAGGGAGGATGTTGAGATATGCTGGAGCACGTCCAGGGAAGGGCAGCAAGGCCAGTGAAGGGTCTAGAACACAAGTCCTATGAGGAACAGCCAAGGGAGCCTGGGATGTTAAACAGGGAGGAAAGGAGGCTCAAGGGGGGACCTTATCACCCTCTACAACTGCCGGAAAGGAGGTTGTGGCCAGGTGGGGATCAGCCTCTTCTCTGAGGCAACCAGCATCAGGACAAGAGGAAACAGCCTTAAACTGTATCAGGGGAGGTTTAGATTAGACATTAGGAAGTTGTTCTTCACAGAAGGATTGATTGGGCAGTGGACTGGGCTGCCTGAGAAAGTGGAGGAGTCACTGTCCCTGGAGGTACTTAAGAAAAGACTGGATGGGGCACTCAGTGCCATGGTCCAGCTGACAAGGTGGACTCGATCATAGGTTGGACCCGATGATCTCAAAGGTCTTTTCCAACCTACCTGGTTTTGTGATTCTGTGACTATGTTTTTGTTACTGCTGAGCAGGGCTTAGACAGAGCAAAGACCTTTTCTGCTTTTCATACTGCCACATTGGCAAGGAGGCTGGGGGTGCATGGGAGGCTGTGAGGAGACAGAGCCAGGTGATCCAAACTGACAAGAGGGATATTACAGTCCATATGATAAAGAAGGAGGTGGGAGATGTTTGGAATGATGATGCTTGTCTTCCCAAGTAACCATTACATGTGATGCAGCCCTGCTCTCCCGGAGCTGGCTGAACACATGCCTGCCCATGGGAAGAAGTGAATCAATTCCTTGATGTGCTGTGCTTGTGTGTGCAGCTTTTGCTTTCCCTAGTAAACTGTCTTTATCTCAGTCCAGAAGGTTTTTATCTTTTACCTTTCTGATTCTCTCCCTGATCTTGCTGGTTGGAGTGAGTGAGCAGCTGCATGGGGCTTGGCTGCTGTCTGGGGTTAGACCACAACACCCAACTAAAGCAAGAACAGATGGAAAGCTGCACATGACATAAAGTGCTCTGGAAATGATTTGCAACTTGCTTCCAAGAAAATTCATCAAATCAAATGTTTCATTAACATTAGCAAATGATTTATGCTTCAGCTGAAAAAAATAAAACGTTTAGAAATTTGGTACCTTTAATATGTAGTAAATCTGTTTTTTCTTGTTCTTTCATTATGCGTTAACATGTCTGTATGAGCACTGTTCTATGTGACAAATTAAGTGACACAATTCCAGAGCATGTCTAATGTGCTGCCCCAGCTGGACACAGCTGGTTCCAGCCGGACACAGCCAGTTCCAGCCGGATCCACCTCAGGGTGCGGCTGAGCCAGGGCCGGGGCAGGGGCACCTCGGGGACTGTGTGTGTGAGGAAGGGCAAAGTGCTGAGGGGCAGAGTGAGGGAGGAAAGTGTGAGAAACAGCCCCACGGACACTGCGGGAGGCAGCACCCCCGGTGCTGGGCCAATTTCCCACACAGGAGCGGGTTTATCCTGAAGGACTGCAGCCCAGTCTACGCTTGCATACAACTGCCTAGAAGGTTGTTTATTTTTTACTCAGCTGTGGTTTTTTGTAACACAACTGTATTTTTACTCACAAACAAACAAAAAAAGTATGTTTCCTCCAGTATTATGATAAATCCAGGGATTTGTAATCTGCTTAAATCACATAGCAGGAATGCTGTATTTGAAAAGCTGTAGTACTCAGATGAGCAGATTGCCTCAGGTAACACATTGCACCAAAGAGGTAGCTTTTTAAGAACTAAGGACATAACACAGTTCTTCAGTGTTATATATATATTATAAAGTTGGCTTTTCGCAAGGTGTGTGTGTGTAATATGAATAATAACATTGTATTAAGAATATAAAGTTTTTTCTGCTATTAGTAAAGAAAACTAGGCATAGTGGTAGTAGTTGATGTAGTGTGCTTAAACTGTCTGTTTGGTTTGGATAACATCCAGTGAACACGTAGAGAAGACTCTGCTGTTGATACACCAACTATCAGCATCTACCACCTGAAGAAAGTGTGGACCAAGGCCCAACCTGGACGTGATAATGAAGACACAGCCAAGAAAAACGCATGCTCTAAAAAGGCGGACCCGAGGAGGGACCATGCAAAACAGTTCCAGGAGTATGGAAAATAGTTTTTAGAAAAAAATGAATATTCAAAAGACTGATGCAATAGAAAGGGTATTTAAAGACTGTCTCTGTTGCAGCAAGATGTGGACTTGGCTGAATACCAAGTCACCCAGCCGGCTGTACCTTGCTTTCTTTTCTATCTCCTGATTATCTTACTTTCTATTAAACTGATCTCTTAAAATCTACATAGAAAGTGAACCTCGTTTTTCACATTCAGGAACTCAGAGATATGGATAACCATATCCTAAATGCCACTGTGAGGGGGATGCTCTGTGATAAACTAGAATACTTATAGATTATACAAAGGCGTTGCATACAGGTAAGTGCAAGGACTGAAAAAAGGGTGCTTATAGATGAAATTCAAGTCTGATAATATATAGCCATTTGAATTCTTAGAGTACCTTTTCTACTGTTCACCAGAAGACGATAAATTGAAAAATACATAATCTGAAAATTTTCAAGTTATTCAATGAAATTAGTATTTCTCATTTCTCTGAAAAGATTTCTACTGTCCAGCTCAAAATCTCACTGGTGGTTAACTACTATTCCCAAACTTATTGTAATATATCTGCTTTGAAATCAGATATTAATGATAGTATATTTTTAAAATTAAGTGTTTTGATTCATAGATGACTAGATGGAGCTAATCAATACTAACTCTTGCTTCTACAGAACCTAGTCACTCTAGAAAGGTAGTGGAAAAGATGTAACCAAAGGTAATGATTTTAGCACAAGATGTGTTGCTGAGTCCATCTATTTGTCTTTGGAAAGTGACATAAGCTTCCTCACCAGATAATTTCAAGCTGTTGACAAACATTATTTATATATAAAAATAGAAGCAATTAATCGAGACACTCTGGCAGCCACTGAGATATGAATCATAAAATAAAACCTGAAAAAGCATAAGTCATCCTACATTTATTGAACAGCCTTTGATTTTGATTGCATAGTGTTCATTTAAATCCAGGAGGAGAAATTGAAGAGAGAGACAGTACCACTTTGTCAGTCTCAGATTTCCCTAGGGGTTTTAATTTCACAACAGTGAAATGCTTAAAGAAACTGAGGACAAACATGATAGATCTGTGTAGGAAAAATTGTCAGTGAATCAAAGAATACTTATTTGACTACTATCGAAGTGAGGAATGCTTCTATCAGCAAATAACTGCCGCTATTCTTCCTTCACGCTTCGGAAAGAAACAAAATAATGGAAATTGATCAAATTATTTTTAGTCAAACAAAACACAGATTTTTGCTATTTTCAGCTCATTTTTATTCCACTTTAGAGTTTTTGAAAAGGGGAAAAATCTTCATTGGTTGTCCTTCTGTTGTCCCTAAGTATCAATATTCTGTTCTGGGAAGAATTCATTATTTGACACTTATGTTCTGGGTTTTTTATGCTAGTTCTAACAGTACAAGCAATGTTGTTCTTACAAATTTCACCTTCCTTCAATAGTCAAATGAACCTTTACATTTTACTTCTAGGGATATTGTATTTCATCTGAAATACAGCCTAGGATATACTTCATTTACCATTAATTTTCATTCAATTTTATTATCATCTAAGTCTAGACCTTGTCACATTTATATGAAAAATTCTGGGGAAAAGGTCCTTTTATGGCAAGACTCATACTATGAAAAATTCTGGGGAATAGGTCCCCTTATGGCAAGACTCACATGAATCAATACTTTGTCATTCTTATGTTTATGCTCAAATGTTTGGATTGTTCTTTTTTTCCTTCTATAAGTGTATTTATAGAAATAAACAGCAAGGCAAAGTGGTTTTGTTGCTACCTGTTTTGAGAGTAATTTTGGTCCTTCTATGCCCCTGAGTAAGAAAATTTTGGCCAAGGAAGCAATGTACCCAGATATTTAATTTGGGAGCTTTTACGGACAAGTAGGTTATGATTTGGTTGGCCATACCTGGGTGCACAGGGTCATTTGAGATATCCCATCCAGCAGCCAATCTATCTGCTGATGCAGTGTTGTCTTGATGCCTACACTTGATGCCTACCAGTAGGGAGCTAGACTGAACCCAAGGACTAGGTTCTTCATTTGATTATTTAAATACAAGAATACAGTGACATTTATACATCTTAAAACAGTTTACCTCTCATTGCAGAAGGGAAATATTTTCTGTAGCTTTTATGAGTCAGGTCTGCCAAGCATTTGTTGGAGTTGTTTGTTAACCCTAAGACATCTCATATGACTGTGGGCATTTACGGTGAAACAACTGAAATGATGAATTCTGCCTCCACACCTGGCTGAAGTTCAGGAGGAGACCAAGGCACTTGAATCACATGTGGATGCAGGCAGCATAGCTATTCACTCAGTTAATTCACTCCATGCAGCAGAAGTGAGTGGCTTTCAACAGGTCTTTTGCCATATCTGACAATTCCGTTCTCAGATACCCCAGGATACGCTTAAGCAAGTGAATTGCATTGCTGCTGGACTGGTTGATGAGTTAAATGGATTTCTAGGCTCATTTTAGAGTATTGCCTGACACTATATTGCCTGATTTAGAGTATTGCCTGACATACCTAAGGGAAGTTTAGGCATCTTCCACATGTAGGCATTAACATACAGACATTTGAGTTCAAGTGCTTTAATCTCTTGCCAAATTCTACCCTAAGGAATTTGTGCATCAAACCTGTAGACTAATCAACTATTACCCTTATACCCTGGGAAGCAACAGGAAAATTTTTTATTTCTATTTTTAAATAATTAGAGAATGCTTAAACTATTTATAAATAAACTTACTCAGAGAGAGTATCTCTAGTTATACACAGCTACTCATTTATTTCACTTTCTAATATGTCAAAGTAATTAGATTTAAACTTTCAATTTTAATAAAGTGGAACTGATTGCAATTTCTTTATTTAAAAAGTAATGCAAAATGTTGAGAGACTTCTGTGGGAACCTCTACAAAGAATCCATTTCATTTTAATGTAAAAATCTACACATTCCTGGTCGGATGTTGTAAGCGGTGCTTTTCCTTCCCAAATTACTTCTTAATTTTTTTTTTTTTTTTTTTTTTTTTTTTTTTTTTTTTTTTTTTTTTTACATCTAAGGAAGTAGAAGCAACCCCTGATTTTTCAAGCCATCATAAAGAAAGAAAAAGTTCTACTAATTTTTAACTATCAGGCTCCCACAAGTTTTCAAATATAGCATGCAAATCTGTTCCCTTGTGATTTGAGCATATTCTGAAATACCAGAATTCAAGATGTGCTCTTGAATTGACTTTTCTGCAGAAGTTATAGCTGTCCTCAGGAGAAAATAATTTAAGACATGAATGTAGCCCACAGTAGCATAATGCTCAGCATTTTGTCACTGTATGAGTTTATTTAAACACTGCTCAAAGAGCATTGGAATTGGGTAAATATTTGTTATTTATGTGTATTTTAGGGAAAAAAAGTTGTCAATATACTACTAATAATACATGCGTTCCACCTGGTCCTGCTTTTCTTAATAGAAAGAAGAACTAGATGGAATCCTTAATTCTCAGAGAAAATGAAACATCTAAAGATTCTTCAACCAAACTTTTGGGGTAAACCAAGAGATTTTTTTCTTCCCTTGTTCAGTAGTTTTGGCTTGCCTTGAGTTCTTCCACATTGCACTGTATAGTTTTCCTTTCTTAGCTATTTAATCTCAGAACAATAACAAAACGATACCAGGATCACGGGAATGCCAACACACTGGTGTTTCTATCGATGGATAATGCTTGGTTTAAAATATTATCTCAGAATATTAGGGACTGAAGGGGGGTGGAGGTAATAAAACATGTAATAAAACTTGATTCAGCTTCAACTACAATTATTTCTATATGAGAAATTTGCATTTAGCAGCATAAGATGTCCAAAACCTAAGGGAAAAGAATTAGATTTCCTTTTCTCATCAAAATGGCACGTTCAGGAGCATCACAGTGACTGTTCTACCACTGCCCAAATCAGATGCAGCTATATGGGAAGCAGTTTTAAAAATAAATTATATTCTTAAATGGAAATTTGTGGTCTCATGTGATTGTGCTTCTTGCTCCAAAACATCATTTTCTAGTCAAAGTTATAGAGACCATTTTCCTGTAGTAGACAATTACAGAGGGGAAGAAGTGCTCTATGTTTGCAGCCAAGGAGAAAGAGCATCTGTGTTGAATCACACCTGAGACTGAAATGCCAAATGCATGAAAGGCACATTAAACTGTCACACGTGTATGTTTGATATTCAGTTTTAGTATAATCCTGAACACTCTTTTTTGGAACTACAAGTATTCAATACCTAAGTCCACCAACATCTGAATTAAAAGTCACAAACATTTCTGAGTCCAGAAATATGATGCTCTTTTTTCAATACTCCTTGAGGAAGCTAAATATTGGACATTTTGGAAAGCTATCTAATTCATGATAACAGGTTGAGGTTTCTTATATCTCCATGCACTCAAAAAAAAAAAAGAAAAAAAAAAAAAAAAGTGGTTACTCGACAATTCCTTTCACTATTAGCCTATGGTGCAGGAACCTCAATGCATTCATGCAGTCCTCTTGTTCCGTGTCTGGTCTCTGGTGCTTTAGGCACTTCTAACACAGGGAGGACCCTCTGCAATCCCTTTGTGTCCCACTTCAGAAAGCAGATGTCTTACACTTCCACCAACTAGCGTGAGAAAAATAATATTAAGAAGAAAAATGAGTCATAATAGTCTTGCCTACCATGGAAGATTAAGTTCCACTCCTGACTTCTTTACTTTTGGTGTATTTTTATAGAAAGCAATTTTTTGATTCTTTGCAGGTGCAGTACAGAAAGCATGGAGTTTAGGTCTCTATTATCATTGGAAATATCCTGTAAGTCCACAATGGCATTCTTTACATCATGCCTCAAAAGACCTGAGAAGCAGCCTCTTTTAGAGATAAATCTGACATTTAACCATGATTTCAGAAAAAGCTATGACACAATGAATAATTATTATAGATCTGCTGAAAGATGGGCTGTTTGAAGCACACTCTAAAAATGTTGCTTTCAGTGTACAGTTGTAGTCCACTCCAAATAAAACTACTTCACATTAATTAGAAAATTTCTTTTTTTTTCCATATTGGTTTGGGCCATCAAAGTGTTAAAAATGCTACGGAAAAATATTCCTGTTATGGGAATATTTATTGCTTGTTTAATATAAGATGTAGAAAGTGTCTACAGCCATGTGGACATTTGGAAATAAATAAAAATTTTACATATTTTCTATCCTTCATGAGAAATATTATTATGATTATTATTATGATTATTACAGTTTTATTAATGTGAATAACAATGATAATTTTAAAAAAGAACGTTCTGACATCTCTGAACAAAATGAGTTATTTTTTCAGTTAGAAAACTTATAAACTTCCCTTAAAAATTGTTTATATGTAAGTTTTGAGGAAGATTTTTGGTATGATTTTACTCCTTTATTTAAAATAAAATAAAGCAATTGTCTTTTTACCCTCAGATTTTAAAAAATACCTTTGTTTATCAACTTACCGATTTATATTTATTTGTTTTATTTATGTATGTTTATAATACAGCCTATAAGTATTCTGAACTGACACTGACTGTGGTGACAGTCCTCAATGTGTAATATCCATCTAAAAGGTGCCACTTCAATATCAATGAATATCTGAAGAAAAAAAAAGCCCTGAAAGAAAGAAAAATACAACCTCAAGCACAGATAAAAATCTACTACCCCGGTATGAAAATATTAACACAAAGAACCTACAACCAACTGTATAGGACCACACGAGCCAACACATCTACATACTGATACAGATAAGAAGTTACTGCAGAAAGAGAGACTGGCATGGCTTGAAAATGACAATATAAAAGCTACTTATTGTCTCAGTAAGCTCTATAAAGGAGTACACCTGATTGTTATTGCCTATTCCAATTAGGTGTGAGCCCATCAACAGGACCTGTAGAATTAACGTTCCTTCCTTTGAGGTGGAAAAGATTTTTGCAGTATTTATTCAATCAGTTCCCAAATTAGCTGATGAGAAGCAGTTTAATGACATGCCAGTTCTGTTGTACCCATGATAATGTGTTTTGTCCTTTTTGATAACTTCAGGTATCTATCATTATAAGGGAAAGAGGCAGTACAATCTTAACAGGTTGTTTGAACTGTGCTAAACAAACCAGGGGTTTAATTCATTTTAGAGTGTGGTTATGTGCGTAAAGGTTTGTGTACAGAATACAGACCAATACCAGCATTCCAGATATGCATTTCACACCAAAACTCACAGTATGGGTTATTTATTCCCATATATGTGTCATGAAGGCAGATGTTTATTCTGTAAATAAACCCTATTATCAAACAGTTTGATAAAAGATTGAGAAGAATTTATTGTGTGAAATACTACTTTTGATCAGCAATCTCAAACATTAGACCACACCTTGAAATAATAAGTGATTTTCACTATGCACTGATAACCCATTTCTTTAATTAAGACTGGGAGAGTGTTGAAGTTTTCCCAAAGATATAACTGCCTGAGAGGATTCATTGTTAAAATGTCTCATGATATATAACCCCCCCCACCATTCCTATTGGCTATCTTTCTTTTTCAATAATATACAGAACATTATTTACTATTAATACTTTTTAACCTATTAATAAACAATCAAAAAGGAAGTACATATAATCTATTTCTATTTAGTTTAATTACACAAATTCTATTTGTACTTTATCTTATAGCATTATTGGCTGATAAGTGGTCTCTGTAGCACACAAACATCAAGAAGGTACCTAAAATAAAAATGCTGGTAATAGATTTGATAGCTCATTGATCACGATAAAGAACTAGATGACAGGAAAGTACTTGTTTACTTTTTGTAACTATTTTTTGAGAACAGTGTTTACTAGCTTTATTGCCATGACATATGTAAATAAGGAAGCAGAATTGATAAGAAGAAATATGCTAAAAAATAAAAGTTGTAAAACTGATCAAGCGAAGACAACTGTTAGCAAACAGAGGTTGCTCTTATTTTACTTGCAAGCTGAATTTAGCTTGCTAACAATTGATTAGGATAAAGGCTTTTAGTTCTAGCTTTGTGTCAGAATAAACAGTTACTTGTTTGTAAATTTTTTTCTGATACTGCCTGGTCATCAGTTATAAGACCTCTTATTGAAGAAAACCACTAATGTTTACTTAAAATCAACCATGGCCATTATTTGGCATGAGTATTAAATCACCTTTCTTTACAAAATTAATAGGAATATAAGGCTCTCTAACATCAACTCCACTGACACTCTATTTGAAATGCCGAAAGTGTTAAAAGCCCACAAGATTTTGCCATATAAATAGAAAAAGAATGACCCACATATTATGGAAAACAAGGTAATAACGCTAAATAGAAACAGAAGGCTCCATTTGTAAAGGGTATCTACAATATTAGAGTCATGGCAGAGAAAATACCCTCAATGTAAGGCAATCATATGGTCTAATCCTCCCCTAAATATTTATTTTAAAGAAATTGGCAGAGTATAGGGAAGGAAGAGCTGTGAACCATTTCTCTGTAACTAATTTTGTGCTATGAGAAGTTCCATATGCAAAAACATGCTAAAGATGTGTGTAACCTGGTATGCTCCATCTACAAGCTTGCTCAGAAACTCATAAGGTTCATGAAGCAGAAAGGCATAGCTGAAAAACACCCAACTTGGAACTACATTTCCTTCAAATATATGGAGTACAAGAAGCCTTGGTAGTTTTTATTTCCATATCCTGTGTTCTCTCAAGTTTTCACCTGTATATTGTAATGTCCATTTTGTTACTCGGGATGTTGTAAATAGATACAGTTAGAGATTTCTTTTTTTATTATATGTATGTAAAAGTCCTAGAGCAGTAGACATTGTATTTCCAGCATGCTTGGAAATACAATGATATAGTAAAGACAGTTACATAATACTGTGTTTAATAGAAAATTTAAATATGCAAAGGAAACTTCAAAATAATAGAATAGAAATATTGGAGGATCAGAAGTACTTGGTATCCTCAAGCTTCTACAGTAAACAGTGATTATTTTTTTGAAAATGGAAGAAAAAGCAGAAATAATGTGGCAGATTTGTAATTCTTACCTGTGACACTAATAACAAAATCTGAACGCATACTTGTGTATATGTATGGTACATGCTACAGAAGAAATCCTTTCAGAAAGATATCTTCTCATAAATTTTCCCCCTCAATGCACTGTCTAGGACTTGCATTATTAAGCAAAATTGAAGTTTAAAAAAATACAATGTCTTAGTCAGGACATAATAGTATTTGTGAATTTTAATAACATCAATGTTCTGAGGTCTATCTATATCAGCTACTCAGATGCCATAAATTTTTTTAGTACGAGTGTAAAAGGGCCCCAGACAGCCTGCTGGAGGCCTGCGATAACAGCAGTGTGAAATAAGGGGAAAAATTTAGTAATGAAAAATAAATAAAATTATTTTTAGATATTCCACTAGTAGAATTACTGTAAAGGTACGTTTTACTGAAATGTTCAGTGGGAATTTTTAGGAAGGGAAAGGCTTGGAAATAGAATGAGAACCTGCTGAAAGTTTAAAAACCACTTGTTTGGCTCTGGAGTCAGACAAAAGATTTATGAAGCCATTCACAAGAGATGATATTCTAAATACCAGACTAATTTTTGTAAATTGCTATCACTTCTGTGTTTGCAACCCCCATAAAGCCCTTGGAGACTGATGCCATATAAAAAGTCCTATATTTTTAACCAAATACTATAATTTATGAAGCAATAAAAAAAAAGTATTTGTAAAACACAAACATCATTTTGAAGGAAAAAACTTAGAGAGAACTGAAGATAAAACAGTAGTAAACCAGAGATAATTTCCATCTTCTGTTAATCATGGTATCTAGATAACATAGTCTGAGTCATTAGTTCTTCATGTTGACTTTTGATTAAAAGTTTTCTTTTTTCTTTCTTTGATCATAGAGATTCCTACGCAGAAGTTACATGAGGTCAGAGAAAGGCATTGTTCCTGTGATCTGTGACAGCTAGTTAGTGGGAACAATCTTGATAAATTTTATCCTTTGAAACACAGCATGCTGCGAAAAATTAAAGCAAATTCTGCTTCATTCTGATTAAATTCAATCATTGTCATAAATAAAAAGATGAGAATAAAAGGAAATAATTTACTCACTAAAAAACTGCATTTATTTCTCCATTACATTTGCTTGATAAGACTACAGTGCAGTGTACAAAAATGAAACATGGAATCTCATTGATATTCTCTGGTTTTTGATCTCAGTAGGGTATCTCTTTTTTATCAGACACATAATCCACTTCTTACATACAAAATACAAATACTAGCATACTGTAGGAACCATTTCCACAACAAATGACAAATACTGCATCCCTAAACCAGAATTTTGCAGCTCCAAAATTGATGGAATCAGAGCAAGCTGATGTGTTTATACAGGATGACAAAATAGGATGACCTCATCATAAAAAATAGCTTAACCCTTGAGTATAAGGCCACTTCCATCTTAGCCCCAGGAGATACAGGGATGATTGCTATTTTCTTAAAAGCAGCTGCGTAGCTCTACCTCTCAAGCCTGTCAAGGTCCCTCTGGATGTCATCCCTTCTTTCCAGTGTGTCAACTGCAACACACACCTTGTTGTCATCAGCAAACTTGCTGAAGTGCACTTGGTTCCACAGTCCTGCCACCAACAAAGATGTTAAACAGTGCCAGTCCCACCACTGACCCCTGAGAAATATCACTCACCACTGGTCTCCATTTGGCCATTGAGCTGTAACAGCTACTCTTGGAGTGTAACCGTCCTGTCACCTCTATAGCCTCTGGTGTAGTGTTGGACACTGAGATAGAAACTTAGAGAACCTGTACTTGTAAGAAATAACCTGTATTACATTAAAATTATATTTCAAATTTCCAATTACATCTGTTCTTGGCATAGTAAGCCTGACTACTAAGACCTGAAAGCCTTTGTCTCAATCACAACAGTGGGAATAATATGCTCTCTTCACAAAGTATTTTCAGAAGATGAGATAAAAAATACTGTGTAAGTCTGAGAACTGTTCACCATCTTCATTTGTACCTTATTATTGGTCACATTCTAGCCTGATACAAATTTCTCTCTTATGCCGTGTTCCCTCTTTCTCTGTCTTTGAAAGAATGCCTGTGAAAGACACTTTTGTAGCATCTTTTACACACCTAGAGGTGTTTCTATTATATAGTGATATTGTACCCAGGCATTGCGAATCAACACATAGATCTGAGTGAACTGACAAATTCAACAGGTTTTCAGAGCAGGAGGAAGGGAGCAGGTTAGATATCTGTGTTTCAGAACAGGAGGACATCAGAAATTGAGCAGTAGGGGACTTCTTGTAGAGCTCCTATGAACAAGCATTTTTTTCTTAAAAGGTATAGTTTTTATTTTTCCTCATTATGCACTGTATGGGTTAGAAAATAAAGAGCAGTCAGGAAACTCCTGACTAAGTCTCTATTTCTAGAGGACATAAGTCACTCCACAGTTTTTAGTATTTGCTTTTCTAATAGGTGTTTAATTAATTTTTTTTGTTTACTGCATCCAGAACACACAAATATTCCAGTCCTTTTGACAATTACATCAATTTTACTCTTGAACAGGAACAGCTTTGCAATTATAAATAATTACTCTAACACTTTTAATTGCATCAACAACTGAAGAGTCTTCTAACATGGCAGAAAATAATTTACACCTGTAGCTGATAGAAACTTACTTTGAAGACATATTCAAAATATCACATTCAGGTAAGTGACAAAAATAATACAACCACAGGTAATGGAGTTCCGAACACTGGGACCTGAGCAGTCCAAAGCAGCAGCACTGTGCGGAATTGAACCAGCAGAGCACAGCAGTCCAGAAGAGCAAGCAGCACAACACAGATGCTCCAGTTTTCAGTTTTTTCTCATGGTTTTCTGTTGTCCGGGACTCAGGGAGGGTGACCGTGGCGGCAGACAGCAGCCGCCATCTTGTCTTCCCTCATGAACTGCTGCATGTCTCTGCAGAGCTGCAGGGATGTCCGCCATCTTGTCCTGGTCCCGGCAGCCATGCGGAACTCACAGAAGGTGTCAACACCTTTGATGTGTAAAGCACTTTCTCCTCTGTATACTTTGGTTGCTAATATTGCTGCTATTACTGTGCAATTCTTATCCATTGCTTTTTGCTTTCAGTAAATTGTTATCCCAATCTGTAGTCACTGCCTTTGTCCCTCTGTCACAGGAGGGGGAGGGAGGAAGGGGAGCATCTTATTTGGAATTTAAATCCCAGCAGATGTTAAACCACTACACTGTCTCAGTCTGTAATAATCATTCTCAGATTACAAGCAATATTGCTTATAAAAGCAGCAATTATGATATACCACTGTCTTCTTCCAGTTATGTTCTTCTTAATTAAATTTCCATCCTGAAAACCATAAAGTACTGACCTTAACGGGTCACCTATTTCATCTTCTTACTCCAAGAAAAGAATGTGATTTGTACCGTATTTCTGATGATTTTGAGTGAGATTTCAAAGACACTACCAGAGACTTCGTATCTGCTTAGGGAAACATTGTTTTTTTCTTCATTCGTACTGTTAGAAAGTTTATTTAACTTTTAATCTGCTTTGCTTGAATTTAAGCCTAATATGTATTTATTTACCCATTCTAGACAAGATGAACAAAAAATTATGACAAATAAAAATGCCTTCCTTTCAGGAGCTTTTCTCATAAAGTAATGAAAAATTCATTTTTGCCCTTCCTGTAATTTTAAGTCAGGCTTTTCTCAAATCTGATCATACTCTTTGCTTTACCCTTTGAATACTTTTCAAGATATTAAAAAAAGATTTTCCTTTATCAAGTAATAAAGACTGCGGAGAACCTGAGCAACCTGACCAATGCAAGCCCACACCACTAAATCAGCTGCCCACAGGTCCATCAGAGAGAATAATTCAAATATTGCCAACATGGGGTTTTCGAAGGAAAGCAGAGAAGGAATTCTTCATACCTCTAAAATCATGAAAAACACAGGGGCTTACTTGCTACAATAATAAAGGACATTATGTGATGCAGGAGAAAGAGCATTCTAGGATTGTTTTAAAGAAACTGTGGCCACGTATCAGATTTCTTATGACGTGTAGGAGAAGGACCTATGGAAAGGAAAGAGATGGATCGGAGTGTACTGGAGAAGAAGAACATAAAAAAAAATATGTAAAAGCTCCCTTGTAGGGGCTTATATAACAAAGCTGTTTAACATAGATTTTTCAATTTTTTTAACCAGATTTATGGACAGGAATACTAAGTAATGGATTTTAATGCTAGGCTAGATGCAATTTCAGAAAATGTATACATATCTGAAAACAGATAAGCCTTTTATTTTAATTAATAAGAGAAAAACAGACATAGAAATGTTTTAGTTGAATACAAGGAATGTGACTGAAATTCATATAATGACAAATTAGAGTAACAGCAGCAAATTTAACACATTTTACTCAAAAAGCAGTGTCCAGTCTTCCAGTGTCAAGTCACAACCAGTCAACCTAAAATTACCATATTATTTGAACTCTAGTAATATTTGAGGCTAAGATTCTTGGACTTTGAATCTACCTTGATATTAAACAAAGAGAAAATGTTAAGAAATTGCATAATGCCAAGAATATAGTCACATGCTTACTGTTATTATTATGTAATGAAACAACTTTATGAGTCTTATACAAGGAGTCAAGGGTGGAAGAGGAAAAAAATAAAAAAGACAAGACTATGGTTCTGTAAGCAAATCTGAATTTTTAATATTACATTTTTAACTTTGAAGTTGTGGTATTTTTTGTAGCTATTTTATCAACTGTTTGCTTAGAATATTTCTGCAAGGATTAAATTTAGCACTCATTTATTTTAACTGAATGTTAACTTTTATTAAAACCTTATCAGAGTTTTAATAAAATTGTTACAATGTATTAAGTAACATCATTATCCAGTGAAAGCATAAACATATGCTTCATTTTAATTTTCATGGTTTTAACTACTTGGTGGTCTGGGAGGCCTTCATGAGTCAGAGATGAATTAAGTGAAAATTGTGCAATTGAACCAAAGGACTTTGTTAAATTTAAGGCACTGCCCTTTTGTTTTCTTTTAAAATATCCTTGTTTTCTACAAATATTTAACACTTTAGGCAAAAGACAGATGGATTAGATACTAAGTTTTGCAATAATTTGGTTTTTGTCTCAAAAGAATCTGTGAAAGACAGGACATGACCGTCATGATATTTTGAATTCAAAAGCTTGGAGGCCTTATGCTGTAATTTCAAATTAATTTGTCTACATAAATCAAGCACTGAAAGTCAATGTTTTTTTCTCACTTTGGCACTCAAGTGTTTTGTCTCCATATGTTAAATAAATAAAAATTAGCATGTTTCATTGTATAGCCATATTCTGGAAATTAAATATGCAAAAACTTCATTTAGACCAGATTTAGAAAAAAGTTTAGTGGAATCTTCTTAATTTTCTTACTTATATTTACTGCAGTTGCTTCTGCTAATATTTTTTGTGCTTTTCTGTTTTGCATATGAACACATTGCTAACATTCTGTATACTCATGGTATAAATACATAACTTTTCCTTGTTTGATGCTACTTATTTATATGGTAAAAGTATGAGCTCATCTCTTACTTTGTTCTTCTAACTTGATCTGTGGGGATGAATCAGAAGTTCTGGGCAAGCTTAAATTCTATAGTATATAGTGTCTTGGGAGATTTACTGGATGAGGAACAACAATGTTGGAACATAGCTGTGCTGTTTTAAGGATCATCCTGGCCATGAAAAGTGCAGCCTTTATTACGGATCAGGCCGCACTAAATCGCAGATTCATTCCAGAACCTTCTAAATCTCACTTGGGTTTGGGTTAAGTTTGGGTTAATGATGAGCTTGATTTAGGGTACAAAAGGATTTACAAATTTATTTGTATGAATATTTTATTTTTAAATTTATTACAGTTCACATAATTTTCATATCAGTAAATACAAAACACTCTGTTACCTTGATCAGATGTATCATGGAGTAATTGGATGGTCAGATATAAAGGTAGGAAGACTCAAAAAAAAACCCCACCAAAAAGCATCTATACAACTTTCAAGAGAGCACACAGAGCTCATGATTGCAAACAGATGGGATGCTTCTCATGGTCTTTCTCATTTCACATGCATAACAGGATCGGCCTTATTTTGTGTTTGCTTAGAACATTTATTTATAGCAAATTAGAGCTTTTGCAGAGATTGTCAGTGTTGTTCTTGGGTGTTATTTTCTGTAAATTGGAAAGTTGTATGTAATTGCATCATACTTATGTTACTTGGGGTTTAGTGGCTTTTCCTAGAACAATCTCGCATGATATAGCAAACAGGATACTGGAATGAATGGGCCATGTGATGGATTCAGTTATGCTGTATTTAATTTCCTTTTTGTTAAGAAAAAGTCAATCCTTTGCATTTTCATTTGCTTCAAGTGCTCTTGCTTCTAAGATTTATTTTGCAAATACATAAAGAGAAGACAACATTTAATTCTGATATTTTCCTGGGTATGACATTGGTTTTTATTTAAATTGTGTTCTGTCAAAAAAAAAAAAGGTCACAATTGTTTATCTTTCCTTTTTGTTTTGAGATGAATGCAAACAGGAGAAATGAGGGTTTTGCCATATTTCTTTGTGCGACTTGTGAATAGAAGACTGACAAAGCATTCTTTCATGTGTTAATGTGAAACTGGACCAATTAGAGCCACACACATAGAACATTCCTGACAGAAATGTCTTTTTCACCAACCGGATAAGTGTTCCAATTGAAATATCTGAAGTTCAGGATGAGATGCCTAATTTACTCTGACAGAGTTGATGATTTATCTGAAAACAAATTCCATCAAACCTGCAGACTTCTCTCCTTAATTACATTTAGTAAACAAGTGCAACAAGGTCCTATGAATACTAAGAGTTTTCAAGATATTCAGCAGAGATTCTCAAAAGGACAATAATAAATGGTTTTCATATAAATTCAAAGAAGTGAAGGTATCCAGAATTAAAAATAAATAAAGCAAAACAAGTACCTTTTTTTTTTACTTGGTTGAGAGGAATTGGTGTAAAAGCACAAATCAGTCACAAAGTATTTAAAAATAGTTCCAATATGGTAAAATTGGAATGGGTAACTATTTGTTTTAAACCATATTATTTATTGCTTCTTAATGAGGTAGTTTAAATGTTCTATTGGAAAAAATATTCAGAATCGAGCTCTGAAATCCATGAGAGGTTTACTTGAATGATGAAACCAAGATTTCAAATTTATTAGATTTTTGCTGAAAAATTCCAGTATTACCTTTTTCTGTATTTTTAAGAAAACATCTTTACAAATTCTTCTTGTCAGTAGACTAGAGATAACATATATTTCATAATATTAAAATAATATCAGAACACAGGATGGAAGTGCCACAGGCTTAAAAAGCTGACAGTAGCTATGTAAGGAGTGATAAGGGTCATAGAGATTTAAACAAATTGATAGGATATACACAGAAATTAATGAGTCCTATATTTAAGAAATAAAAAAAGTTCTGGTGTTCTGACAGGTTTCAGCCATATATTTTAAATTAGATCCCCAATTTTATTGTAGTAGAATCTAAATGATTCAAACAGGAATAAAAATCAAATGTGCCTTTTCAAACAAGTTTGCAGCTTAAAGAACTGCAAAAACCATTAATGTTTTCATTAGTGATCCTGTCATTCTTTCTCAAATGTCACTTCAGTATGTATTTGCCTATTTTCATCAACAGTGTTTCTGAGCAAGGTTTGTCATCATGAATCTCACTTGAGATGCCCTTTTCTAGTCTATGAGAGTGAATCAAAGTTTTACAGTAGTAAGTCAATTTATCATAAGCAGCTGCTGCTCAGCAAAGTTTCTTTATGCATTTTCTGTGTAGGAATATTTTCTTAATATTAAGTTTGAAATGTTCTGAATTATTAAGCAATTCAATAACCATTTGACTAACACTTTTAAATTCTTGGATTGAAAACTCAATCTCTACCTGTTAAACTATTTCTTTATCAGCATATAAGAACATTTGTTTCTCTTAAGAAATTACCTTGACTTGTAATATCTTCATGACAATAGATTTCCCTAAGTGACTGTCATCTTTTTGAAAGCTTTCTGCTAGATCAAAGTACAAGATAAAACTGAAATTACATCAACGAAATGAACTATTCATATGGAACTAATCTGTTCAGGAAAATCTTCACGAATAACGCTTATCTTTAAAAGCATTGTGAAAAAAATGTATTGATTTTTTTGTTGAAATTTGCCAAGGTTTTTGCTGTGAACACATTTAGTCTCCTCTTGCAACTTATGATAAATGTAACAAATGGTATGAAATGTGAGCAAATAAAACTTTTGCTCATAATATATGCTTAGAAGACTTTGAAGTTGGTACATATAATGATATATTTCCGCTCAATAGATAAAGGCAAAAGTATCACTGAAAGCAAATGCAATGTTTTCAGAATTCCTTAAACTTCCAATTTTTTGCCTTCATTGTGCAGACCAGGGGCTATTATTTTTTTTTTTTTCTTAACATGGCATAGCAAGCCTGATATTTTTAAAACTCATTGTGATGCTTTTCATTACAGTAAACGGGAAACATTGACATTTTAATTTCATATAATATGACTGTTAACAGATCTGTGTGGCAATCCACGTGAACATCTAACTGCCAGTCATTTCACAGTTTAACTGTACACTGGTTTTAATTGAGATTGTCTTCTAACACAGTAGATACAATTGGATACTGAAGACTTGCTTGCTTTTATGAAAAATAAGTTAAATTGTATAAACCTTATTTCGAACTTAGTCTTCTGTAATATTTACATTAGGTAAGTTACTTGACAGTAGTCCAGTATGTTTTACCTTAGTCTATAAATATGCTATAATTCTTGTGCATGCAGAAGCATAGCTACAAATGCTGTATTCACAATCATTTCCACTCACATATATTTTTCCATCTATTTAATAAATAGAATAAACCATCTTTTTGTAAATCACACTATGAAAATTAACTGTATTTCATATGCAAAACAGAAAACAGTCACATTGTCACTTTTTAACCAGTCAGTATTTGGGAATAAACTTAGGGAGAAAAAAAATTATTCATTTTAAAGGCAGATACCTAAAGTCTGATTTAGATGAATTCTTCTCTGAATTCAGATCTAGTGAATGGAGAGTTCTACCTGTAGTCATTCAGAAGGCTATTTGAGCATCTAATTTCTCTGTCTTCTGGAGGGATCCTCTACCATACAACAAAGAAAGGTTAGGATTAGTTATCTGACAGTAGTATGACAGTAATTTTCTCCTTCTGTACCTGCTTAGTCCAAAGCGATAATAAAGTAAATTTTTTTACTATCTTGCTATACATAAATCTGGAATGATGAAGGGTGTTTGGGTGGGTAGTGTGTACATATATGTCTGTAGACATCAAAACAGATAGGAATTTCACATATAATTCCATACAGAGCTCTCTTAACCTGTCCTCGTAGGAGTGATATTCCAGTCCCTTAAATATTTTTCTGTTTCTCTCCAGTAGGTTCACGTGTCCGTGGCACTGAGGGGCCCAGAACTGGACACAGTGCTCCAAGTGTGGCACCACCATTGCTGGCTACAAGGGAAGGACCATCTTCCTCAACCCCCTGGTAATACTTTGCTCTGTGCAGCCCATTCATTCTTTCACAACCAGCAAACAGGAAACTATCCTATTATTATTCATAATGTTCTGTTGCGGTGCATGATTGAGGTTTTCAAAGTTATAGATGTATTTTGTTTATTTTCCTGTATTGGTATATTCCTTCCAAAGCCCCTTCCCCCATTCCCAATTGCCTGTGGTATCACCCTGATGGAACCACTCCATCCCCTTCGCCCCATTGTGCTGAGTGTTCTCCTGGCCAGGCTGGGCCCTGGGTACTTTAGAGGAGAACAGGGGCCCAAACATTGCTCTGCCACGTGGACTGCACTGGAATAAGCCTGTTCCCAAACCTGTGTCTGAGTTCGCTCTTTATTCCAAGCCTGAAACCGCGTACAGCCAGAGATTGAGGAACCCACAAACTGTCTGTTTATGCTGGTCTGGGAACTGCTGCTTGCCGTTAAGCAGCCACAGAAACCAACTTCAATGTTCCATAAGCAAACAGTAAAACATCAAAATTATTAATTTCATATAAAACCTCTTTAGACCACTTGATAAATAGTTTGAAAACATTGAACTAAATACTGCAACAGATTCCACAAAAATTTTCAGTAGTTTTAAATATTATTCACATTCTTCAGTACAGAAAAGTAAAAGCTCACAAAACCCCTCAAGATTAATAAACTGACAATAACATTATAATTCTCAAAGTAGGCAAGTTTAATGAGTATACCATTTTAAAAAGCATAAATAAAACTTAATATCTTCATTGAATTAAAAAACAGATTAAACTATGTCCTTTCCTTTGGCTTTCTCACCTCCTCTTTTTTAAATTCTTAAACTATTTGAAGATACTTAGTTACCATTGGTGTGCCTATGGCAATGATCATACAACCCTTAAACAGTAACCTAAGTCTTTGTTGTGAGCCTTCAATGTTTTGTTTTCAGCAATAACTTTTGTTTTTACAGAAACAAAAATGTTACAGACTAAGCAACCCATTCTCTAAAAGGCAGTATAAAACAGACTAGGATCCTAAAAAAACACCCCATTAGATTCTGAGAATGGACAACCACTGCAATTATGGTTCTCAGAAAACATCTTATTATTAAAAAAAAAAAGCTCTCTATTTGTCACTGGACTTGTCTTATTTTAAATCTCAGTTCTCAAACACAGACTGCTTTGCAGCTATAAGCTTTTCACCTGGAATGGCTTACTCTGTGCAGTGCTACAAAACACATCCAAACTGCTCCAACACAGTGAATACAAAACTAAATGTAAAGGCATTCTCTGCTTGAAGCTCAGAAATTGGAATAAGTACACATCCTGAAAAGCTGGAACTGTTCTGACTTTATTAGTATGCAGTGACACAAACTTACTGGATGCTTACTACAAAAAAGCCCACAACCCCCCCATATTTTATAACTTACTCACTTGAGTGCAGCATCAGTGCCCCAAATGAATCCCAATGACAGCAAGACAGATGGACAGTGTTCAGTATTTTCAACTGAATTGTGATTTCTGATTACAGTTGCTGAGCTTTTTAGTCTGTTAACATATTTTCCTAAATTTTATTGATAAATTCACATACACAGAGGAGCTGCCCCCTGTTTTGCAGTCTCAGAAATAGCCATTTCTCAGTACACTCCATAATGAAGCAGCAGTTTTGTTTATTTCTAGTCAAAGGAGAAGATCATAGCTACCTAAACCAATGATAAAATTTACCATATATGCCACAGGAGACTAAGGATGAATTTTCATTTCAGATTATGAAACTTGAGTTTTTGTAACCTAATGTAGGTGAGTCATCTTCTAGACTTCCTTTTTAGTAAATGATAATTTAGCTAGAATACCCTAGAAAGACATTCAGCTCAATTTGAAGCAGACACCTTAGGTGGGATTCAGCTGATTAAACACAGACATGTATCACCATTTGAGGTACCATGGGGTGTCCAAGACATGTACAAAGAGCTGATATATCAACTCTTGCTATAAATTGGAGATCCTAAGTGAGTTATGACAGTGATACAACCTAATGTCCGGGATTCTATCTGAACTGGTTCACATGCAGTCAGTGTAATTGTATCTACAACTATTTTCATTGAGGGTAATGGCTCACAAAGGGTCAGCAGCTCATGAATCATCAGCAAATATTCAGTTTTTACAGCTGGTGGAGTTTATTAGTAGCCTAGATGTAGAGCTCATGAGCATATAAAAGCCTGGAAATAGCTGATAAATATCTACATATTACACCCTCTTAAGTCTTGGTGCTGTTTCTTCTCCTGCCATACCTAGACTTTAATCCACTCCTGAGAGCATATCATTGCATGAATAACCAGACTTTCTAATGTTCATCTTTGCCCTGTTCCCTGCTGTTTAACTTTTTGTCCGCCTCTACATTCCCCATCTTCTGCTTCTCCTTACATCCTAGCCAGAGAATAGACACTAACTGCATTGTGACACACTCTGCAGTCATGGGAACATGGAGAGCATCACAGGCAACTCAGAGCTAATCCTGGTTCACCTCCTGAGAGTGCCTGTTCTAGCCTGGAGATTTGACATGATCATGCAGGCAGACTGAGCCAGAGCCAGCCACTCCAGTCTTGAGCTGGAGAAATTAATAATTTTTGCTGTTCTTTATGATTGCTGCTTTTTACTGGCTTTTAGGATACTTAACTGCTTACATACTTTGATGTAAAAAATTCCTTTAAGAGGAAAAAATAAATAAGATGACTCTGGTCTGCATGAAATAAATTGAACATACAAAAAACATCCTGCAGTTATTCTGCCTCTCAGAATAATAGATTATTACAGCTGTTACAAATATTTTATGTAAACATTTTTCCACATTGAATAGCAGTGCAAAAAAATTCCCTTCTGGGAGGCACTCTAACTGCCAAGGGACATTTACTTTAATAACACTGGCATAGTTTTATTTTCTGTTTTATTGTTGTTATTGTTGTTTTTACTTCAGAGAACTTTTTTTCCCATACTCTTCTTACATGTTGCTGGGAGAAATTCTTCTGAATTACAGACATCAGCAGAAAACAATCTAAAAAAGCTGACATAGGTTAAGAGCTCACTAATCAGCAACATACAACCTGCTGTCACTGTCCTATCTTCCTGAAGCGCATAAAATACTAGATTAAAAAGAAGTGCACTTTGCTTCTATTTTAGTACCACTCACACTAAATATCAGGGCCTTTTTGAAAGCTCTGTTTTCCACAAGCTTGTTGTCTACTGTCATCTGAAACATATTATTATACAAGCCAAGTCCATTTTCATTCCTTTCAAGTGAAGTCAAATATGTGCCAATTAAAAGCCACAGACTAGGGAGATTAATACTTGAGGTGTTTTCAAATGGCTCTGACCACATTTGGAGGTTGCTATGGTGAACATTCACCTGTAGTTCAAAGGAAACAGGATTCAGCATTCCTTTCTGTATGAGAAGTACCCTTTGAAAGGGAAATAACAATACTAGCCACTTTCTTTTCAGAATTTTTAGGTATATTTTTATTTCTGATACTTGCTACTGATGTTTCTCATAGTAAGCCTTGCTAAATTTAATCTAATGAGAGAGCCGCAACATTGGAAAATCTCTATAATATATTTAACAATAGATGGAATTGTCATAATCGTGTTAAATTATTGTTTTCCAAAATTCATGGCCTGGATAAATGAAACTGAACAAAAATTTAAAAATTATTTAATTTTCTGGCTTTGTTTACAACTAATACAGTAGCTAAAAAAAATCATTAAATCTTAAAATTTTTGCACTTTTGGTTTTTTTAGCTGTATTTAATATTTACTTTTAATATTCATATGTGTATTCTTCTGTGTAAAAACAAGCTGGTTAATGACTGATATGTTCAAGATGTTTTTGTAGTCAATATGTTTCTGCAGTCAATCAAAGGAAGATTACAATACTCAATTCTATGTGGACATTGATGAACACTAGGAAATAATGAGTTCTCATGGATAAATGAGAAGTAAGTAAAAAGAAAAATTTGAAAGAAAATTATTCAAAATAGTGTGATGCAGAAGATGCTTTTACTCCTGTTAGTGAAGGTGGTTTGAGTTCAAATCTGGTTTTTTTAATAACTATTTTGATTTCAGAAGCTGACATTCTCATTTCTCTCATATTTTGTACATGAAACTGATTTAGATAATTTAGATAATTTGAGAAAATATTACAATGGAATGTGTAAATGTTATTTATAACATAAAGGAGGAATTCTTTTTACTTATTTTTAGTACCTAACTTATAAAGTCTGCTACTGACAGTGACTCAGAACCTGGGAATTTCCCTGTTTTGACAAAGGAAAACAGAGGTAAAAATAACCTTTAAATTCAAACATTTGAATTAGATGCCTAAACTTATCTTCCCATTATTAATATTTCTCAGAATTATGAATAATATACTCAGAATATATTTACCATTTATGGAGAACATTCTGCTCAGTTTTATGGTTATTTCTGTACATCTTATTTAATCTGCTCCATGATTAGTCAGAGGAGAAATTAACAATGTGAGTAAAATCTTTTAGTGACTGTATCATTCCCAGTGATATCTACACAGTGACAGCAAAAATCAGTAAAGAGATATGTAAAAACAAATACCTCTGCTTCTTTGTCTGAGACACGCCCTTATTTATACAAAAGTTCAAAGAGTTGAACATTTGTGCTTGTAAAAGCTCTTGAGATAATTTCTTTTCAGACAGCATTATACTTAATGCAGGTATCAGTATATAGAAAGACTTCAATTTGTCATATTTTGGAAACTACATTCTATGAATAACATGACCTAACTACCACTTTAAGAAATGGAGGAAAAAAAAGCAAAACAACAGCATAGCTTAAATTGAAATGGCTAAAGCAGTTATAGGGTGCACCTTTAGATGCTTTTATTTTTCTATGGCTTTGGTCAACTCTGCTGGATTTCCACCTTCATGGCAGAGTTTATTTTACATGCTATCCTTTGGCTGATACAGAATAGCCTGAAGGAGTAACTCTCTGTTGCACATATATATATTGTCACTCCGAGTTATCTCTCGGCATTTCTCACAAGCCTGCTGTAACACAATCTGTCTTCATGTCAGCTGGACCCTGCTTCCCCTAAGCATTGCATCAGTCTTTCTACCATTCTGGGATTTTTCAAACCTAAACCATGACTAACAGCCATGGTAATATGTATAGGACAGGTGGCACCACTCTCTCCATTCAGTCAGGAAGAAAAGGCTCACTATGAAAAGGGCATTATGGCCAGTGTTTCAGAGGGGCCAAATCTGTTCTTTGTACCTGTACCTATGCCTTGTGTGGCAATACTTTCAGGAATTTATGTAATCACAAAAATGAACAGATCTATTATTTGTGTTCTGACGCCAAGTTAACTCATACACAGGCATAACCTTCTCTGGCAAAATCCAAAGAGAACATCTGTCAGAGTGTGTGGAGAGAAATTTTCCCATCTCCACTCCCCAAATGCTCATCCATAATCTTTGTAAGAAAAACGGAAAGATCTAGAGATAAAAATAGGCTTCTCAAATCTTAGGGATCATTTGAGATAAAAAACAATTATTTATGGTTCTGAAAATGACACAGTGCCATTGAACCTAATTTTAAAAAGAAAAATTAAACTTGTACATTAACACTTATAAGGTAGGAGATGACCTCTTTTAGGAGAAAAAAGAAAAGATTATCCTTGTGATTCAGCAGAAGTGTAGGTTTAGGTTACGCTTTGATAATACAGTGTAGATTATTTCTTTTTCTGTAACTCCTGCTTACAGCATTTCAATTCTTTACCATTTCTTCCCTCTTGCCCTCGTCTGCTTCCCCTTCCCCAATGCTTTGTCAGTTCACAGTTTTACCAACTTCTGTTATGTCTGTTCTCTGCCATCTAATTTCCAGATTAAAAAGCTTTTCTCTCCAAGCTAACTCATTTGTTATGTGAAAGCATTCTGTTCCTTTTATCTTCAAATTACTTGAACCAAAGTACATTAATATGATTTTCGGTATTCATTGCAGTCAATGGAAGGGTGTGTTACGTTTTTTTCTTGCTCTTTTGGTTAAAAACTCTAGACATTACATACTTCGGGTATTTTGGGGAGGAAATGTATTTTTTTCTTTTGGAAGAGAAGATGTCAGAGAGTCAGTTTGGCTTTTTTAATATGCATTTTAATTTGGTGCTACTTATTAAAATAATTTAAGATATTGTTCAAAACCAATTTTATGCTATATCACAATTAAAATGAACTATTGAAACCATGATTTAAAGACAAATGTTTCCAGACAAAATGACCAATTTATTTTTTTTCGTATTATAGACATAATTTATATCGAGAACAGAGATTCATTCAATATGTAACTACTTTAAGAAGCAATTGCTAAATAAAAAAGGCACAAAATACAGACTAAAAGACCTGCATATATATAATAATGCAGACATGTAAAAATAATAAGTAGATAGAAATACATGAAAAGATTGTATATCTGTTTAATCCTACCAGTTTTGTACTATTGGAGATTAAGTAACATTTGTATTATTTTATACTGCTTCTGACACTTTAATAAGCTTTTAAAACCAAGCAGAAAATGAAGAGACACTACATAAATTAAGGATTCTATTGGATATCTTTCAAAGACATTATGCTAATTTTCCCAAGAAGAAAGACAGAGAAGGATGTGCCAGACTGAAAACATCAGTTCAAATAAATGATTGTCCTGACACATAAAACTTCAAGCAAAATTGCATATTCACGACTAAGGAAGGATGTTTAAGGAGTAATGATACTCATGTAAGATTTAGAAGGCCCTAGGTGAACTTTCTCTTCTGAAAGATTGCCTTAGTAGGACAGCTACATAAATTTGAAGCCCGATTAAAAAACAAGAAAAAGGCATGAAGCACCTACAGTGTGACTTCAGTGGAATTTAAATACCCAGTGCCCAAATTCTATTATTAAAAATCTGTGTAAACAAATGGTGACCATTGAAGTGCTAAAAAGGTTCTTATTTAGGTATTTCATTAATTTTTTAATTTTACTGAAGTGTTCACCTGACATTCTTCTTCTGGATGTGCCTTAAGTCCTGAAAACCAATTACTATTTTGGCACTTAGATCATTCAGTAATGATCCAAAAGCTCATTGTTCTATCATTTAGGTCTTACTTTGTGTGGGAACTCCAGTTAGAGCCACAACTTTCCTTCACAGCATGGGAATAGGAAGACCTGGCTACTTTCATGCAACAACACTGCGATGCAGCAAATATGAATAAATTTTCTTTTGTGCTTGAGGGAAACCTACATTTGCAATCTCTGCCAGAATATTTTTAACTGTTTTTATGTAAGGACACTTTCAACCTCTCCTGATGAATTTTTACAGATTTATAAAGAACTCAAGTTTATTTGGTTAAAAAATAGGCATAGAGCGAGACTATTACCTAGTATAGCCAAAAATAGGATTCATTTATGAGTCCGTCTCTTTAGACATTTTACAAGAGACAGGTTTTGAATGAAATACCTAAGCAATTTTGAAAACTCTGAACAGACCTGAATACAAAGCATAACTTTTAGATATAAAACAACATGTTCGTTTCAGTAAAGAAAATATGGTTTGGGTTTTGATATTTTTTGGTGGGTTTTTTTTGGGGGGGTAGAGGGTGGTTGTGGTGATGGTGGTGTAATTGTTGGGAGTTTTTGTTTGGTTGGGGTTTCTTGTTGTTTTTTGAATATTTTTTTTCTTTTTTGATTTTTTAATTCAGTTAAAATTAAATAAATTTATCAAGGATTTTGACACCCCAGATTGATTTTAAGAAAATTTATAACTTGAATTTTTTTTTTTTTAAAGTTGGGATTTACTACATAAACAAATGCTAACACTGCAGTCTGGATCTGATCAAAGTAATGAATGCTAAGGAACTGATGTTGTATCTTGAAAATATCCAAAGTAGAAGAAAGACATCAATTGAATATGTTGGATGTGCCTAACTTTAGAATGTAAAACCACAGAAGATCCTATCTGAAATTCTAGACATAGCCTTAATTTACTTGTAATTATTCTCTTACGGATCTGTAAAATTGTAATTAATGCTCCAGTCTTTGAGAGATATCTTATTTTAATGTAATTTCCTTCCTAATAGATGGACCAAAAATCATTAACTGTGTATCTTTGTACATATTAAGAAATATCCAGTATCTGTTACAGGCAGCCTACTTATCCTGTACTTGAAGCTTTTGCAACACATCTGTCTCCTCAAGTGTAATTTCACCAGTAACTAAAAATCCCTTATAAAACCAATATTTAAAAATAATAAAAGTTAATAGCAAAATACATTTAATAATACTGAAGCCAAAGTGGGTATTAGTAAATTGTCATTAAATTGTTCTATGTCATTGAGCACTTTAATAATAATTATACCATTCAATCCTTTTCTACCTTAATGTTTAAGTATGCTAGAAATGTTTGAACTGCAGGATATTTTACTTTTTGCTGACCACAGGCATATTAAAATTAGATGCTTGCCAAAATTACTTAACTTGGCTTCTTCTGTGTGAAAGGAGACAGAGAGGAAATATTTTGCCTCAGTGCCCCCATACAACTGTTAGAAGGAAATGTCCTTTGCTCAATTGGAGATTTGGGTAATTAAAAGGAGTTTTCTGCATGCAGGTGGTCTATGAAGAGGTGCTTAAGATCCTATTTGCATCTAGAAAAGATCTAGGGCTCATTTCCATTTCTCAGATATCCTTAAGCATTAAAGGAAATTTTAGATATTCTAGGCTATCCAAAACTTTCATAGGGATTTTTCAGCCATAACATGGAGACATTTGGAGCCCTTTAACCTTCTGGAGCATCAGGGTCCTCACAGCTATGTGTCAGCAAATAAATCAGTTTGTTAGTGTAATTTTCAGAAGGTTGAATTATCCCTGAGAGGCTGCAGTAGTCACTCCAACAAGTCCAGAGGTCTTCCATATGTCTAAGCAACATACATAGATAGCAAATAAAATTCCAGTAGATGGCATTATATCCCAAGATCTTACACAGTGATTTGCATTAAGAAATACCAAAATCAAGCACTCAAAAAAGCACTTAGTAACTGCAAGTCTTGTCTACATGGAATTTTATTTGCTTATTTTCAGGAACGTGATTCAAGAGCCTTTAAACTGAGACAACTCTCTGTGTTGACTGAGGCAAAAACTTTCCTTGAACAGTTGAACTGAAGGTACTGGACACACTCTGTATTATTTTCAGCTTTCTGACTGTTTAAGTACCTGTTTCAAAGCTCTGCCTAACCCAATTTCAAGGAAGTGATACCTACCACACAGACTGCTTTGATCAAACTTCTCAGGCCATGCTGAACCTACATGGATCTGGACATAAATGCCTTTGATTATGCACTTGTGTTTCCCACATGAGACCAGCTACAGGCATAAAAACTAACTGAATTATGTAGAAGCCACAAGTGTAGGCTCCAGTTTTTCCTGTTCCTTGACTTTTCACAGAATTTGACATCTGGAGTACAGCACCAGCCTGAGATTCAGCCTAAAGTCAAAATTTTCTACCAATCTATTCCAAGTATCAGGAGTCAGCCTTGCAAATCTCACTTGAGAAGCTGAGTGCTAAAATGCAGACAGTGGTAATACTGAATATCACCTAAGCTGTTTTGCTGAATGCCCGTCCAGCACTGCTCCTAATGGGATACAATTAGTTCCAAGAGTTAGTGAATAGTTCTGAGCTTGACAGAATTGACACGTTCGTCACTACTATGTAGTTTCTCACAGTGTATGACCTTGTCTATATAGATCTTTCTTGAAGCTATTAACTGCAATCCCAGGGGATGTTCTACCTTTTCCTGAAATAAGTAAAAACAGAATTATGAGCTAAAAATATTGCTGTAGGAGGTAGCTGACATGAGAAAGTATGAGGACAATGGATACTGAGATAAGAAAGACTTCATTCAGTAATAGACTGGGAAAAAAATTAAACCCCCAGAAATAGACCCAAACTGGCACATGACACAGATTATGAACAACAGCTCAGTTGTGTCAGGGCTGCTCTGGCTGCTGGCTCCAAGTATCCTCCAGGGCCTGGTCTGGGGAATGTGTAAGTCCCAGTAAGGCAGCTAGGGCTGCTGGACCTCTCTACTCCTGCACTGGGAAGTACTGGATGGAGAGAGATGACCAGGTGGAATGTGTCACCCACTCCAGAAAATACCACTTGCTGTGGTAAAAGCCTTATTCCTACTTGCCCTTCTCCAACCCATCCAATTACCCACCTCACTTTTAGAAATATTTGCTTTTTTCCTTGGTGGAGACTCAGAGAGTCTCACTTAGAGGTATACGGGGTGTTTTTGATAAATGCCATTCATTATTAACAGAATTTTCATGTTCAAAAGTCTACTATTTGTCTCCAAAAAAGCAATGCTAAACTGAAACATCTAAGGAAGGATTGCCACTTGCTGAGTGTTGGTAGAAACACTGCGAGTAGTAAAGGAAACACAGAGGAATAACTGTTGTTCATGAATAATGCAGAGAAGATGAAACCAAGAACTAAAGAATCACCTGTGCAAGTCATACTATGCAAAAATACATTTTATCATAAAAGTTATTGATAAATAAAGGCATGGCAATTACAAAAAGTAAAACCATTTAAAGCTGGATCCTCTGTTTCTGTGGCGGTAAAGGCAATGCTATTTCACCTTTTAGTTTTTCTTTTCCTTTTTTTTTTTTTTCCTGAGAAGTGAAAAAAACATGAGTGGTTTACTACATAACCAAAATAACAGTCAGGGGAAAAAAAACAGCAGTTATCAAGGATATGTCCTCCTTGGTAAAAAAGTTTATTTAAAAATGATATCCTTATTAAAAATTAAACTGAAAAACAGGATTTTTCAAAATCATTAGTTTAACTGCATTATCATAAATACAAATAAATTCCATTGACTTCAGTAGCTTACTGTCATTATCTAACAGGTTTATCTTCTCCCTCTGCAATATAAATATGTAAATTCTTTAGTCTATACAGATATAAAACTATACAGGATGCCCTTTCGGAAAGAGATGAAGAACTGACTGTTTCTTGACATTCTTTAATGCACCATCTGATACTTCAAATTTGTCAAAGTAAATACGTGGAATATTAGAATTTGCATAGAGTATTATATAACATAGAAAAGAAACGTCTAAGCCAAAAATAAGTGTTAAAAAATTGAGGAAAATTTGTTTAATAGTATTGAAATCTGTGAAGATCAAACATTGGATTAATTTAAAATCTATGGATTTTGCATTCCTTCCATGACAGTATAAACTCATCTTTATACAATGTTAAAAAAATTACTGAATTCAGACTGAACAGTAGTAACTGCTGCACATTAGTGGACAAAGATTTACTCTTGCCTTTTGCTAGATCTGTAATCAGAAAAAAAAATCCCAAATAACATGCATTTCATTTATTCGTGTAGTTAAATTGAGATAAATGTGCTAAATAAAGTGTGCTGCAGTCTGGTATGACACAGATCTCAACTACTTCCTTCAATAAAAAAATTAGTTCAAATCATTCCCTGCTGCCTTTCTTAGATGAAGCCACAACCCAAATTAAAATGTCTTTAAGCCACACCTCACCATTTCCAGGGCAAAGTAATGCATGGGAATGACAGAAATCAGGGTATTCATTACGGATATCCACATCCCCGTAGCTAAACAGGCACACATGCATCTGCATATAAAATACTAAGCTAATAAAAATCTGCATCTAGTTTAACTAAAGTATTTCAGCTATTCTTTCGCATCGATTTCACTGCTTTTAGAGGTAACATCATCTGGGTAAAATACCTACCAATGTCTGTAGTCTGGTCCCTATTACTGCAAGATGAATGACTTTCAGGCATTTACCCTTAAGCAAGCCATATGAATTGAAAAAGTAACAAGGTAGGAATCATAAAAAGACTTAAGTTGTGTTGTCAGAAGTAAAACACAATCCCTTAATAGGAAATAGGCCTTTTACTCTAATATCATGGTCATATAGTCTTGGTGCACCTTTTCTCCTCCCTGGTTCCTCAGGTCTATTTCTGCCCCTTTTTTTGCCACTTGCCCAATCCTTCCTCTCCTCTGTTGTAACCATTCCCAAAACCTCTGGACTTTGCTCCTTCCTATTTTTAATTTATGTAATTTTAACCATTTTTGCTTATTAATCTCTGAGTTTACACCAGTGAATATTAATAATTTACAGAGTGATTATTAGTAATTTACCGATCTGTCCCGCTTTGTTATTTTTCATGTGTTTGATGATGGGGAGGAGGGTGCAGTGGCAGAGCATCTGTTTTCAGGGACTCATCATATGTGATGCAAAGCTGAAATGAACCTTTCAACATCCATCCATTACCTGAAAACTTTTCATATTCTGCTCAGTATATATTTGCACTTGATCAATATATACATTTAAACTGAGAGCAATTCCTAAGCAATTCATACAAAGGAGAAAAATATTGCTTTCATAAAGAATATTATTCAAACCCCAGCTCCATGAACAATCATAGTAGGAAAGACTTTGAAACATTAGGAAAATATCAAATAAAACACATAAAATTTATTTTTAACAGATATGAAATCTTATTGTTGAAAAGTATGCTGTGAAGGCTACAAACACTGAGGAAAATAGTAACTACTGATTAAAGCAGATCACACTAAAATAAATTTGTTATAGCTACATATTTTCCAGTAAAGTATTTCTGTAGAACTGCTATCACATAAATCTTATTTTGCTCAAAATTTGTATAGAAGACTTACATAAAAGATCTGCCACAAATTACATCCCGCATTTTTTAAAATATAAGCAGATTTAATGGTGTTGAAGTCTTCCATTACATTTTGTGTTCTACACATGTTCACCTGATGAACTCAAAATATTTCAGAGATCATATTAGGGTCATGCTCAAGATGACTGCAGTCAATGGAATGGCAATGGAATCACCAGCATGGACTGGGCTGCAGGGAGCAGCCAGGAGAAGGGAAGGGACTAGGGAGGTATCCCATGGGGAAGGGCACTTTGCAAGTGCATTTCAGGTTGTGTGCACATCCACAAAGACATTCTGTGTGAGGCTCATGAGGGACTTACACCATGGTGTGAAAATAATTGTAAGACATTATTTGTTCTTAGTGGCAGACTTCACTGGGAATTGAAAGTGCTCAGCATCTTGCTGGTCTGGACACAGAGGCTGCTTTACTTAGAACATATGTAACATCAGAAAGAGAAGTGACAAACTGTGCACAGTGTTCGACTACAAAATATACATAAATCCAGTGTTTTGTTCAGTCATTCTGAAGTTAGCCTTATATAGATCATGTATAATTTGTGTACAGAATATATGGATACCTAACTTGCAGGCATTTCATTACTGTCAGACATTAATAGATCAATTTGCTTGTGCATTCCCTGAAAAAAGAATATAAAATTATTTTAGCCAGAATATGCTATTGTAGCTGGTATCATGGAACTAATGGAGAGTGAAGCTGTGACACTTCCTAGAGCTAGCCAAAGGCATGCCATATGGAATAGTAAGGCAATGCAACAAAGACTGTAATGCAGGGAGAAAATGAAAAATCTATCTAAGCTAGAAAAATTATACATCATGCTGTACCTGGAAGTTAATTTCACATTTATGAAGGGAAAGGAAACCATAGATCCTAAATAATTCAGAAAGGTGTACGTTAATGCTCAGGATACTGTGTGTTTACACATTCATCTTCAAACTGCTGAGAAGGCTTGAAATATTTCTCACAACTTCTGGGGCAAGATACCTTTTTGACTGCCAAGTAAATAGCCTAAATTATAAATGCAATTTTCTCATATTTACTTCTAATTAGTGCTTTTAATCAGGAATTCTGCAAAATCAGTATTACTGACAGTAATAGGAACAGAAGGATCTGACTTGGCAATGGAGAAGAGAGTGACAGGCGAAGCAGAGGGTGGCACATTTCCCTTCTGTGTCACTACAGCAATCCCTGAAGCTGCCTCCAGTGGGGTCCTCAGCCACCTCAGTCAGTGACCAGAAGCAGAAAGCCCCCTTACAGCAGGTAGGAGGCATCTATGGCACAATGCCCCTAGAAACATATCCATGCCACAGAAATAAACATTGCTGTGTTAGTACAGGGGTCTCCTGGTTAATGTTTCTCATTAAAAAGTAACCAAGAGTCCTGTAAAAGGCTGTTTCCTAGCATAGAGAACCTTGTTTCTGCACATCAAATGGCAGCTTTTCCAGGAAAAATGGTTAAAATGTCATTTACTTGTGTACAGTACATATTTATGTCTCATATCACTATCATGGAATCATTAAGGTTGGAAAAGACCTCAAGATTTATTGACTGCAGCCCCCTCAAGCCAACACTGAGTGGTACTCCACTAAACTAAACTAAAATGTTCTCAAGGACCATATCTTGATGTACTAAATGTGGTTCAACAGAAACCATCAGAAAAAAATTGCAGGGTACATAAACTTACCTAAACCAAAATCAGTGACAGCAATGTTTTGTTACACTGAATGTCATTTAAGTTTAATCTTGATGACACCACATAGCAAAACAAGAGGGAAACTAAACAGATTGTCAGATTTTTTGTATGTGAATGGCATACATTTGAAGTTTTCTGTGTGTTATAGATACACACCAATTCAAGCTTCTTAAGAAAATAAATATATTTTTATGTAATTTAAATATATGATAATTCCAATCATATACTGATTGGAAAAGTAGTGAATCTTTATTTGGCTTGACTTGTATTTATTGCTTTATATTTAAAAAATAAGGTAAACAGCTGCTCAGAGAAATTATACAAACAAGAAAGAATTTTCTCAGCTGTGCTCTTTAGACCTCTCTCACCAAGAATTAGCATATATAATAACATTAATGAGGAAATGTCAGAATGTTTTAATGCCAACAAAGATGAAATCATATGACAGAATTACACTGAGCTATAAATAATTTTTGTTTTTGTTTATATGTCATCTTTTTTTTTTTTGAAACTGGTAGGAGGGCAAATATCTGATCAGTATTTTATGCTAGGCTGTCTTTCAGACAGCCCATGGATATCTGACAAATTAATAGTTATGCCTATGGACAAAAAATCAGCAGAAGAATTGATGGAAAGCTAGATCATTTTCATTCTTTTTTATTTCAATTTAAAGCTTACAGGCTGCCCTTTTAAAATTTCAAAAGGACTGTATTACCTGCCTTTCAATATGTTAGAAAAAAAAAAACCACACCAAAAAACACTTAGCTTAGTTTTGTATCTAAAACATAAATGTACTAATGGGTAAGATAGTTCATCAAGGCTAATATCTCTGGAATTTTTAGATTTTTTTTCATACATATATATGTAACTCCAATGTGCATTGATGTTGCAGCAAGTAATGGGTACAGCATGTAGCATCTGCATTTAATACTACAGTAGGCAACAGCAACTTACCCATTTAGTTAGGTATTATAGCATGTTAACTGTTTCTAATGCCTTCAAATAAAAATACAGTATATTATTTAGACTTTGTTTCCTTCTCTCCTTATCCTGTGTTGGACAGAAGTCAGGAATTGTTTGTTTCTTATAGGAAAAGTTGTGCAGATAGATGAATATGTAGTAAAGGGAAAACAATCCATCCCATGTGTATAATGAGAAATTAGAAGATTAAACTGCCTCTTTACAGTATAAGAAGTGGTGTTTCTATTTGGTATACTAATCACTGAAGCTTTTGATCAAATGATAAAGATGTGATGGGGAATAATTTATAGAAAAAGAAGAGATTTCAGTGGATTTGTTCCAGAAGTTAAGAATAATTTGTCAGCAAACACAGCAGCTGCATTGTCATGACTGTGATATACTGAATTATAAATCAAGAGAGCGTATGCAACAATACTATATTTTATGTTCAGTATCAATAAATATACTATATTTACAGTTCAAATAAGATTTTTTTACTTCAGAAGCAATGAATTTGATATTATATAAAAGGTACAAACAACTGGGCCAAGTTTAGCTTTGCTGAGTCAACTAGTTCAATGACAGAAAAGGAGTGGTCAGTAGATATGAAACAGAACAGGAGGCTAAAAAGGAGTGAGGTGACTTCTTAACTTCTGCAGGACAGAAGAACAGATAAATGCTAGTTCCTAATCTTGAAAGTATAAGATCCCAATGGAAATGTATCTGAAAAACACTTAGTCACGTGAATGCTTAGGCTTATTCTAAAATTTCCACATGCATACCTCCACAGTTAAGCCTTTTACAGGAAAGTTAAATTTATGCTTTTATGCTTATTAAAGATAGGCATTTGAAGATTAAATACACACACTATGTTTCATTATGTAAACTGTAAATTTGGGTAAGTGATGTTCACATTCACTAATTGTCCCACATGGCCCTTCAGCTGTCTGCTCATTGTATCATTCCGATCTGTCACTTTACTGCAGAATTCAGAATGCTTTAGGCATTTGTAATCAAAATGAAAATACTTAACAACAACATAATTGTTCTGTAGAAATCTGGGGGGTAGGAATCAAACTAAATTATTTGTCTGTGTGAACTGTGAGAAAAGGCTTACCCCACTACATTCTAATCTGCAAAATTACTTTGCTAGTATTAGGATTTTATTTCTTTCCACATTTTAAATTATTTTATCATTTAGATAATTAAATTTATAAATTTATGTTCATTGCTTAATTTAACATTTTATTTAAGGAATCCATCTGCTTTGTATGCCAAAAGCACTATGAAAATGTCAGTCTGAAATAGTTTTCTTTTGAAAAATACTGAACACAACAGTATATACTCTGTGCTTCCAGAAGAAAATGGTGCAAAGATGAATTTCTAAACATTTATAATGTTTATACACTAATTCTTCTGGTAGGTGTAATGCACTGTAAAAAAGAGTCTGAAGAGGCTTTGTCTAGATCTAGTGAAAAAAAAAACCAACCCAAACCTCAAAATCAAAACCTCCTCCTGCTCTACAAGTCATTAAAGTGGAGTGCTGCAGGTTTGGCTGCAGTGTGTAGTCATTTTTTTATAAAACCAATACCTGCATTTTAAAGTAAATTACTACATCATGGAAAAAAAAATAAATAGAAAACAGTATAAGAAAGTTCTTAAACATGAGTATCTGAAGTAAGTATAAAAAATTACTAACACCTCTACATTAAAAGGTGCAATTGTAAGGATAGTTGACACAGGGACACATACACAGAATTATTTTATTAAGGAAAAAAGTAGTTCTCCAACCCACAGCAGTTGTTACACTGTCTTAGATCAATATGGAACATAATAGGAAACATTTTGTGTCCACTCCTGCTCCTGTAACTATCTATTGTCAGCTTTTCTTAAGTTAATCAACTGACATCCAAAAAGTAGCAATATTCTTCCTCTCACATTATTCTAATACTCCAATTCATGCTTTATTTGCTGGCTCCATGATTTCCACAGATTTCTATCAAAAACCTTATTACAGAATGCTTATGTAAGGTTTTTCTTAAGTTGCAGAAGTTTGGTTAAATAGATTATTTCTCTCTTTGGAGTTCTTACTTCTGATGCATGAGACAAAACATAATTAATGTTTACATTTTCAGTATCTTCTGATAAGATCTACTATCTTGATCACTTTATTGGTCCTCTAGAACTTCTGGAAATACCAAGAAATAGCCTGTACTAATTTGACTTCCTTTTTCTTAAGGACCATAACTTGTCATAGGAACGAAAACATAGCACACATTCTAACAGATTGATACCAGTGAATTTTTCAGTGACTCAGCTCTTTCAGTGGCTGTCACATCATCATCATTATCATCATCACCATCATCATCCACGTAAAATTTGCCCTGAGGATAAATACCTCAGGTAGGTATCTTCTTGGATGCTTGGCCTTTACTTCCATTATACACAATGATCTCAGTCACTGATTCCTACAGACTTTTTCAGCTACTACAGGTGGGATCCAGTTGCTGAAACATACTGGTCCAGTTCATTTAGGATCCTCTGGGTTTGCCAACATAGGCACATAGTCTGGTCTGTCAAATCTGCCACAAGATGGATAGAAAAACATCTTTAAAAGATTTTTTCAGTCACTTAAATGTAGACATCCAGCACCACTTCAGATGTTTCTGAACATGTTATTATGCATATTCCAGTGAAGTTGCATTGGGTTTTATTTTCTATGTATTTTCCTTCAACTTGTTTTCATACAATTTAAGTAGTACTCAGGAGCAATCATCACTAAAACCACTTCTCTGCCTGCCCCTAAGTATGAGTACTGTATTTCATACTACTAATTATTTCATCCCCATGTTATTAAATTTTATAGAAAGCCATTTTACTTGACCTGAGATTTCATTGCATAATTGTAGGTTAGAAATTATCTAGTCCCATCCTACTCTGGGACCATTAAACTCTGCATGAGTAAGCAAAATTCAAAATAATTTCCATTTATACATTCTCATTAATCATCCTGTATTTGCCCCCTACTCACTAGTACATGAAACAGAAAAATGTAATCTTACATTTTAAGATTAATTTCCTAGGTTTAATCTCCTAGGTTTAATCTCCTAGGCTGTACCTAAATTCTCAGTAAGATTCTTACTTAATTGGGAGGTTTTTTTCCTTGATCATGTTAATTACCCTCCAAAAATCTTGCACTTATTCTGATACTTTTCATTTTTCTGCTTCCCAACCTCAGTATCATTTGGAACTACAGACAAACAAAACTATTATAAATTTTGTTGAAACATACAGCAAAGTAATTGAAGTTCATGGACATGCAAAGTCAATTTTATTTTTTTCCTGAAATTCTTTCAGGATAACTCAAAGAGTTTATTGCAGTGTAAGAATAAGTAACAAGAAAAAAATCTATATAGCTCCACCATCTTTGAAGCTGAAGTTTATAGACACTTTCTTTAAAGGTGTTTTATTTTCCTTCAATTAGTAGTACTCACTGAAGATAAAGGTTTTGTAACAACTACGCTAAGGCTTTAATGGTTCATTCATCAGTGGGTTTCCTAGATTATTCTACTTTTAAAAATTATTTCTTTTGGTTTTTTCTTTTTGTCTTTTTTTTTTTTTTCCTTTTATCTTTGTTTCTTTTTTTTTTTTTTCCTGCCTTTTCCATCTTTTTAAAGTATAATGACCAGTGGGAGACCGAAATGTTAAAGGTTGATAACTCAAACAACCGGCCATTTGTAAAACGAATGGGTTCTTTGCTGAGGCCAGGTCTGCACCCCCCACATGAAGGAGAAGAGGACAGCTTTTGGCTCTGTGCAGGCAAAACCTCTGATCTGCACACCCATCACCAGAGAATGACCATGAGAAAGTGACCTCTGTTTTGCGACAGGGTTTTGAGCCAGATAAGGGAAAGGCCAATAAGCAGATCCTGAAGGGTGGGATAATGCTTTTGATAGTGCAAATTTTCTCCTGCCTCTAGCTTGAGCAGGTGTCATGTAAGCCTGAAGGCATGTCTGAGAAGACATAACTGGCCTAACTTAGCAGGGTCGAAGAGCTGTCATGTCATTAGAAAGAGCCATAAACCATCAAAGACCCCTGAATGTCCTTCTACCAGCTTTGGATCATTGTAAAACTGCCCCTGCAGCAGTGGTGCTTGGGTGCTCCCACAGGAACATGAAGGTGAATTAACCCATTGAACTTTCTGTTGTTGGGGCTTCTCCCACCTCTGACAGATCAAAACCACAACCATCAGTTTGAGCAACTGACACTGAAACTACGACAATAAAGTCTCATTGCTAGATCCATGTGTTGTGGGTGATATCTCTCCTCTCCACTATCTGCTCTTATCCTTTCTTTCTCTTTCTTTTCCTTATATATTGGTGATATTTTATATACTTAAATATTTGTATATAAGGTGATATTTTTATACTTTTATATTCTTACATTTTTATAGATACTAACCAAAATGGCTACATACCTCCTTTCTATTGCAACCAAATTGTTCCAAAATTAACCTGATACATATACATACAAACACACACACACATATATATATAAACACTAGTCATTTCATTCCAATCCAACTCAAGGGATCCATTAACAAGAACCACAGTTACCCTGTCTCTGGGGCAGGTCGTAATATGAACATAGTCAATCTACTTATCTGCTTTCTCAGCAGGGATATCCTGGACACCTATTTTCATAGCTAAGTCAAAATAATTAACTGCAGATTTTATTCTATATAGAAAAATTGTTATAGATCCTTCTCCTTTATAGGGCTTACATGGAAGATCTTATACCATCAGTTTACTGAAAAACAAAACAGTATAGGTCCCACACTGGAATAACAGAGACCATCAGAGTATCCTTTATATTTAGCCTGACTAAAAACTAACATTACCCCTGCTTCTTCGAGTTACAATTAAAATCTAAGCAAATATTTCAGATGTAAAAGAAATAAAAAATAAATAACAATTTGCATTTTTTCACCCCAAGGTTGTTGTTTTTTTCCCCCATTTATCACAAAGGTAATGTATCTGCTAAAATACAATGTAACTGTGCAATCACTTTGGTTGCACAGTTGATTACACACACACATGATTAGTCCCAGAACTGTTTTAGAGTATCCAACCTACCATTACTGTACTGTTCACTAACTCCATCACCAGAGGGTTTTGTTTCTGAAAACATTTTTGTTTTGACAGGTTGAAACCAAATGACTCCTAGTGGTTCAATGACACCAATATAAGCTTTTTCAGTAAAAAAAAATACCCAGGTAATTCCACTGAGAAAACTCCTGCTCCTCTTTCTCACTCTTTTAGAATTTTCTTATTTTTAATTAGAAACATCCCCCTGAAATCTATCCTGTGCAAAAACTGTACAAGTAAACACACAGATCTTACAGTAATGAAAGATTTCATCTACCCAAATAAATTCTCTATTAATATGGCTTCTCCCTAATCATTTCACTTCTAACTCTCAAAAAAAAAAGGAAAAAAAAAGCTTTTCCACAGCAACTGACACTTCTGGGAAAGAAATAGATGCAAATAGAGGATGGTATTTTAATTAGTATACTTTAAATTGCAAGATAGCTGCCTTAATTGATTTCAAATAGCATGGCAAAACATTAAGACAAAGAGAAATAGCATCCTCATTTAACGCTCGTTTAATAGGAATCACTGATTTTAAATTCCAGTGAAGCTGTTTTCATGGAGTTTCTTACAACCATGCCTGAAGAACAGTTTAATTTTGAAACAAATCTAGTTACGACAATGAAAACTCTTCAGTGAAAATGTTCTTAAACAGGTTTCAGCTTTGCTGCAAGGCTTACATTTCAGACTCTAAGCTAAGTAACAAGATCAGATCTTTTTCTATAAGCAGAGATCTACTTTTTAACAAGTGTTCTTTTATTTGTGCCTTGCAGGTTGGCAAAATTGGATTAATCTCTCTCTGACGCAAGCATGTCTCACAGTGATGGATTCAAACTATGTCTTTGGCTTTTAAATTAATCCAGAGTTTTGTTACTTGAACTGTGTTTTCTGTGCAGAACCAAAGGGTCCCTGTAACAGCCAGACACCAGTCTCCAAACACTGCATACGTGGAGGCAAAAGCAAGAGTCCTCTCACATTCTCTGGGACTCAAAACTGCAGAAAGATTCTGACTTTTGTCTAATTTTAAATATTCTCCCATATTAAAGGTAGTCATATATTTCATATATACCCAGCCCTTAAATGCACTTGCTGAATGCACTATTTTCCAAATGGAATAACCTAAAAGTGTGATTAATGTATTTCCAGAGAAATCATATAGAATGTCCTTTAAAATACTGTAAATCTATGTGATCAGAAGGGCTGGTATGGATGCAAACAATAATCACCTAATTTCCATTTCGGAGATGTTTCTCTAAGCAATGTCTTCTAACACTAAAAATTCTCAGCTTATAGAATTCTTGGCCTTCGAGTAAATGCCTGGCTCTGTCAAATCTGACAAATACTGAGGTCAATATAATGAAAAGCAATACTTAGTGACATTTTTAATCATTATTTTCATATACTTGTTGGTGTTTGAGCAATTTGTGGAATTCCATCAAACTTTAAACTGACATCTCTTTCACTTTTTCATTCCATCAAATATGAAGGGCGAAAGGGGAATCAATGTGCTTAATAGAGCTTGAAATGAACCTGACTTTTTGTTTTGCAACCATGTTTTTGTGCTCAAATCCTCAACACACACTAATGAAATAAAGACAGACCAAATTTCTATTATGGCAATAGAATTTGTCAGATGTCACAGAATCAGCTCAAGAAGATGAGGATTAAGTTGAAAAAATGCATGACAGGTTACAGGTTCATCCTGTTTAGCCTTTTATAAACTTGTTTTCTTCACCAGATTTATAAAAGCAAGCAGGAATAAGGGGAAAAAAGTTGTATGACAAACATTACAAGTGAAAAATCTGTTCTTAAACTGCAGTACAAATATTATATATAGGATATTCTACAAACAGCTTGCTGGGTAATTGAAGTACAGCAGTAGGCTACACATTTATAATGTATGAATGCACAGTCACAGCACAAAGCTGCTCAAAGACCGAGGCTACTCAGGCAGGCCAGTGCTGGGAATCCCAGATAATACAGGCACCCTGCATGGAGCTACAGCTATCTTAGGAAAATCATTATGCCTGCCTGTCACAGGATGAAGACCCATGGCTGGACTTCAAAGATGATTGGAATGAAAGGTTTTCTTTTTTTCAAAAACTAATTTTCAAGAAGTTTTTTTCAATCCAAGAAGTCACTGAAAAGATGCTGGACTGAAATATATAGGAAGGAAAACACCTTGCTAAGAACAAAGGGAGTGGATCTTTTCACAAGATAAATCTTCATCATCCAAAATTCCATGTTTTCCCCATTTACAGTCTGATCTTATTCTATTTTACTAGTTTTTACTCCAAAGAAGTTAAGAGACTCCTAACCTTCAGTGTCATTTAATATGCTAATTTGGAAAAGAAAGATTTCAGTACAGTATCCAGCTAACTTCAGGGCTCTTTGTGGTGTGAAACCCTTCACAAGCAATTTGCAGTTATCTAGAATCAAGTGTTTTAGCTCAGTCCATACTCAATACTATTTCAATCATTGTGTGATGGTATTTGGAGAATATTTAATCATATATTCTCTGCTACATGAATTGAAAATTATCTGATACTTCCTCTATTGTACCATGTTAATAATTCCCAAATCATGAACCAGGAAATCAATCATTAAGTTTGAATGGAAAGGGAGAAAAAATGGGGCTTGTTACAATACATTTTGAATGTTTGAATTTGATCTACACTTATAAAAAATACATTAATAAAGAAATAAATGTGCTGGTTTTTTAATATATTTATGCAAAACTTAGGAGTTTCTTTGTTGACAAATGCAGTTTGTATTTAGCATGTTTATGAAAGTCATCTGACATATTTGGAGAAAAAAAGACCACTGTACTGTATTCAGGCATTGCTCTTTCTTACGTGAAGAACTCATCCTGTAGAATTATTTGCCAGGAACACAAGCCCTTGGAACACAATATGCTCTCAAGTAACTTTGCAGCAAATGTCTACCACGATAAAGAATCAGCATGTAAGACCTTCTCTCCTAAGAACCTGTGTCTTCTCCGTGTTGAGAGAAATGTGACAACTACCACAATGACTGGGGCCAGCTAAACTACCGTCCAAAACAAACAAAATACAGATATCTGCTCAGCACATGACTTCTAATTCCAAGACTGTACTATAAAAACACAATCTTATCCTGAAATCACTGAAACATTTAAATTAAAAGATTCTAAAAGTGGTCAGTAATCATTTTTCTTATATTTCAAAGTCGAACTTCATGGATCCTTTTGGTTTCCTTTCAATCCAGGATGTTCTATGAACCCTTAAAATTCCATTAAAGTTCTGTACAAGAACACTGCTAATAAGAAACTATTCAGAAAATTTATTTGTTTCTTTTAAATATTCATTTCTCTGCATCAGAAATTAAATTAGTACCAGGAAATTATTCTTTTTAAAAAATCTGTTTTTCATCCCTAAGGATTTTTATATAAAGCAAAATTGTCCATTAAAATCAACATAATAGCAATGCATTTTTTCCCATTAAAAAGTGATATTGCAATTAAAATTTTAATTGGAAACGTTAATAATTTTAATTTACTAAGCCTAAGAGTTGGGACACATACAAGAATATATTTTGCTTGTTTTTAAAATGGAATTTTCTAACGCTTGTATTCTTCAAAATACAGGTAATTTTTTTTTGAGGAGAACAGTTTCAGCTTTCATCTCTCCTTCAATATACACTACAAATGGCAATAATTAAATTCTGTATCTACCTCTGCTAAGTATCTGATTATTGAAAAGTCATTAAAACACCACCCACTTTATAGGGCTATCCTCTGAAGGTATTTCAAATAAAATTCAAATAAAGAATGAAAGTAGAACATATGATGCTATTTCCCTTTCCTATTTCCCTTTCACTCCCTGGAAAGCTTCTGATATAAATAAACAAAAATCAATTAGATAATTGATTAATAAAGTCAGGCAAAAAGTCATTTATTTCACACAGCTAGCTATTTAAAACATGTGGGTTGTCATTTAGCAAAAATGTTTTGGAGAACAATCCTGTAGTCCCAAGGACATAAAAGTAATCCATAAGCTTGCATATGTTTAAGTAAAGAAATTCTCACAGAAACTAGGAAATTAAGTTTCTACTGAACAAAGGTAATAGCTGTATTTGTCAATATTAATTTTTATATAGCTGCCACAGTATTTTGGGACTAGACTGTTTTCCTTGATAATTTCTTCTTTCAGGTAGATTTACAATCACTAATAAAAAGTCACAGCTGTAAGAGAATTCAAGAGACTCAAGAAACATCTTGTTGCTTTTCTACTTTGTTACAAACAATGTAGGCTAAATTATATAGTTGATGAAACATGACTAACCAGAAAAAAAATTGAGGGCTGTGGTAAGAAAGATACTATTTTTCCTGTTTTCTGTGGAGCAAGTAAATTCCTGGCCTAGAGTACTTTATCATACAATGTCAATACCAATAGATTTCACACAGAGTTTTCCATCAAGTTTTAGTACTGTTTCATTATTAAATGGCATCTCTTCCACCTATAATAGTACCAAGTTCTAAAAAGTTCTTGATCATTTGTTTTTACAGTATTTTTCTTTTAGCCTTTCACAAAGTGTTTTTAGGCTGCAAATGCGAAATAACTGATTACATTGAACCCTGGCACCTATGAAACCTTTTAACCCTGGCAACACAAAGATAAACGTATAAGATAAAAGGTTCATCTTTTATCACTGCATATCTAAGCAAAACTGTTATTTTAAATGTACACACTGAATTACAAAAAAGACCAAAAAGAGTACACACTGAAATACACAAAAAGTGAAGTCAATGAAATGTGATACTTTGGACTGGAACATATATGTAGCAGATTATTACAGGTACTGAAAGAACAGCCGGATCACTCTTTTCCACCACCTCAACGGCCTTTTAAGCCTAAGCTGAACCATTTTAATTCTTCTCCATGTCTTAAAAGAACAAAACCCAATCTTTTTTGCTGCTATATATAAAAAATATCAGTTTTCTGTTGTTGTTGTTTTATTCTAAATTTATTTATCGTTAGGAAAGAACACCCCAAGCTAATTTTATTGAGAAACAGATTAATAATGTCCTTTCAGTTATTGACACCTGAATTCTTCTAGACTCAGTTTTATTTTATATGTTTAATCGAACAGAAACATGCTCACTGAACCATAGTGAAAAAGACACTGGGGTTAAAAAATTGTTTGCTCAAGGCTCCACCTCAATTGCAAACCAAATGGTAAGTTAAGTTATGGACCCTAAACAGAAGATAGGCCTGAGACAGTGACCTCCAACCTTCTGCACTATTACAGTGTCAAAGTGCAGGCATTGTTCCCCTTTTTGGGCTGAGAGCAGCCCTTCCAAATTCACACAGTTGATTTCTGGATACAAGACAGGCCTTCATGAAATTTATGCCAATTTATAAGTTTACCTCCTTTACCTTCTCAAATGGTCAGTTTATACAATGAAAATTTATTATCAAGGATTAAACAAAGTAATGGAAAATAAATTTTAAAAAAAGCCTCATCTCATCCCTCTTTGTGTTCATTCAAATACACCAGAAAAAAAATATAAGAAAAAGCAAGGAGAAATAAAAAGTAACGAGAAGATTATGTTCCTTACACATCAATTTTTCCTTCCCCATCGACAAAAATATCCTGAAAAAATGTCTTTTTTTTCCCCAACAATAATTACTAAAAAGCTTTCAAATCTTTTAAAAAGTGTCCAGGAACTGCACAAGAAAATATCATTTCTCTCAGGAGCGCCAAAATATAGCAAGAGTTACAGAAAAGAGGGAAACAGCATCTGCAAGCCCTTGACTTCCTCTTTGTAATCAACAGGAAGAATCAAAACAAATGGCAATGGAAACTTATTAAAAACAAGGAAAAATGAATTCATGAAAACTAAACTTTTAATGTGAGCCGCCTCTGTATCTATTTACTTATTTGAATATGATTATGATAAGACATTACTATCAAGAATTTTAAAAATTATTTTTGCTTTTTTTTCTGATTTGTTTAGCTGCTTTCCAAATTAATAACACCAGCATATGACGTACTTTACTTCAGTGTTTTCCACTAGAGCAGTGTTTTTCACTAGAGCATATTAGGAAAATACATAGTGTGAAAAAAACCTGAAACCACAAATTTGGCCTTTTGAAGGTTCTATTTTAAAAATTACTCAAAATACAAGAACAAAAACATCAATTGACATCTCCTGTACTAATAAATTTATAAAATTGAATAAAACTGAAACGATTAAGTTGTTCTATTATGCGATGGCATAATATAATTCACAAACATATTTTATCATCCCTGGTTAGGGGAAGCTCTCTCATCTATAGCAGTTGGCATTACATTTATATTTGCTAGCATTAACAAAAGCTGGATAAAAGTTCTGTAAAACTGTGTAGTTTCTGTCAGCTGGACTAAAAATTGTCAAATTTAGACTATTAAAATGTCATACATATTTAAAATATTTTAAAATAACACAATTCATATTTACAATGTTGTGAATAAGAAACCACACATCAAAGTGATTTTTTAATTATACGAAAAAAATACAGAAGATAACCAAAGGATTAAAAGGTCTACAAGCTTTAAAAACTTTCTGCTGAAGACTTTACAATTCAATTGTGTTTTTAAAACAAGTCTTTCTTTTAGCAAACTTTTACAGAAATATCTTGAAGGCATGAAAAATTAAATAACATAACTAACCAGTCCTTTGATGTTAGGTACTTGCGCCCCTGAAATATTTCATTTAATTGCAACAGCTTTGAAAAAGAACATTTCAAAATATCCTGCTTAAATATTAAAATGTTTATTAGCTTCCTCATATTTCAACACACTTGATTACATTTTATTAAAAACTCTTCACCTGAATACTGTCAAATGGGGAGAATGAGACAAAGTATACATGAGGCACAAAAAAAAAGCCTCAGCAATGTTATTTTAAATACAAGTTTAGTAACATGTGCAAGAGGTAAGAAATTAGCACTGAAACAAAATTCCAATAAACCACCAATAATGTGCATTTAATACCCATAATTCCAGCTCAACAGATGTAGGAAGACAAGCTTCCAGGGAACAGTACTCATTATTCATATAATTTGTAAAAATGCTGGTAGACATTACATAGGCACTAGGGACAGAATAAAATCACACTGGATTTGAACCTGTTTAAGCAAATCAGAAGTCTGTTTTTGTAAATTATATAACTGAGACTTTAGACTTGAGAACATGAAGGATACCATATAATTGCTATTTCTTTCTGAAAATGGTACGGTGAATCAGCTCAAGGTTTGAGTGATTTTTATGCTCCCCAGGGTAGATGAAGCTTTGTTGACACATCAAGGGAAAGCTTGCAGGTATTTCATCTGTCTTTTCTGGTCTGTTAAGTCCCTGATATAAAATTCATAATGGAAAAAATGTGGAAACAAATATCCTTTTGATTAGCTACTTATTTTCCTGAATTGATTCCTCCTCACTAACTAAGTAATCACTGATTAAATAAAAGCTTCCAAGTTGAGAGATGACTTAGTTATTAATAGCTTATAAAAGATATCTTTTAAAAAAACATAAATTGCAATTATTGACTAATTTTTGAAATGTGCTCAGGATGGTTCTTTATTTTCTAATTTAAATTTACTTCCAAAGTAATTATAAGCTAACTAAAAGCTGTGTCCAAATATTCTTTTAGAAATGTAGTTGGGATGGGCAAGAAAAGCATGGAAGATTATGTATTGTCTTTAAGTATCTATATATTTATATAATTTAACACATAATGGTCTGGATGTCTATTTCTTCTGATGTAAAGAACAAGAACAACAAAAAAAGAATTCAAGACTAAGGTGATGAGAGGATTAAAGATGAAGTCTCAAAATGCTATTTCCAGCTCCAGCAGGAAGAAAATACCAACAAAAATTGTGGAAAGACTAACAGGAAGCCAGGAGGAGAGGATGAATCTCTCTTTCAGAAACAATTTCTGCAGCAGCACAGAGGGTGTCTGGTCAAGGGACATTCAGTTTCTCGTTTTTTAGCTCAGCTTCTTTTTATTCTGTCTCCCCACCTTTTAATGGTGCTATTTTTTTTTTAACAAAGTGAAATTGTGTAATAAAAATTACAACATTCATAAAGCAATAGCAATACAGAAACACCTACAGATATGTGAGAGCCGTACATCAGACAAAAAGTTGCAGAAGCCTGATACAAGGCTGTTGGTTTTAAAGCATTCACACAAAACCTTGAGAAGCCATTAGCATTAGAGGTGTATTTGAGTTATAGAAACAACCTGACCTTTTCAGGGATTTACCAGTATTTATTGGCACTCCAAATGGCATTTCTATTGTTAAATGAAAAGCTAAATACCGGAAGCTGTCAATGGAGTAGTTATGAGGACAGCACCTGATCACAGGATACATAAATTACTTTATCATAGCTTCACTGTGTAATTCAGGATTTCTTGATGATCACACTAAACACCCGTTAAGTCTCTATAGCCAATTTTTAGAAACTCTTCACTTAAAATACCTTGTCCAACTAATTATAAAACTAACCTTTTCAGTATTATTTAGTCCACAATGCTAATTCTTTTGCAAAGCCTTAATGAGAAAATCACCAATGCAACAAACTCCAACCATTAGTCTTTATGTTTCGCATCTCCAATTTATAGAATGCTAATGTTTCACAACCTTAATACATTTTTTTAGTTATAAATTGTATTTATTTACATTTTCTAATTTAAGTTCAATTAGTACAATTGATAAATTTATTTTAAATAATATGTTAGGCTTTACAAATTAAAAATATTTATTAAGAATTTACAAATCTTAATACTAAATTTACAATCTAAGCCTACAGTTTTTAAGGCTATAATGCACGAGCTCTCAAGGCTCCTGACTGTACATCTTGGGTAGGTCCATGTTAGTGAAGGATCACTTTCAGTATGTTCACAGCTTGCCATCAGCTGACAAAGGACTTTTTCAGACTGCTACACACCAGCATATAAAATTTTCCTCTTCCACAAGATAGTAATTTTTAAAAAGACATTTATATAAAAGTTTATTAGCTCAATATCACTACTTTTAAAATTAAAACAATTCTTAATTATGTTATTAATATGACGTAAACTAAGCTATGTTTTGCAATCTGAAAAGTGTGCCATTTGTGCATGTCAGGAATGAAAAACCTTTTTTAAATATTCACAAAAGCAGTACAGACAACTTCAATATCTTGTCTAATTTTTCCATCATAAAGGAAGTCCAACAACATCAATTCCTCAGAAATTCTTCATCATTACACATTAAAAAGTTTTTTTCTCTAAGGACATATTTTTATTTAACTATAGCTATTTAACTATAAAGTGACTTGCATGTGCTTTGGGACTAGAGTTTATGGTTTGAAAATGACAGTCAAACAGCAAATATATTTGAAAAGTGGAAATACAATCCACATTTACAACGAAGTCATTGATTACATACATATACACATCAATTAGCTAACACTAATTCTTTCATTTTTTTTTAATTACTGGAAAAAAATTCTCTACCATGAGAATCAGGTACATTCTTCTACCTTAGGTTTTTCAAGATTATTGTAAACTGAACATAAACTAAAGCAATTTTACATCAGCTAAAATTTTATCTTAATAAATTTTATTTCTCACTTATATTTTCTGTGTTTCTCCATTTTCTCAAGGTCTCCAAAATGGAAATTCCATAATAATGGAAGAATGTCTTTCCTTGTGCTATTTCCAGGAAGAACCAGACTTCTGAGCAAGTATTTGCCCCATGTAATTTCAAAACCCATAGTTGTTTAGATTCAAAAATTTCATAGGTAGAAGTAATAGAATTCCATAAGTCAAAAAAAGCAGTTTAACCAGGCACTGGCAATCAGACTCATTAAAAATCATGGCCCAAAAATTGAATTCTTTGCAATTTAAAAACCCATCTAATAATAATTATTTTTTTCTTAAAAGAAAAATAAAACAAAATGTGCTTAGCTGCTGCTATGGTTTCAGCAAGAGAAGCTATACAGTCTAAATTACTGTATAAGCCTTTAATCAATCAATTCATTTCAACCAGAAGAAAAGAAATCTTCCACCCACAACATCTGGGGTGTGGACTTTTTTCATTTTTTTTCCCAAATGCAAGCACATTAAGATGTAATACAGTACTTGCCATGCTAGAATTGGAAGAAGAAAAATTATTTATGTTTTTCCTTTGTACTAGAAGATGAAAAAGAAATACAGCTGATGATGAGGCAATAAGAATTAACAATGAATACTTATGTACATATTTGCTACCAACAAAGTGCTCTCATCAAGGAATAAAACGGAAAATAAGGAAGAGACAAAATTCATTATTGGTGATAATGAAAAATATGTTAATAATGCTAATCTTGTGTATTAATGATAGATTAAAAATTTGTCATATAATAAGGTTTTCACATAACTGAGTTAGCTCAATCTTTTTTGTTTTTTAGAAGAGGCACATCCATTCACCTAGCAATAATGTTTCATCCAGCAGTGCCAGTGCAGTTCCACTTTGCTTTTTCCATATCAATTATGTGCAGTTCAAGGAAAATGTAACACCCACACAGTATTTGCCCTGCTGATTAAATAATATCCCATGTTTAACAAATTGCTCAGATTTCTAGATAAATCAAAAAGAAACCACAGGCAAGGCTGTTTACACCTGCTTTCTCCGTAGGGTTGCTAAACAAAAACACCTGCAACAAGAACAACAGATTTTATTGACCCAGTCTGACACAACAAAGCATAATGTCAGCTCTAATAGACAATTTAAAATCTAACACAAACATAAAAGAGAAGCAAAAGCAATTTAATTTAAAAAACACACAAAAATAAAGCATGTTAAAAAATGAAGGTGATTTTTCTCCCCATCAGCTCTATCTAGCTAGGTGAGGAAGGCATCTGAAACATCAATCCTTTCTATGTCCCCTATGTTCCCTTCCTCATGTGCCAGCATGTCCACCTTTTTCCTTTAGTCTTCCTTCCACTGTACGTCTATAAACCCATCTTGTTGTTTTTATTAACACTCTCCAGACTCAATTCCAAGTGGGCGTTGGCTTTCCTAAGGAAGCCCTGCATGCTCAGATGGCACCTCTACAGCCATCCTGGGTCACCTTGACCACGTTCCTACCTCTGGCATCCTCTTTCTGTACAGAGTATGATTGTTCATCTATGCAGATCTACTGCCATGTATGTTTTGTCTGACCTCTTGCTTATGAGGGCAGACCACTGTTGAACCCAGAGGAGCTATTCCTTGAAAATTGACAAGCTCTCCTGCAGCCTTATTTTCTCCATGGTAAACATTCCATCTCATTAACTCAAGCTCAGCAAGTCAAGTCCCATGTTAAGGTTTGGGATCCTGCTATTTCTCTTTCTCCTCTGAATATTCTGAACTCCACCATCTTGTGTTTGCTGCAGCCAAAACCCTCATAATTATGACTAGCTCTTTGGAAAGTGTGAAGTTTATTAGAGTATCTTCCTTCCTCAGCTCCTTGGGCATTTTTATTAGAAAGTTTTCATCCCAGGACTGCAGAAGCCTGGATTGCTTGATCTCTGTTATTCTTGCCTTGCTTTTCCAGCAATTATCAGAATGATTGAAGTCACCCATGATGACCATGATACTGAAAACAGTTTTTTCTCATTACCTGAGGAAAGGCTCATCTACTTCTTCCTGTAGCAGGCATGTACAATAATGTTGTCTGAAACAAACACCTACTTTCTTAACCCATAAGCCCTCATATGGCCCATCATCCATCCCCACATGCTTTGTCATACAAACAACAATTCCCACTCCTCACATTCCTTCCTGGTTTTGCCTTCCTAGTAGAGTTTCCATCCATTCATTGCAGCACACCAGTCATGGAATCAATAAAGATTTTTTTTTCATTTAAAGCTCTTATTTAGATAAAATAAATTTAGGGAATAGTGTAAACTATGCAAGTGCATCATTAAAATATTTATCCAAATCTTTAAGCAATTAATTATGAAATTTTAACAGGAGAAGGTGGAAGCCAATAACATCTGGATTCAGAACATTAACTAACTCTGTGGCGTGTCTTTTTTTTATTCTACACAATCCATAAAAACTGCATTAATTGACAGGGGGAAAATATCATTTGAAATACTATCATTAAGATACATAGCAAATGTTTCCACATTTTCGTGACTCTTTTTTTTCCTCATTTTTGTGACATGATTAAGGCAGTCATGAGAGTATGAACCTAATTCAATGCTGCCAAATTGCATGACTTTGGATAATGAGAGGTATCCTATTCTGGAACTGCATTCCCTGCAATGTGGTGGAAATAACTCACCATCACATATTGAAGCAGAGCCTTTATGAGCCCTTCTGAAAAGGATAAACTGAGGATTAGGAAATACCTGCATACTAAATTGTGTCAGTGTGGTCTCCCCACTCTCCTTAACCTGACCTTTATGTCCTGTAACCCTGCTTAAGTGGTAACAAGAAGTGTTGTGGTCATTGGTGTGATGGATTGGTGGCTGCATCCAGCTCAAAGTGGGGACATTTGGGTAACAAGACAATAAGGGCTAACCTGACCAATGTGCCCACCTAAACACGGTGCTGGTTAGTGTCCAACTCCAGCCAAGTTTGGAAGAAACTAACATCTCTAGTCAGTATGCAAATAAGACTGTATGTCAACCACCCCACTCCATAAATAGTGAGCAGCCCAGGGCCTGCTGGGCTTTCCTGCATGGCAGAGGCTGCATGCCAGGATCTCCCCTTCAGCAGAAACACCTCTCAAGGTTACTCCTTGAGGTTGAGAGAAGCCTTATCATGTCAGATACTCAGTAAGTGAATTGGGAGTAAGTGCACTGAAACTGAAATCTTAGATAGTGGCATGAAGGACAGATTGTGCATATAGAAACTTTTAGACCTACACAAATGACTAAGCCTGGGACTAAGTCTGGATCCAGCTGCATCTAAACTCTTCTCTGAGAAGGAGCTGAGAACACAAGGGGATCTTTTCTGAACCTCATAACTCTGTGGGAAGGCCTCCTAAGCAGTTTTGTCTGACCCTATCCTCTTTGCAGTAAATAATCAAGTGTACCTTGTGACTATTTCACAGGAGTTACAAAAGTAACCACTAGAACCACTTTTATGGTGTGGAAAAAGTGGAATTTACCTTGAGGATAACTGAGGTAGGTCTTTCCCAGAACTTTATAAATCTCTACAGTTTTTCCTGAGTCTTTTTACTAATAACTCTTTTACTAAGAATTATTAGTAAAACTCTTTTACTAAGAGTTTTACTCTTGTATTAAGCATAGGAAGTGGTTATGTTAGGACAAGGCTCAGCACTGCAACAGGCTGAAACTAGGTATTTTGCAATGTGTAGTTTCCCTGAATGATGATTTCCCCAGCTGTTCCCAAAGTCACAGAGATGGACCTGTGGGAACTCAGGATATGCACAGAAAATAACACTCTGGAGAAAGTGATAATATTCTACAGATAATAACTGTTGTTTTGTTCAGAGTTTTCTACCTTTTCTTATGCATAGCAGCTCAATAGTTTTCTTAGCATCATCTGGAAAATTAATAACGCACATGGTTCATGTTCTGTAAGATCCTGTTCTCTCCATTTTGACTGCCATGTATCTTTATTTAGATAAATGTACATATTTATGCCTGTACACACATTGTTATATACTTAGAGTTTACATTCTTCTTAGGCACAAGACTGGCCTAAACTGAAAAGCTAAATCTAATTAGGAAACAAAAATTAAGTATTCTTCCTCCTAAGTCCCTTGACAGGTCTGATTTAATAGTTATTCTAAAAACATGCCTCACTAGGGATTGTGTTTCCACCACTTATCATTTCTACTAAATACCATGTTGGTCAAACCTATATTTTGTAAAAGATTGCAATAAACACCAGCAGCTGCAACAGTCTACAGTCTACAATAGATACTGAGCTAAAGGCTAAAGATAATAAAGGACCTAAGGGTATGTTGGGAAGCACACAGATCTAATAACTAGGGAATCCAGGTTTAGGTTGTAGTTCTTATCTCAAAGATTTTTTGTTTCACCCACTGAAGGTTTAATATAAAATTAATCAGTCCTATGAGAAAGGAATGGAAACTTCAGTTTCAAGGTCCTCATGTCATCAATGTTATAAAATATACACTAGAGTTGTGTTTCTTCTTTCTTGCATCCTTTATCACTCATTGAAATTGGAATACTGAGCAATGGCAAAACTTCAGCAGGACCTGCATGTCTCTCTATTTCAAAAGGCTACAGAGATAAAATTAAGTTCCTGGGAAGTAAGAAGCATAAGTTTTGACAGCCTTAAGCAGATGAAGAAACAGGATCTGGATTTCCCATTGAAGTGTGTTTACCACTAGCAGGCAGCCAAACTTAAAATTCACCTGCTCACTTCCCTCAGGCCCATTAAGATGCGGGAAGAGGAATGGAAGTATAAAACCAAGAAGACTTGTGTGTAAAGATAACCATTGTTTAAAAAATGAAGGATTGGTAGAAGAAGAAGAAGAGAGAAATAAAACAGGTGATACAAAGGCAATCACTCACCGTGTCCCACAGCCAGACTGATACCCAGCCAGTGTCTGAGTAAATGATGGCTATCAATACTCAACTCCATTATGCTGCATGTTATTGTGAACATGACATTTTATGGTGTGGAATATCTCTTCGGTTAGTTCAGGTCATCTGCCTGGTTGTGTTCCCTCACAAACACCTGTGTACACACCAATTGTTCACTAAGGGACAGAATGGGAAAATGAGATGGCCTTGACATCCTGCACACTGTTAAGCATGACAACACTGTTCTAGCTGCAAATCTAAACCAGCACTGAGCTGCTATGGAGAAAATTAACTCCATGCCAGCCAAATTCACTAGAGTAAAACCTCAGACAGTTGGCAGCATGTAGGATGGAGAAAACAAAATTACCTTCACCCTTTGGAGGAAAAGAATAAGTAACAATCCCATATCAACAGAGGATTCTGAGGTAAAAGAGATGAGCGAGTGCCAAGGTAGAAGACCAGCAGGCTTGCAAGTCTCTATATTTTAGATATCCTTATTGATTTTGGCTAGATTTTTTCATTCTGTCAGCATTCTTGTATTCAAGAGAACTGGTACCTAAAATAAATATTTGGAAATCAGGAACTGAAGTGACAAATATTACATCTGATTTCATGACAGTCACTGTAAGTGGCAATTATGACATTGCAGTTACTAAATGGAATGACTGATATTAAAAAAGTGAAAATTTCTTTCTACCTGATGTGCTTCCTCCTAAGGTGTAAGGGCAAATTTCTCAAATGAGGAACTTCTCTACCTTCACTGAACCAAATCTCTGACTGACAAACCTTATGCCATGGCCAGGGCTGACAGGTGGGCACTGAGGGGTGCCCACACACAGACACTGTAAGAGTGAGGACCTAAGAAAGGCTGGAGGTGGAGACATCAGATGGCAGGATGACTTACCTATCAAGAATTAACAAATTTTATAATTAAAAAAAAACACACTGATTGCTGTGAAATTATTAATATCTGACAAATTATCAGTAAGTTGTTTTGTTATCAAGCTTTAAAATTCACATTTCTATATTACGATTCTGACATTTTAAACAAAAGATTTAATCAGAACTTTTAGGCTGATTAGGCAAAATCTGTCTTCTTTCCTGTAATACTGAACTCTCTTTGACCTTCTTTAAGCCAACTCTTGACATGCAGTGGTAGATCAGAATGTGTTAAAAGGCAGTATGGACCAGAGAGTCAGTATTCCACTGTAATCAGTATCTTATTAGTGAAAGATTATGAAGTAATATTTTAAAGGTTACTTTTGGGTGGATTATCTGCCTACTTATCCATCTTTCCAAAGGGAAAGTCAGCATAAAATACAGCAGATTCTCATCTCAAAGTACACCAATAACAACCAAAAATACATGAAAAAGGCTTAGACACTCTATGTATTACAGATTGTGTATTGAAGCAGACAGAAACTGAATGATTTGCCCAAGGCTGCACAGGAAGCCTGCAATAACTGAATCAAGACTTGGCTGTAATGCTTTTTTCTACATTGTGAGTCCACTTGCAAATTCCTTGAGAGACAGAATGACTTCCTTGGGGAATCAGCCTACCTTCTGCCTCTCCAGACTGCCAGAGCTGACCAGCTGCAGGAGTCAGTACACCTCCTGGGAGACAAAGTGCTTGAGGGATTTGTACTTCCTCCAACCCAGTGAGAGATGGAATTAATGTGAATTACTCTGAAATAAGGATGCAATCTGCCAGTCAGTGTGTACGTATAAATCTCACAAACAAGAATACACATTTTATAAACCTAAACAAAGACTTGATGACTTTCCTCATATTATTCCCTGCCAACTTTGCCTAATGATATCTAAAATATATCTCTGCATTGACAGAAATATATGTTATTTATTCTAGCAGAAAAAATTAAATTTATACTCTTTTATAAACTGATACAGAAAGCATTTCATACAGTCATAACCATTTACAGTCTGCATTATTAACCACTTGAATTCTGAGTAAATTTCAGGTTTAAATATGCAAAGGTAGAAAAAAAAAAATCACCCCCTGTTTGACAATGCATAAAGCCCTTTTTTAACATAAAACACCTTTCTAATAATTGGTACGACTATAGTTCTAGTGTAGTCATAAGCAAATCCTATTTTCAAAACTTCTTTCAAGACATGCAAAGAAAGATATAATGGCTGGATATCGGAGAATTTTGAATTTTACTCTTAAACTCTGAATGTAGTAAAGTAAATCTATTTTTCATGAAATCAGGAATCTGAAAGCACAAGGATGACAGTAAGAATGGCTGTGTATCAGGCTGCTTTCTGCGACCGGATAGACACGAAGAAGTACGTGCTTACCTAACAGATACTATTTCTATTGCTAGAGAAAAAGAATACATAAAAGATAAAAACTAAGGAGAAGTGGCCTTCAGCATGAAAATATGAAAGCAAAAGGAAAAAGTAAGCCTTTCAAGAGACAGAAAAAGAGAATATAGTGATAGGCTTGATAGGCTGTTCGATCCCCTTTGCACATCAGCTTATGATCAGAGGCTGAAGGAAATAGAAACACTTGAAAAAACAATCTTTAATCAATACAAAGAAATCATCAAAGGCAGTTCTATTTGTCTCACAAGCAATATAAACATATCTGAAATAAATTATGTCCCCTAAGGCAGTCTTCATATAGGGAAACAACACATCTGTAACACCTCTGTCATCTCACTGTGATGTGTCATGGTCATTATGGCACAGACAGATCCCTCTGCAGAACTACATGCTCTCTGTTGCACACATGTGACCTAGAGTGCTAGAAAAATGGTGATCAGTTTTGAAGTGTCTGAAGAAGCAAAGACCAAAGAGAGAAAAAGAACAATGAGCATTCAGAGTTAACAGATATCAAAATTAAAAAAAATAAGACCCCCAAAAAATCCCAAAAAACCAAAATTAAACCCCAAATTAAAAAAAAGCAACAACAACAACAAAAAATCCAAAACAAAATCCAAAACAAAAACAAAAACAACAACAAAAAAAACAAAACAGCATAACAAATAAAACACAAAAAAACCCCAAAGGTTTTTCCATCACAAATCAAACTACATTGTTGTCTAGAACAATCAGACTGTTACGACTCAAGCAAACAGTTGAGGACCACCACAGGAACACCCTGGAGAATAACATGAAGGATTTCAGCCTCTCTGGAACTCTTGTACTTTAAATCTGTGACTATACTCATCTGTTCAGTTTTGTCAAGGAAAGGAATTCAGTCATCCTGATAGCAACATTATGGCTGTATGAAATGTGTTGCAGTGATTTTATCACTATTCTGTAGGACCCAGTTTCTGTGATAGGCTGTTTAGTGAATGGGAAGAAGAAAAGTTACTTTCGTCTTAAGTTTCATAGTGCCTGCTGTAAGAAGGAAGAGTAAAACTCACAGTGAAAAAACCCCCTCCATATTGCCACCAACATCTAAAATCCACCTGTAATGATGTCAGAATCTCCATTAAGTGCCTACGTATTTCTTATTTATTTTATCACAGAATAATTTTTCTTAAGGTTGAATTATTAAGTGTAATAACTCACAGACGGGATTCAGGCTGCCGTTCTCAAATACCAAATGTGTCTTGCAAAGTTCCAGTTTCATTTGTCATTTGATATTCATTTCCTTCTAAAAATAAAAACTATGTAATATTTTACACTTTATTCATTTCACACAGTATGTTTTTCTACCACTTTCATGTTAAATCTACAGATATCTTTCATCATGCCTCTTCCTAAAGCAGAGCAAGCCTTTTCCTTTTCTCCTTTTCTTCTTCTTCTGCCTCACAGCCTGTTAAATTTGTTGGTCCTTAGCATCTCTTCGTAACGTCCCCAGACTGCGTGATAAGAAAATATTGAATCTTAGCAATACTTTTTAATTCTGTTTTGTATGTCTGCTCTTGGGAATTACTGTCTTATTCTGTACAAGAGTCTCTACTGACTGAAAATAAAACAGGTGTACAAACATTCTACCCTAATTGATTGCAATTATAAACTAATAATTATAAATACAAACAAGAAAATTACAAACAAAAGCCAATATATGAATGCTCAATTAAACAGGGCTTTTCATGGATTTATTGCTCATCCCACTAGTAGCAGTATCAGCATGCCAGTGCCAAACAAAAGGCAGAACTGCACTGGAAACTGGTATAATTAAGATTCCAGAAAAAACAAAACAAAACAAAAAACCACGAACAACAAAACATCAGCAAAACACACAAGAAACTAAAATACAATTGTCCCAAGCATTTCTATATATTCTATATATATTTCTATATATGTGCTTTAAACTATATTTTATGTAAATAAAACATTTGGTCACACATTTATACAACTGCTCTGATCAGCAATGATGGAAAGAATTGCACAAATACCAAAATATCAAATCACCATGATAAAGAAATAGCATAATTAGTAAGCAAATAACCACTCTGCTAAAATAAAAAATAATAAAAAAAAGACTTTACATAAATACAAATGCACATCTTGAAACAAATTTCTGAGATGAAGATGTACACTAATGATAACATATAATGCTCCTGTTACCACTTGTTCTTTATGTATTCTGACTCACGTTTGTGCTCATCAGGTATGTGAAAGGGATATTTGGTGTAGTTGGTGTTTCTACAGCTTTCCAAAAGTGGATGGCAAAAGTGAATATTAATTATGAAGGAAAAAGTTAATATGTTTTGAACTAATCCAGTATTCACCCTCCTATTATTTCTAAACTGAATGTTTTCTGTATGTTCAATGCATCATTTCCTGTATGTTCAACATGGATGCAAAATCCAAATATCTAACATGAAATTTTCTCTGCTGGTATCTGTTTATCACTACCCCTAGCTCCTGACAGTTTGACATTTTTATATAAAGTTATACCGGTAAACTTTTGCAGCTCTAGATAAGACTTGGATTTTTTTCAACCTTAATATTTTGTTCCTTTTAGGTATTAATTTCCCAAATCACTGAAACATCATTTTATTCTCTAGTAGTGAGAGAACTTCTACCACTGCTGTGATTCTGATTTTACCCTGGCAGGAATGCCACGAATGGGTTCCAAACTCTATCCATGAAAAAATTAACAAACGAGTAGCATGGTTTGAATAAGCTGTGGCTTCTTCTATACTGAGTCATCCAAGCATAGTAGGTTTTTTGTATTATTATTGTAGTCTGCAACTAAGCTTTGCAGGAATTATTCCAAATATATTAGTGTTCTGGTTTTGATATGGAGAAAGACAAATTATTTTAATATACTGTTATTATGGTTAGTAGGAAAGCAGCTCAATATTGCTAATTAAGCTATTTGTCAGATCCTCTGTTTCAGTTTCATTATATACATGGGCATTTTGCCTTTTTTTCCCCTAAACCATTAGGAATATACAAACAAATCAGGTAATGTTCTGTTGCACAGTACTTACCCCCAGAGTACACTTTTATGTATGCAGTTAGCTAAATACAAGCTATGAAAGAATGTCTTAAAATACCCTAAAAAATTAATTTAATTGAAATATTTTCAGAAATGTAGCTTTTGTTGAAGCATTCCACTGGAGCAGAGTGTGGTTCCAGGTACATTAAATACATAGAAAAGATGTACAAATTCAGATTTTCAGATATATATGGGGAAACAATACAATATTATTTGTCTTAAGAATTTTAGCTGTAACTGTAGTATTTTAAAGACAGAGGTGTGGGGTTTGGATGTTTTTCAAGTAAAGTAGAAGTACTTGAGGAAAAAGAAAATAAATAGCAATTTTTCTATAGACAGAAATGTACTGCAACTATTAGAAGTGTTTCAACTACTTAAACCCAAGGATAATTTAAATCACTTTTTTTTCACTGCAAAGTTGTCATTCTGACAGAAGCCTACAGGAAATAACAGCATACAACAAAAAGCACATTGGAAAGGATGTAGAATATGTGCCAATATTAACAATGAGTAAGCTGCAGATTTTTTTAAAACTTAGATTATATCAAGCTTTTTAATTGTTGAAGAGTTTAAGAGTACACACTGCTCTAATGGAAAAAAAAATCCAATGAACTAAAAAAATTAAGTTTACCTCTTATGTTATATGTTAATAATATGTATTTGACCTTTTTGTCATCTGAATTATTAAAGGAGGTAAAAGATTTCACCCTGAATGTGCATGGCCAGAAGTCATTAATATTATTTGATATTACCTTATAGAAATATTACAGAGTGTGATGCTGTTCATGCAGCATCAATTAATTTTTCTTTTTCATTGGCCATTTTTGCTAAGTGATACATAGAAAAAGTCTCCAAGAACATTAGTTTTTACATCACAGACTGGCATAGAATAGAATCTATCTATCTATATCTGACTTTTTTTTTCCATGGATGTCAGGCTTTTTATAATCACAGAACACTAATACTCCTATGAAAATGTAGTGAATGGTAGTATTTGTTAAAAAAAATAGTGTGCTTTTGTGTATACAGAAAGTATCACAATTTAAGAAAAATAAGAAAAGTCAGCAATTTTTTCTATTTAATCAATATGGTTTCAAATACTCTTTTCCTGTAAGGACATATTATATCCAGATTCAGCATTTGTCAATAGTAAAATTTTCATACAGTTGTTGAATTCACTTTATCATCTGCCCTTCTAGTTAGGTGCCAAAACGCCAAACTCACCTCAGAGACCCCCTGAAATTTGCAACAGCCCTAAGGATGGCAAAAAGCCATGATGTAAAATGCATTCCCAAGAGTCAATGCTGCCAGTCTCTGTCAATGGCATATCTTCAGTTATGCCTCATCCTTTTGCACCTTTTTGCACGCCAGCATGTTCCATATGCTGAAGAACCAAAGTGTCTCACCTTGTACTGCCAGTGCAACACTGAGGGAATGTGTCCAGTTGGTGAGGAGATCCTTAGTGGCAGCTAACAGGCTGCATTTAGGACTTTGTGTTTGATTTATTTATGTATTTATTCACACATTCCATTGACCTAGGCTATATAGGGAAGCACTAACAAGTACAGAAGCAGATGTTTCTGCCTTCTCTTGTAAGAGAGAAAACGATCAGGAATATCAGAGTTCATATAAATTTGCTTAACTTATTCTAGTGCCACTGTTGCTACCTTAGCCTTTCCTGTACTTTATGTAATATATGAACAGCATCAGAAAAGGTTTTTAATGGCCACCATTATCAGCAAAATTAAAAATCATTGAAAGCTATTAACAGAAACCATTATAACATTTGCAGTCTTCCTTTAAATTTCTCCACTTAAATAGGAGACAATTTATATAGTCAGCTGCAGTCAATCAATATGACTTAATGACAGCTCCACAAATTGAAGACTTTTTTTAATATTGTCATAATATAACCCAAAATTATATACAATACCATTCCCCCTATATGCACTCTACTTTTGGTGCATTTTTTCCAACCTGTTTGTTCAAAGTAATTTCCAGTTAATCCCAATGATTTATTTACCACCCACTGGAATTTTATTCATTTATTTTTAATCTTCTTTCATCTCTTTGTTATCCCCTCTCGTTATTTATATATTATAATCTACCTTTGTTCTAACTCACCTTCAATGATTTGAACATGGATTAGTTTTTAGTATGCTTAATCACCTAATTTTGGCACCAGTTTAATTATAATGAAATATCCATTGAAAGCAGTACTTGTGTGAGGACTGATACCAAAATTATCAATTAAGCAGCATATAGCTTTTTTTCTGACTTCCGTTCTGAAATTTAAAAACTTAAAGTCTTCAATTTGCAATTTATCATTTAATATTAAACGCTATTTGTTCAACTGTGTTCCATAAATATTGGGACCACCATAAGCAGAAAGCGCTTATGCCTGAAAATTTCCACTATTTCAGCACCACCAGTAACATGAGCATTTCACCTAGGCAAGTACTACGTCTGTCAATTGTAAAAACCATATATTACATAGGCAGCAATTTGAGGGTCAAGAACTTCCTAAGACCAAGGTAGCTTCTTTGCATTTAACACAAAAAATAACAATAGTCTAAGACACCAAAGAAGTCTAATTCTAGTATTTTCTGATTTGATCAATAGCAACAAGCAATGTTGTCCATCTCTGCCTGAATTTCTGACAAATCATTTTTCATGCAATGAAAATTTGAAATGCATTTTACAGGCCATAAAATGCAGTGTTCACCAAAAATGGGGGGAAAAAAGTCATACAGTTTACAATGTCTTGTGGTATATTGCAATAACAATTTATCTCCTGCTCTTATTCAATTCCAACACCAACTCAAAGTTGACCAAGCAACAATACTATTAAGGCTCTATTATATCATTAAAGAGTTAGATGGTAATTTCAGTGTTACAGTTAAATTTTAGTTAGATTTTCATAGCAGCTCTGTATGATAGACTCAGCCCTCAGAATGAAGAGTGTTCAGTGGCTTTGGTTTGTAAGCAGGCTGTTCTTCCAAGATGCAGCTTCCTTAAACAAATATTTTGTCAGTATGCAAAATACAAAGGGTTGTATTGGTTTTAACTCATTTCTGAGGAAAAAAAATGGAGAAAAGCCTGGAAAAGGGAACAAAAATAACCAAGCAACTCAAAATAATCTCAGTTTTAAAATGAGTCCCATTGCAACCCCATAAAAATTTAAACAAAGCTATATATTTTTAGACAGATTCACACATACATGCTCTCCTGTGAAGTATAGAAAATGATGTAAAAAGTGGTGGAAAACAATCTACTTCGAGTATATCAGGTGAACCATGCAATATCTCTATAAAACGTTTTTGGAAAGAACAACTAAGGATATTTCATGTATTATGGAGAAGCAAGTGAATCCAGTCAGTCAAGACACCAGTCCCATACTCAGTTTGTGAAATGATAATCCTGGGAACTCCAGACTTAGATAGGTTCAACTAACAAACATGACAAATGAATATATTGGACAGGATAGAGAATAACAAAAATTGATTTGTAAACATAAGTATAATTTATGAAATATATACAAGCTGTACAAAACACTACTAAAAGAATGCAAAAGCATATGCCTTTCAAAGGCATGCTTTTCACTAAGATAAAACTTTAAGTTAATTTCAATAATATCATGAGGCATACATGAAGTCTGACAGATAATATTTATTCCTGTTTATTCCTCACTACATTTATAATGCCCAGGGAGTACCCAGATGTTATAGTAAGATATACTGAAAAATGTTTTGTTTCTTAAGAATTGCAAAAGATATTTGTGTATAAAATTCTATGGTAATGAGAGACAATTTGCTTTTATGTCCAGGAAACTTAGTCCTTAAATCAATGCACTTCTTTCTTTTTATCTTTTTTGTTTTAATCTTTTGGGGTTTTACTTTTTTTTTTTTTAACTCAAAGCATTTTGTTCACATGTTCTCTGAACTGTTTCTAGGATAAGCAGATTATAGACTGAAATAAAATAGCTTTTTGTGGAGGAAAGAAATTTATTTTTGGGTTCATATGCCACTGAATTTGCAGAAAAGAGGAGGTTTTCCAGCATTAGCCTATTTAAGATTTTAGAGAGTAGCTATGTTGTTTTGTATTAAAACGCAGGTGTAGAAATAAAGAATGAAGTCATTTGTCTGGGAAATTAATCTACACCACAAATGCATCACTTTGGGCTGAAGATTTCTGTGGGCATGGTAGTATTTTGGGTTTATTTTTATTCCTCTCAATGTAAGCCTTCCCACCAATGTCAGGTATGAATGTATGAAAATTTGCACACTTACAGGACTTAAAATTACCGCTTGAGGGTCACAGGAATGTCTAGGAAAACCCAGTCTACTGAACTGTCTCAGCCATGAATCTCTCCCCAATTACTTGTGTGGATTATATTTAGCAAGGGAAGTTCCTATCATATTCCTTAGCAGCAGGAAAGAGATTCTCATTAGATGATCATGTCATTATCCCTCCAGCTCAACCAGCTCATACTCTCATGTTACTGAATATATGAACCAGCAGATCTCAGAAAGCCAGCCAAGAAGATGTGAGACATTGTAACAATTAGAACTAAGCCTCGATGTGGAAAGTCCTCTGTTCGCAGCCTCAAGGACAGATTTGGCAAAAATGGGGAGGGGGCGGGGGAAACCCTAGAAATGAAGAGTCTCAGCCACAGCATCTGTGGTTGGGCAAGTCAAGACGCAAAATGCCTCAGTTATATAAGCTGAAATCTAAGTCAATTTAGATTAGACTCTAAAAGGAATGAATGATGCAATTTTTAGAGGGTTTCGGTTATTAGGCTGAAAAAAAGGTAATTTTTTTTGCTAAAGCTTTCATTATATTGTGAATAGTTTTAAGTAAAAGCAATGTCTCAAGATGATTTGTTGTACCTTTTATACAGAAACTATCATCTGAGGTACCGTCTCTGCTATTTTGTGAGCAAAGACACAAAGGAAAGCATTACTAACCCCTGAACAAAAAAAAAAAAAAATACAAAATAGACAGTGAAGATGTAATGCTTGCTATAGATCCCATCTTGCATGACTCCTTTCCAGTCTTCTATTTTCATTATTTCAAGGGGGAAATTAAGTAGAACCAGGAGAGATCAAACCAACTGAGGATCATAATTTCACCTAGGTTTGCATAAAACAAGTTTGGACATAGGTAAAGAGAACAGGAAAGAAAAATGCTTCTTTTAAAACCCATGTAATCTTGTGGCCACACAAAGGCCTTAAAGAAACAGTACTATTCTGGCATTCACACCCTCTGCTGAAGGACCTGCAAACGAGCTTGGCCTGACCTTTTTATACTGGAAGTTCTCAGATTCTACAGACACCAATTGCTGAAGTACCTTAGAAATATTACTCCTTCCTGTAAAATCCATAATGTCACCAGTAAAGACAAATAACACCATTTGGGAACTTTTCTCCACTTGAAACAGATGCCAAAGACATTGACATTTTCTGTTGGTATTTCTCACTAACAACTAATCTTGAGCCTGGCAAAGTCATCTTGATATGTAGGGTCTTAATGCTAAACTTGTTGGAAGTGACAGATGTTAACCTTATTAAATCAACTCATTCACACAGTTACAGTTCTGCTCATTTCAGCTTCATTATTAGTCTAGTTTGAATCTAGATGCCGTATCAGCTTCCACTGAAAACTTAGGCTGACAATTTTGTAAATTAAGAAAGCAACTGATAGACAGAGCAATTAAATTGCGATTCATAACCACATTATCATAAGTTCTTAAAAATAGAAAGGATGCAATAAATAGGAAATAACATATACTTTGATGCTCTTGTGCTACTCCATTGCTTCTGTGCAAATATGTAAACCAGTTTTATAGGTTGTGATAATTTTTAAAGAACTTTTTTTACTCCTTGAAGAACATGACAAAGAATCAACACCAATGTGTCTTAAATAGTATGATGTTTAATATTTATGCCACCTAATAGGTTGAGTATTTATTTTCTTTTGAAAATATTTGTCTACTTAGTTTAATTTAGCTTTGAAAATGTTCTCAAATTTCAGCAGTGCTCTAAGTCATGAATAACAGAACAGGACAAACCAAGCAGGCAGACGTTATGTCAAATTGCAGTCTGCTCATTACTAAAGTCATAACTAGGTATAAAAATTACAGAGAAAAGTATAAGTTATGAAGTGATCCTGTTCTGGCCAAAAAATATTTAATAATAATAATAATAATAATAATAATAATAATAATAATAATAATAATAATAATAATAATAATAATATCAGTAGTTTCCCCTAACATTACTTTCCACAGAGGCAAGACAATGTGTGTGTGTGTTGAGGACTATCTCGTGTCAAGATAAGACATCTCATGAGTAAGTTATGAGATGCTGAGTAGTGCCACAGATGTTGAGGGATCCAGAAGTCTGAAACTGTTGTGAAAAAACAGCATGTTAGAAATTATTCACTAATCCACTGTTAGCATCTGCAACCCTACAGAACAGCCTGAATGAGAAATATCATCTATACAGAGGAGGAAAAAGGAATTCCACTTGATCTGTACAATTCTAGGATTGTTTTTGAAATCAGTGTTGAAGCAAAACATTATAACAAAGTATGATTAGTAGAATACAGTAATAATTACAAGTGAAATAAATTGAGTTTCTCAATTGCCCATCATTACCATTAACACTGAGATAATGTTATACTTGAATATCAAGGTAAGAGGGTGTCATAAGATTGAGAATACTGTTGAGATTCAATGGACCAGGAAGGAACAAAGTGTATCAAGATTTTATTTGGGACACAGTGAACCAGGATTGCATGGGAACCAAAAAGGCTAATGGATGAGAGCCACAGGAAAAGTATAAATGTGAAAATACAGTAACAGTAGTCTGCTCATATGTTGCATCATTCAGGTTAACTAAACAGTATTCAGGTTATTTCCAAGAATACTAATATTCTCAGGAGTTCCAGTGTTGAAAACACACCAAGACCAAATAACAGGTCATATATTAATGATTTTAGTGTTATAGTGCTATTTAAAAAAATTCCTGACATCAAATCTAAAACAAGGAATTTAGTTTAAAACAAAGCAATTAGTTCTGATTCAAGATAAGATTTACAGTGTATTTGGTAAACAGGTAGAAATCTCTTGCTAGAAGTCTTTTCACAAAATCACTCATTGCATCCTGAATTTTTCTTTTTTTAAATTTATGCTTTGATTAATATCTATTCAGTTTCTAGATATGTTATCCATGAAGAGGTTTTTCAGTGGACAGCTTTCTGCCTCCACAGCTCTAAAACCATTAAAATACTATGTGGTTAAGGGGACAAAAAAAAGAAAACAAACATTTTGTATTGTTCTAAAGCAAGTGTACATAGAATTTTTACATTTCCCTCCAGATACCCAAAGAAGTATCTAAATTTGAAGCTGATGAAATTCAGAAAATTAATGTAAGACTGTGTAAGAATCCAACTAAATGTAAGGCTTTCCAATTCAATTAGCTGAGACCTACAGATGAAGATAATTAGGAAAGCAGTCCATCTAAAGCTAATATGAACACATTTTAGTGCTTGGTTTCACATAACTTCCCAAAGGAGAAATCAGTTCTAAAATATATAGGTTTTGTGGTAAACATCAACCTGAATTTTAATGAGTCACTAAAAAATTTACATCCTTTCCTCTAGTAGGTTCTGTTCTGGTGGTATGTTCTAATAGACTCTAATAGACTGAAGCTTTAAACACAGGGAAAAGTAAATATTTTGTATCATATGAAATGAACGATCAGGTAAACATACAGGTGCTGCTTGTGTTTTCCTTCCCATTTCATTTCACGACGTTTTCTACCCCAGTAATTATCACCCAACAGTAAGTTTTAGTTTAGACTCCCCTGCTTAATATTTAAAGTTCAGCCTGTGTGAATGCATGATCTCTGACTCAAACATGACTTCAGATTTTCATATTCTTGCATTCTTCAGTCCCATTGGAGAAAAACAGGTTTACTTTGGACTTACTGACAAGAACATTAATAACTTCAATCAGATGGACCTTAAAGAATGAAGCTGAATACATTTTAAAATTCTGTTTCTAAAAATGAAGAGCAAAAATGTCTTTATTTGTATAACTCTTTTGCTTTCTTTTTTTTACTGTGTTCACTTTTCTAAGGTGTCTCACCTAATGAACAACTTTTGCAGACAACAGTTTCAATGTTATTTACATGTACATGAACAATTCAAAGTCCAAGAGATGTTGGAGGGGCCCTGTACAGCAGAAGGTTGTGTATGGACTTTGTATGACTTCAATCGGAGTTAAGATTTTTTTTTAAACGCTACAAATAAACAAACCCAAACGAAAAATATTTCATGCAAATATGGAAAAAAAACAATGTGAAGAGAACTCTGAGAGTAAGTGTTGGATAATACTAAAGATTTCATTTATATATTTCAAGTTTCAACTACATTATGAAAGTTGAAAACAGGCTCTCCAGAATAAATTCATGAATTTAAAAGACTTAATTTTTTTTGACATAAATATATTTCAGTAAAAAACCTGTTTGTATGTTTCTAACCAGAATGTGTATCAAACTGAGAAGCTGAGTGAAAGGCCAATAATTCTTTCTAAATACTTTGAGCCAAACCTAAATGCTTACCTAAGAAAATGAATTGTGCTCATACATAAAAATAAATCAGAGAGAGAATTTTTATAAATCATGAGCACACAGAGAGTTCTTTAAACATAATGAGAAATTGAATAAATCACCTCTTTAATAAATATTAAAATTTGGGAGGCAGTTCTTTTTGGCAGTTTGGGTGGCATATTTTCTTAAAAGCCATTAAAAACAACAAACAAAACATTCAAAAGCCATTTATTTGCAATCTAACTTTCTAACTATGAGATAAGTAAAATGCTAAATTCTCCTTCCTGATTTGCATGGTAGACCCCCAGCTTTTCTATTTTCTCTACAACATTTTCATTAAACAAAGTTCCATACAAGAACTCTGAAAGCATAAAGATAGTTCCAGGTAAGTTTAAAAAATCAGATTGCAGTTATCCACATGCTCTGAAGCAGTGAGATTTACCCAGGTTTTTTGGTTTTTTTTTATGTAAGCCATAAAATCTGATTTTTAGAGTGAGTGAAATAATGAAGAAATAATAATGAGTAAAGGAACTATTGAGTAAATGTTTATTATCTTAGCAATGATCACTTCCACCTTCCACACCGCAGTATGAAGAAGCATAAAGTAACAAAAAAGGCAGAAAAATTCAGAAAACAAATACATGGCTTAATTATATTTAATGGACTGTATCTAATGGACTTCCCTCCCTATTCTACCTTCAGTTGGGCTGGAAAGTGCTTATGGAATCAGGCCACTAGATCACTTTGAAAGTCAGAACTGCCTCAGAGAGCAGTAATTGGTTGCTGCTCCTGCTTGCTTCCCCACAGTTCAACAGCCTCCTTCGTGGTGCAGATCAAGAGGACACATAAGTAACCTGCCAATTTTCAAATACAGTTGTAGAAAAGGGAAGAAAATAGTAGCTTTCTTGAGCAGAGTGCTTTGGTGAATGCACAGACTGGTAATAAAGAACTGGTAATAAAGAGTAATAGATGGACTAGATGGTGAATAAATTCAGCAGAAAAAGTGGGCCACTGGGAAGTAGCCATGAACATCAGACAAAATTCTCCTTGACATTGTGAAGGGCTTTAACTCTGCAAATCCTGGCTCAGACTTCAGTTTCAAAGGACTATCAGCCTGCTGTGTTATGAATAGGTGTGCTCCAGTGAAATGGAAAGCCATGGTAGACTTTAATCTGAAGAGTTACCTGCACCGTAAAACTGTCTGAATAGTTACAGGAATTATCATACATTTTTATTTAAAAAAAATCAGTGCTGAAGTCATCCATGCCATTTAAAGATCACAAAAATTGGAAAAAGGATAAAAGGGACAATTTCAAAGATTCTCAAACCTGCCTTGCCTGCCCAGCAATATGAAATATGATTTAAAACAAAATATGTGTGGTTTTCCTGTATTTACATGACTGTGTCAAAAGTTATAAACTTGTTTTGCCCAAAAGAAGACTTGGAATTCTACCTGCAACTTACTGAAAGCTGGTGTCATGGAATGCAAGCACCTCTTCTTGTCTTAAATTTCAGGTCTAGGATAGACATGCACACTACACATAGGATTGATCTGGGTTTAGGATTCATCATTCTCTCAAAAATAGTCTTAATATCTTTCAAACAACCTACTCATGAAAAAATTGCTTATTCTCCCATCTAGTTTCTATTAAGAATTAGTAACAAATCATTATACTGCTAGTATCTCTTCTCAAGTTCTATTTAAAATTGTCAGTGTATATTTATTTGAAAGAGAATTTTACATTTCTAAAGAATTTATTTACTAAGGCTTCAAGTCAGCCATGCAATCCTGCCAGATATTTAATATTCAAGAGAAAAGTACCTTATATAAATTAAAATAATGTCATTTATTCTACCTTTTGTACTAGATAACCAAAGAAAATGCTGTATATCCACACCAGAAAAACATTAGGATTTCTAAAGAAAGGTTATGACAATCATTAATTCTTGGGAGACAGTGTTCAATATTAGTAGTAAACATTGAGTTTCTCAATTGACATTTAAATCTGAACGGAACATCCAAGGACAAAACGGGTGCACAAAGAAAGGCTTGACTCCAAATCAAGATCCTCTAAAAGAAAAATTATACACTCAAATAAGCAAAACGCCCCAGAAATGAATCCTAGCATATAAGCCAAATAAATTCCCAAAAATTTACTAACATCTTGAAAAGAGACAATTTTGAACATAAAGGGATGTCTCTTTATTCATGTTCTTGTTTTTTGCTCTGTCTCTAAAACTCAGAATTTTTTTGAAGAATATTTGAGTTTCAGAAAAAATAATTACTTTTATAGTTATACCTTAATATTCATCTGACATTAAAATAATATGTGGTAGGCTGATAAGATGCCCAAATCCATTCCTATGGAAACCCCTATGCATTCATACTCACCAAATCCATTCTACACTGAGCCACATGGAATCCTGGCCAAGACAGTGGAAGATTTCTTGGGCCTAATTACATTTCAGGCAAATCTTAAGCATAAACTAGGATGCTTATTAGGATTTATAAAATTTGCCCTTTTTTTGACACAGACTTCTTTGTGATCTCCACTATTTCCTTTTTTCTATTTATTTCTCTATTTTTATAAAACAGGAATGTTATATATTTCTGCTTTCCAACAGTTCTGTCAAAATGTGTGTGCTAATGTTTACTTGGGGATCAGATACCATAACAGTGTAAATGATAACTTACCCACAGAAGAAACAAAACAAAACACCCAAAACATCAAGAAACATATTAAGAGGTGGGATTGTGACAAACTCATTATTGCTGCACTTAAATTAAAGCATCCATATGAAAACGTGGCTGTATAAGGTTTGAGGGGTGGTTGAGCACTATTGCACACCACTTGCCTATCTGTAGTGAAGAATCATCTTGAAAATATCTTCATCTGAAACAGACACCTATTTATGGAAATAGACAGAAAATTACTGAAAAAAAGGGGATTTCAGAAAATTGATTGAAATGAAAAATGTACATTCAATATTGGTCCCTCAGTTTTCAAGCTGTTATAACTTCAAGTTGAGTTGAAGTAATCTAGTGAGCCTACAAGAAACCGAACTGAATCTCATAGGTGATCTTTTACAGTACTACAAGTATGTGAAAAATGCCACGGGGCTTTTATTCTGTTTGTTTTATTTTATTTATCTAATGTATTCTATTTTTTGTTACTTGATGCATTTATTGTACAGTTGGAGTTACTTGCACTTAATAGAAAAGAAAAATAAAAAATAAAGAGGAAAAATCATTGCCTATGTTTGAACAAAGCTTGAGACCAATGAACCCCAGGAAGTAGAAGACAGTGGCTTTGATTTACCAAAACCTGTTAACTACAGTTTAAGTTAGGATGCACAAAAACTTGAAATTTTTCCTGAACCCAAATCCTTGCAATTCTTTCAAACTCTAGTGGCATTGCATTTAGACAGCCCCACACAGTAACAAACTGCAGCATCTAGGCCGAGCAAAACCTGTCAGCCTGGACTTTACTCAACTTTTTATTTTGCCACATGTGGGAGCTCTTTAAGTAAAAAAAGTGCAAATACTTTTTCAGGATAGCGAGACATTAATGAAAACAGTCTTTGATAACATATTAATGTTTTCTTTCATGTAGTTCCAGTTTAGAGAAACAAGCACTACAAATAAATGCAAACACTAAAGGACCAGAACATGGCATGGGAAATATCACAGAAGGAGAACGAACATTATAGTAAACGTTACAGTGAACTTGTATCTGGAAACACAGCTGCCAAAAGATCTATTTCTGGACACATTAGTAAAAGCAAAGCACACATTTTTGACAGCTGTAATCCAAGGACACATTTCCATTTGCACTTCTAACTTATACATTCAAGAACGTGAAGGACTACACTATCATTGCCAAGGGTTTTTTTGAAAGCAGCTGTTCAAAACATCTCAGAATAATCTGCAGGCTGTAGTACTACAATCCAGTGCTCTTCTAGCACTTGCTAAGACAAAAACCATAAAATCATATTACTCTCATGCATTTCAAAGGTTATGTAAAAACTATAAACATTGACTCCAAGGCTCCAGAGAAAATCCTGTGTCTGGCAAAAATTCCACTAACAATTATCACAGTCAATTATGCAGCTGATGTGTGTAAATGAGGCAGTAGAAATAAAATTCATAGGCTACCAGGAATACAAAAAGGATAAATTTATACTGCTTACATTTATTTTCAGCCACATGTGTAAATTACAAGCACAAATAATTAACTGATTTTTCTCCGTAGCATTAAAAGATACTTCCTTGCATTTTAAAAAAGCCTGTCTTGATAATTTATATTGAGGGATCAATTTTATGCTTCTGGTTTTAAAACCTTAAAAATTCTTACAGAAACATGATTGATAAGAGAGAAGAAAAATTAAACTTCTTAGTGATTTTCATGTAATGATAGAATGCTGTAAAAATATGTTAAAAACAAACAAGTCAATTGTATCACTGCAACATCACTGCAGGTCACATGGTCTCCAATGACACTAGGTTTCATAGACTTTTATACTCTATAATTCTCTTTTTCCTCACATAAAGACCATGTTATCTTTCTGGAACTTTATCTGTTTTAGGTAAGGCCTTGTACAAATATATCTGTAAGAAGTACTGCTGCTCACTCTTCCCCTATCCTAGGAGCAATGGCAAGGGAAGGAACAGGAGAGGCACAGACTTTGTGAACTTCACAGAAGCTCCTAGGATGATTTTGGGGACTTTGTAAAAGAGTGCAGTTAGAAAATACAAATAGTAGTGGCATTTGCAATTAATGGAATATGAAATCAAAATCAATGGGAAAAAAAAATTAAAAAAGCTATTTATCATTATAACTGGCAGAAAAATTAGCAACATAGGACAATTTCTATTGGAAGGAAGATCTGGAAACCATTTAGTCCAAACTCAAAGTAAATCCAATTGTGAGGTGATGCCCTAGGCCTTGTCCAGGAAAGGATGGAGGTTCCTGAGCCTTTCTGGGTAACCAGCTCCCATCAGAATTTTTTTCCTTATGCCTAATCAGAATTTCCTTTCTCATATTATCACTATGGTCTTCTCAAATAGTCTGTGTGTGTCTTTTCCCACATACTAGCTTCATGTTAGGCTGAAGGCAGACATTTTCCAACTCTTCAAACCTTCTCTTCCAGCTTGAAGAAAGCCAATTCTTCCACCATCACCTCATTTATTGTGTGTTCCACATCCCTAATAATCATTGTGAGACTCCAATGGAGATGCTCACAAGACAGTCTGGGGGAAACACCAGGTAAAATTTAGAACATCAGAAGAACTGATTAAAAATTAATGCCTTTGTCTGATGTGTCATTCTCAAAGACCCTGTTCAGCTATCATACAGATCCAAAAGCTCCCCAGAAGCAGTTTTTTCCTGGGATCTTACTGTGTTAGAATACTGCAAGGTCAAAAGCAGCTGTAAAAATCAATTGATCTATCATGTGTAACCACCAAAACAAACATATTGATGGTTGATCCAAAGCCCATGTGAAGCCATCAGCAAAGAAAATCTCATTCACAATCTATGACCTTCACCTGGAAGCAGAGTAAAGATTAAAAAAAAAAAAAAATCTAGTGATATAGAAGGAGAGAGAAAGGAGGAAGAAATTTTGGAGTTTGTTTCATTAGTGAAACCAATAGCACTCAATTTTTCTTTTTTCTTCCTTTCTGATATTTTTGTAAAATTGTTCTTATTCCAGAATTCCTTTCACAGTGCCTTGTGCATTATACTGTTTTCACTTTTGTAGTACTTTGAGGCACAGGAGGAAAAAAAGATATTGTGCAGTTAGGGAACAAAACCAGTATTATTTTAGTGTAAGCGTTAAAAAATGGTTTTCCAATGGCATATATATGAATTATACAAAAGACTGCAGAAAACAAGTTTACTCAAACCCTATAAGCTAAGGTGTTTAACATTCAATGTTAACTTCTCATGCTGACCTGTTTCTTTTGTTAAAGCAACAATGCATGTTTAGAATAAATAAGTGCCCATAAAGTGTCTCCCAAAGAGGCATATGAGTGTTATAAGTACACATTTGCACTCAGCAACAGCACACTCCTTGACTTTACTTGTGTAGTTTCTGAATAGGGCGAATTAGTAGCTTGCCTCCTGCTTGCTGCAAGATTCTACAAAGAAAATTTTAAAAAAGTTAAAGGGTGTCGTGTCTCCTCTGAACATCCAAAGTATCTGCTTTAGTTTTTCAGGGACAGGGAAAACTAAAGCAGATACTGTGCAGCTCCACCTTTTTACCTCACAGTACTGTTCACAATAAAATTTAGGTATATTTCAGAGTATATAAAAACTCCATGTAAATGAAACAGGAAGACACACACTCTTATTTAGGTATTGCAAAGTTCTTTGGAGAAATTAAGCTATTTGTAGTATCATTCACAGTGCACTTGCACTGAGTATGCAAAATCATTCAATAAGCTTTTTGTTTTTCTGAAAGAAAATGAGAAAGTTTGGAGGCTTGCTAGATGGCTTTTCTTGTGTTTTAAAACTGCCCAATTTAATAAAAACCAACAAATGTGCTTGTTTGCAGCAACTAGGGTTAAAACAATTTGTTTCTCTCATGGTACCTAATTCAACTTAAATATTAAGAAAATACACAAAACTCTCTCAACCTATCAAAAATTTAATTAGTTGTACCACCAGAGGCAGGTGGATGCAAAATTTGTAATTTGTGAGGGAATCAAAGTCATTGACTTGCAAGCTCTTTCACCAGCTAAAGATACATTTAAGTGAACATGCATTTAGTGAAGCCACATTTTGTAATACTGTCTTCAAATATCTTTCTGGACAGATAATGCAATTAAGCATTACTGAGCACTTGTTTAAAATATTATCTCACGAGACATGTTATCTTTAAAGACCTAGAAAGTTGTGATAAATTTCGCTGGAGTAGCTCTACAGCATGAACAATATTTTACAGAGTTGACAGTTACAGAGGATTACGTTGGTGAGATCTTTCTGCACAGATGGAGATAAATTATTCATCATTTTATTTATGAATACAACACATTAAAACAATATAGATAGACAGGTGGGTGCATAGGTACAGCTCTTTGTACTAGAAATATCTTTGTGGTTTTAGTAGTGAGGCTTCAAAGATAAATACTCCAGTGTCTGCATTTATAGCTACTGTTAGTTAAAAGACAAAATTGTACCAAGAAGACTTCACTTCATATCATTATTTCACAAAATCAAAACAAAATATGCAGAAACCGATGTTTTCTTTCATCACAGAATAAAAGTAGAAAGTTTGCTTTGAGCAGCCGCTCTCCATTTTTATTTCATACCTGAATTTCAATTTGATTTTCATTTTTTTCCCCTTATTTGGAGAAGAAAAAAGAGGGATTTAAGAAACTTCCATGTGGTGGTATGTTTTCATTAAGTTGTTGTGAAGCTATTTTCCCGATGGATCATCCCTGTTTTCCCCCTGGTATGTTTGATACCACCGAGGTTATCTTCCTCCTCACCCAGTTGTCCATCACTCCCTATACCTGCCTTTTATCCCACCTACATAAATGTCAATCCTCCCTAATCCCTGCCCTTGGTTTTGCAAAGTTCCCTGTCAGTCCTTGTTGTCGCAACCCCCTACCAAACCCATCCCAGGAATTCCCCTATTCCACAAAGCCCCGTTGGTCCATGTAACCCTTTCCAATTCCAACTGTCTCTCCTATGGGTTGTGAGCCCACTGGGAGCCCACCCTAAATCTCCTCCCTGTTGTATCCCTGACTGGTGGAAGAGTTGTACCCGATCTGGCCTGAGGGCAGCTGCTGGTGAGGGTAGCGGTGAGGGTAATGAGAGCTAACTGGGATTCTCTGGCACTGTGTCACATCCACTCACAATGAAAGATTCAAAATGCTGACAAAATGAACCAAAAAATTCACGATTTAAATAAATTATTTTCTTCAACAGCACAGTATGAGGTTGATCGGTTGAATGTTGTTTCTGAGTAAAAGAGAGAGAATCTTACAAACTGTTTACTAGGTGAAAGCACAAGAAAAGCCTAACAGAATTTTCTTCTTCAATCAATTTTGTGAGATTTATAAGAAATCATTCTATATATTCTTAGTAACAAGCGCAACCTGATATATGACAAACTTCTACTTGCTTATTTTATTGATTTTTCTCATAAACACTTGCTATAATTATTGAAAATTATGCACTATAACAAAGATATACAAGTCAGTGAACTGAAGTACCAAATATGACATCACTAAACACTTGATTTTTTAAACAACTTTGCAAAGTTCTGGGTTTGATTTTTTCTTTAAGTCTTATTTGAAAATGTTGTGCAAGAATCCTAAACACCCATCTAACTTCCATTTTGGACAAGCCTTATTTTACAGTCAAGGAGAAGTCAGTGGACAAGACTGATTTGTACTGTGACTTTTTCTGCCCCAAGTACAAGTCTCAAAGTCCCTTGATTGTACAGCCATTACTAATGGAAATGTCCTAGTCCTGCAGCAGACACTATGAAACTTCCAGGAAAAAAACCACTCCCTTCCATCCCTCTTGCTTTATGTGACAAGTTTTTTTATTTCATTCCCTGACCAGAGGTATGCAAGAATTTCTTCTTGGGAATGCCTCCAAGATATCACCTATCACAATGCACTGGGAGCTGTAGTAGGTGTGTTTTAATTTTCCTTTGGTTTTAAGTGGCTAGTAAAAAAGTAAGCATTTAATTAGGGTTTGCTGGCCTTAAAGAATGGCAGTTATAGGCATTTTAGTAATAATCTTACAGATAATAGACAATTATTTTTCTTTTAGATTTTACTTCCTAGGCATCTTATCTCCTGTTCCTCCACTGTCCTTGAGACTAAAGTAGTCCAAAAGAACTGGAATAGCTGTACTCATATGCTGTTCAGCCATATAAAGTACAGCATCACAGAATACCAGATTGGAAGGAATCATAATGCAGATAATTGATGAGCAAACAGTCAGCAATGACAGAATGTTTTCATTTTCCTTTTTAAACAACAAAAATACTCAACAGTCAAGTCTCTCATGGAAGAACCACAAGACACTTTTTAAAGCCAAGTCTGGAACCTAAAATTATTAATTCAGGTTGAATGCTAAGCATCACAGATTCAGAAATGTCATGGTTTAACCCCACATAGCCACTCACTCACTCCCACCAGTGCAGTCAGGGAGAGAATGGGAAGGGTAAAACATAGAGAACCCCTGGGTTGAGATAAAGACACTTTAATGGGGAAAGCAAAAGCCTCAAAGACAAGCAAAGCAAAATAAGGAATTAATCAATGCTTCCCATGGCCAGGAAGATTACTTGGAATGTGAATCTATGATGTTTAGTGTTCCATCTGAATTATTACCCACAAGTTTGTATATTTTATCTACTACAAGCATTTAGCCCAATAAAAGATACGAGAATGAGAATGTTCACCAAAAGTCACCAATGTCAGTATTTCATAAACCAGAATAGCATCAGGAATACCAGATGAAAATATAAATACAGTGATTCCATCATATCTATAAAACCCAAAAAGAATGATAACCAAAGCAACAAAACCAGATAGTGGTAGCAGCCAAGTACCCTGTCTCTTGCAAAGTGGTAAGGAAATTCTTTTATTCTCAGCTTGATTCAAACATATTGTCACAGATACAGAACTCTAGAAAAAAATCACAGTATGTTCCTTTACAGAATTCCATAGCTGTGTGCTTCATTCCCTCCCATATACTCTTTTTGCTTCTTGTGTTCCAAGCAACATACAGTTTCTCTCTAACTTTAATAGACAGGGGTCTTTCAGATATCCAGATATATTCCTTCTAGTGCATATTTTGAAAATATTTCCATTTGTGTACCTTTATATAAAGTGTAGAGCTTACATAGGTTCAGCTCTTTTTCATTCACTTTAGAATAGTACAGACATCAGAGAGGAAAAGTTGATCACATAGATCACATTTCATGTTGTAAAATGTAATTGAGAGCTGCAACTGCCTGAAATGAGGCTGTAGCCAGGTGGGGGTTAGTCTCTTCTCACAGGCAACCAGAGACACAACAAGACGACACAGTCTTAAGTTGTGCAAGGAAAGGTTTAGGCTACACATTAAGAAAAAATTCTTCACAGAACGAGTGCTTGGGCATTGGAATGGACTGCCCAGGGAGGTTATAGAGTCACAGTCCCTGGAGGCTCAAGAAAGCACTGGATGCGGCACTTAATGCCATGGTCCTGTTGATGAAGTGGTATTAGGTCATAGGTTGGACTTGATGATCTCAAAGGTCTTTTCTAAACTAATTAATTCTCTGATTTTTTGATTCTGTGAAATCATCTGTAGGATGTTTGAGAACATTTTGTGCTCTACCCATGGTCAACCTTAGCCACACTAAACTGCTTATTTATAGTCATCAAATTAGATGTATGCAGCTGACTATCAATACAACTCAGAAATCACTTATCTGTTATCCCTGAAAAGAAGAGGATGAAATATGGCTTTGGGGTTTTATGATATTGTAAAGCCCCTGTTTGGCCAGATGAAGCCTTTGTTTGGCTAGATTTTTTTCCAGTTACCAAATTTATCATTGCTCAAAGGGAATTCAAACTATAATTTAGATGAATTTTGGGAGAGTTTTTTTCCAGCAGTTTAGTAAAAAATCTTCCGGTAATTACATCTGAACATAACCCAGAGCAGAAACACATGCATTTCCAATTCCTTTAGCTACCTGGTCTGTTGATAGATCACAGTTAAATAGGAGTAGCAATTTGAAAAGTAGTGGAGAGTAAATATTACTACTTGATAAAACCATTGAATCAAGTCATTCTACAGCTCCAGAAAATGAGGTACCAATAAAGACTGATAAAATGATGAGGAATTCAATATACTTAGGTTTCATACAAGCACCTTTACTGTTCATCTATGACGTTTTGCTGAAAACTCTGTAGATTCAAATAATAATAAAATAATAAAAACCCCTATAATTTAGAAAAAAAAGTAGGACCAGACATTATTTTTTTCTTTTCTGTTATTTAATATATGAGAAATTATGTGCCATCACCTAACACTTTTACTTTAAAGCCCCAAAAAATATTACATGTCAAGCTGCTTTCATTTCAAGAATTTAGAGACAAGAAGATACAATTAGCTTAAAATTTCTTCTGGAAATGGTTCCATGTTTCTATGTTAAATATATCTTGTATTTCAAACTAAGGGACTGTGTATTTTGTTGATAACTTAACCCAGTGTAATATTTATAGTATTTTTTTTCTCTTAATGAAAGATTACTAAAATGCAGTAAATGTTTAATGACATTGCTTTATTATAAGTTAAATTTTATCATCAAAAACTGCAAGTGATTCCAGGAATTTAGAAACATACAAATTTACTGATAATCTCAGTATATTTGACATCCCTTTGCTGGCAATATGCAAATATGAGGAGTCTTGCATAAGCATCTTTACTGTCTCTACATTTTTCTCTATGATGCACTGCAAGGCTTTGAATTTTTTTCATAAATATAAAATATCATTGGGAAGATATGTAATCAAGGCATATCTGCACTTAAAATCCAAATGTCAAAGAATCTTTTTTCTCTGTATTTGAGACAGTAGAAAGCACACAGATTATGATTTGCAGTGAACTTCAACTTGTCAGCATGAACTGCACTAACTGCTGCTGACTTCCTCTTTGGCTTGCTTCACATGACTGATTCAGAGTTACAGAGCAATAATATTTGGAATTAGCAATGTTAGTGTTATAATCTCATGATTTACACTCACATTTATTCTGCATTGTTAAAAGACAAACAAAACCATTAAAAAAATCAGAATTACTGAAGACATAAAGTTTCATTATTAGATTCATGTTTCAGTGGTTGATTCATTTTTATCATACTCGCTCTAGGAACCTAAAAAGGAAGATCCACTAACTGCCTACTTAACCCAGAGAGCTGTGGCAGTCAGTACTCAACTGAGGTATGCTACTTTCATAATGTGAACTAGTACCCACAACGATGTTACACAGAGGAAAAATAAGGTATGATTGTGCCAGTTGGATATCTCTCCAGTAATTTGTGTCAACCTGCAACAACTGAAAACAGTGACAATAAAAGAATGCTGATATTTTTGAGATTTATAGGAACTGAACTCTTTCTAATGGTTTCATACTTAAGTTCTTTAAGTCACTATTGAAGCTTACTAGTCAGAAAACAGGGCTCGTTTGTTACTTGTTTCATGTTATAAAGTAAAAAAGAAATAAACTTTATAAAAACAATTGAAATGGCTGCAATTGAAGTTTCAGAAATTATATAAGACATTTTTAAAATTCTTTTATAAAACAGGTATTATTTGAATATAAAACTTCTGAAGTTCCATATTTTAGGTGATAAAAAGAATGTACTCACAGAAGCCTGTCATAACTAAATGTACTTTAAAAAAGCCAACCGAACAAGTGAGTTGTTGAGATCTTCAAAATTGTCAACAGTTAAAAGAAAACAAGCACAGCAAGTGCTATTTTGAAGTAGTGGGGCTAAGGCTAATTATTAAATACAATGATTAGATACTGAAAGGGGATCTCTGTTTGTAAAAAGTCATTTGAAAGAGTACTGATAGGGAATGCTTTTAAGAAAAAAAATACTAGTTTGTATCAGTGAATGAGAAAATTTAATTCTAAATTTAGGTTGAAATGGGATGTTTTCCAGTATCATAGCTTCATAGTGGCAATTATTTTAAATTAACTAGTAACTAGTAAATTAACTAGTAACTAGTTAATTAGGATAAGAATATATAGGAGTATTAAAATTAAATAAATACAAATGGTACATTTGGTTTACAAAAATTACCTTCAACTTCTTTGAGCAAAGAAAAGTTTAATTCTCCCTAGTTTAACTGGAAATACCTCTAAGATAAAATACTAGCACTTTTGTTTTGACTCTGAAAATAATATACAATCTCTGTGTTAATTTTTTATCATGATATTACATTAAAATTTAAAACAAGTAATTTTTAAAACTGTTCAGTTATTCAGTTTCTATTACTTCTTAAATATTGGAACAAAAATCTCCCATATTCCTTCCTTACTGATGTATTTTAGATACTTATTTACTGTCTATATTTCTGTTTCTTTGCCTACATTTTTACTGCTCAGTTTGTGATTTATATTCTCCTCACCTCCACAAGCCCTCTCAAAAGCTTCAAAAATGATGCAGCTGCTGGGTGGGACAGATGTACTCTATTTCTACTAACATGCTGAGAATAAAAATGATTATTTGTTCATTAACGTTTCATGCCCTATTTTTCAAGATTTACTTTCTCCAGACCTTTTGAAGGTTTTGGATCTTGTACAGTTCATCCAATAAATCAGGCTCACTACCTCCTACAAACTTCACAAAAGCATTGTCCTCCAACTGGTAAAGCTATCGGCTTCATTCTTTACGTGAAGCTATATCAAATTGGAGTTTCGATTTTTTTAAATTAAAAAAAATACAGAAGTTGTTACTGTATTGCTAAAAAAGAATAGCAGTCATGCTATATTTTCAAAGTTTATTCTTCTCTATAACATAGGCTAGGTAAATCCACAAAGTTTATTCTTATCTATAACATAGGCTAGGTAAATCCACATTGTCCATATCTATGAAATACAAACCAACCTAGCTTTCACTATATTAAGCTCCAAAATTAGTGATTACAATTTTAAAATTAATTTTCCAGCTGTGGATATAACATGCGGTATTGTATATTTTACATGAGCGCTTTTTGTCAGATCAAGCATTCTGAAACTGAGTCACATAAGAACACAAGTGCAGTTCCTGGCACCTTGCAGTCTGTGGTGTGAAGGACAGGTGCCATTTGCAGAAGAGCCACACCCATCTGTATTGATGTGAATGTCAGCATGAAACTGAAATGCTTTGAACATGAATAATCTCTGTGAGCGCCTGTCCTTAATGAAGGAACAACTCCCTGCTACACACAAGACTGTCAAACACTTGTCATAAGCAAGGAATGACTGTGATATTCTGCACTTCCACAGCTGAGTGACAGAAGTTAATGTTGCTGTATCTGTTCAAGCCACGTGTAGAAGGTCAGTTAGGTTTGGTTGTTCAGAAATTGGTCAGGGGTGGAGGTGATGGGGAGCTCATGCCAGTGATTTAATGCAGAAAACTGTAAAATGTTAAACCAAAGACACTCAGGGGGAATATGCACAGTCATTAAATACAAGGTGCAGAAAACCAAGCATGAGGTGGAATAGAGGGAAGTCAAGCCAGGTCTTTCTGCAGGACCTCTCTGCCCTTGAGGAAGTTGATAGCTCCTCCCATTATGGACCCAACCTGGTATGTTTTCTCTGTAAACAAATTTGAGACTTCATGCAGTGAGTGACATGATGCTGTTCTTTGGCTGCATTCCCCAAAATTACCCTCTAACAACCTCTCAGCCACAAAATTAGACAAATTCCCACTAGATCTCTAGTGTCTCATGAAAAGCTCATTGAGGATTGACTGTCTTTGTTCAACACTGAGATCAGTCAACTCCGTGCTGTTGTGGATGTTTCTACCTCTCTGATACAAATTTGTGTTCTAGAAAAGGATCTTTGGTTTTCTGAGCATATTCTGCAAGGATCTGCTCTGAATATATTTATCCTCATTTCTTTGTCCTACCTTTAAAAATCCAAAAGGGTAGCTGGATTTGTTTTATACTGGTAAATGCTAAAGTGAATGGAATGAGAGTCCAAGAACAATAATGTAAAAAGCCATCCCAGAAACAGAAAAAGAGACATTTGTTCTTGATTCTCATGGAAGAACCTATCAAAAAGGGTAGTCTACAAAAGTGCATTCCAAAGCAAGGAAGGGAGTTCCTTCACTTCACTTGACTGGAGCTGTCTGCTACCTGTCTTGAAGGGGGCAAGTTCTCATATGATTGATCGGGCACAGCTCTTCTACCGTTTTTGCTGGAATTCCTAAGTCTGATCACAAGAGTTGTTATGGCTCTCTGGGTTGCCAAGACGTAAGAGCAGCCAGTTGTAACTTGATAAAACTCACAGAAAACACAAACTCATATCATATCTATCCTTCTTTTCTATTTTACATCAATTGGGTCAATTTCAAAATTCAAGCAATATTCTTGAGTTATCCCCCAAGACATCACATGTAAATGAAACCAAACACTGACATGGGGACCACTAGATAACCTGCTTAACACTGAGGCTGGCAGGGAAATAGCAAACAAATATCTACTTCTGTAATGCTCTTTTTCATTTCACAATGTTACATGCAGCCAAGAATATTTGCAGAGGTTTTGAAAAGAAATCAAGAACAATTAAAAACTACGTATCATTTTCTTAAAATTGAAAAAAAATTGATTCCTTTATATTATCAAAGAGGAAGTTGTGAGATTAAGTTCGATTAAGTTCGCAAGGATTTACTGGGAACCAGAGTCTAGTAATAGTTTTTCAGTCACGTAGACAAAGACAGAACCATGTGACTGGAACCTGAAGCTAGTCATGTGTGGAAGCTTGGAAATAACGTGCTTTCTTTTAACAATAAGGATAATGAACAGATTACTAAACACTCTGAAGGACTGGAAAACACTAAATCAGGGGTTATGTAGTATTTTTCTGAAAAAAATATGTTCCTTTTCATATGGAGATCCTTCATGGTTTCATTTGTGCAGGTGAGCATGAGTATGTCTTGTTCCTAAATATGAATTTCATACCTATTGCCTGAATTTATCAGACTGTGATAATGAAAAAAGACTTTTGTTGTATATACTTTGAACACATAGGAAACTGTTATCACACCTGAGAAGTAAAAGTTTCTGAAACTATATCCATGTTTGGAGCAAAAAGGATCTGAAAACTCTTTTTAATATTTTCATATCAAATATGTAATATTTCTATTCAGTCTTCTGAGATGCATTTTTTTTTAAGCATAGAATCTCTTTTGTTGTAAACCAATCATCAGTGTCTAAAATTCGACAATGACTTCAGATTCTCCCAGTATAGAGTCATTTAAAATGTGGATAAATCCTAAATATAAATAAAACTCATTAATTCACCTCTCAAGTCTATGAAGATTTGCAAAGCTTTACTGCTACTTACTGTACACAGAAAAATTAACATTTTTAAGAGCTTTATCCAGCCCAGTGGGACTGCAGTGGATTGATTTCAAACACAGCAGCTGAAGCAAACACACTACCTTTTTTTTTATTACCATATCTCTACCCATGGGGCAGTGTTCTAATTCTAAATATTTATTATGAAGACCTGTACACCAGTTTCTAAGAAACCAAGATCTCTCTTGATAGTTGCCCTCTGCAGCAGAGTTAAAACCCTCATCTTTAGAAACTCTCCTCATAAATAGTGCCAAATTCTGGAATCCCACACCTTCAATACAAAATATAAGATTTACTATGTTGAAGGGTTTTTTTACCCCAATGAAGACAGAAGAACTACTAGAATGTCTTCTTGTATAGTCATTCTGTAGATCTAGGTTCTGTACATTAAAATTAGAAATCCTACATTATCCCTGGGCTGTATGTAATAATTTACACCTCATTACACTACTAATTTAAGACACACATCCAATCTCAATTTAAGAGACAAGGAGATGGAAAATTCAAAGCCAATTTTGATATGTGCTAAAACAACAAAGCCATTGCTTCTTTCAACTGTGGAAATAGATTCTGGTTCTTCGTCTTAGCCATAGATTCCTTGGTCTGTTTAGCTAGATATGATAGCGTGTTGCCTCCTTTTCAAACATCCTTTTAAACCTGTGAACAGTTTCTCTCCAGTGTTCCAATTTTGGTCTAATACTGGTTTGTGTACACCTCTAACACATTTATAAAAAGGCCTGCAATACTGCACCGAGAACCAAGTTAGAGGGGCTCACATGAAGGGCTCGAGCACCCTCTTCATCTGCTATCACTGCTGAGGTTGTAAGGACAAGCATTTTTTTATATCAGTTGATTCTTGGTATCAGTTTTCAATTTTTAAGTCTATCATTAAGCTAAGTCGTGATATAAACACATAATTGATTTGAAATTAAGTTCCCTGCATATGAATATTAGAATCCATAAAGTCTTTATTTGGGAGTAATCTGTTCATAAATGGGTTGCACAACTACAAATAAAGTTCTTTACTCTTCCTACATTTTTGTTTCTGGTCTAATTTTATAAGACCTCTTTAAATAATCATCATGGCTCAACCAACGCAGTGGGAGCTGACAGAAGAGATGAAAGAGTTGAACCCAGTTATACGAGAAATGAGGACCACAATATTGGCTAAACCTCGTGCAAATCTTGTCTGAAGATAAGAGTTACCATGACATAGCAACTCTATGAATAAGGCACACATAAGACCCAGATTTTAAAGAGTAACTCAATTTGTTTTAATCATGAGACATCCCTATATTTTCCTTTAATATCCCAAATAATACACACAACCCATCTCAACATATGTAGCAGCAGTTCTACTGATATGAGTTTCTTTAAATGCACAACAGTAATTCAGTCTCACAGGCAGAAATAGGAGCATTTGATGGTATAATTAAAAAGCTATGTCGACTTTTATATATAAGTGGCTCAAAGTAAAGATGGCATTCTTTAGTCTTGAGTGCTTAAATTTGTAGTATTAATAATATTTTTTTGTACACAGGAAGATGATAAATGACAGTCCAATAAATATACATATATGCTCTGCTAGAATATATCCTAATTTTGTTCTTGCATGCATTGTAAACTTCACTACTCTCACTTCAGTCAGCTAAAAAAGACAACTGGTGATTATTGTGGTGATGTAACTAAATATGCAGTTTAATTACTTGAAGTTATTTGAATTCATTTACATACTACTTCCTAAAGGGTTTTTCCAGGGATTTGATCCTGTCCCTAATTTCATGGCAAAGGTGCAAAAAGGGGAATGTTCTAAAACAAATGTGTCTTTTTTCTTGATATAGACCAATACTGGAAATAGAGCCTTTCTTTCAATATCTTATTTACAAAAGCTCTGAATACAAAATAAAACCATGTGGTCAGTCTCCTCCTCGCCTAACTCTGCATGAGACTTTGCATAAATTTTAAATTAAATAATACACTGTATTATTCAGTTTTCACATAATATTTTACTGTATTGTTTCTAATAAAAATATTTTAGTATTAAGGTCACATCATTCTTAAAAATTAATTTTTTCTAATATGAGTACTGTGATGAAAACTTGCATTTTTTTCTGTCTCTTCTCTTTTCTTCATTAAAAATGGGATGGAATAATTTGCCAATCTTATGAGAATATAGAATTTCAGTTTTTCAGTTAATATGACCATCCACATCCACTGTTTAAAAAGTATGAACTTCCATTAGTACTTCCATTTTTGTTTAGATGGTTTAAACCTGAAATTCTCACTTTTCATTGTGGTGCTGCCACAAGCTTGGCTAAGCTAGCAAAATCCTTGGGTTTTTTGGGGTTTTATTTTGGTTTTGTTTGTTTGTTTGTTTGTTTGTTTGGGGTTTTTTATTCACATCAGAACTGCCTTCCCTACTGATTGTCTTCTCCCTTGCCCATCTGGGAGATTGGAAAAACAGAAACAATATCTCAGTCACCACTACACATTATATCTAAACTCTCTGTGCTGTGACTACCGCTTTAAGACATCAGAGATACATAACAGCACAGTCTTTTCTAAGTCCAGACCTCTGCAGAAAACCCATTAAATCCAATCACTAGCCTACTGTGCAAGCATTTAAAAAAGAGTAGCCATCAATAAACATGTTATTTAAATTCAATTTAACATTCTTTTAGAGTCAAAGAAATAATCAATGTATTCTGTGTGCTAACTAAATAGAGGTACCAGGGGCCAAGGTATTTATTAACTGTAAGAACAGTTCATTGGCAGGTTTACTCTGAGCTGCTGTAGATCTCAGCACTGATCTCAGCAGAGAAAACATGCAACAAACTAATGGATAGTTGGCCTAAAAAACCTGCAGTGGAAATTCAGAAAAAGTTTTCTGGAGCAGTATGTCTACTTTAGTATATATTGCTGGAACAAAAACAACCCAAACTGCTAACAAATGATTTAGTTGTCATGTAACATGTTTTAGCACCTTCCAGTACATCCAGGAAAAAAAAAAAAACAGACCTTTATTCATACTTGATTTTTACATCGTAAAATTCTATTCTTCTCTTAAAATGTGATGAATAATTGATGAGATAATTTTATATGCTGGAAAGTAAGAACACATTCAACTATGCTAATTCCTACTGAACAATTTTTCATATACTTGGGTGTTTGAAAGCATATGTCAAAAAGGAGGTATTAAAGCCCTCTGTATCTTTTAGAAAATGGCAATAGTTAATATTAAAAACCTAACATATTTGAAATATAAGGTAGAAAACTACAGTGCTTTAAAAGAGCAGTTGGTAAATTATCATCCTTCATCCTCTCTGATCCTAATGGGAAAAGAGGCCACCTCCTATGCCAGGGTAAATTTACACCAGGATTTGTTTCCTTTCTGATATTGTTGCTAAACTAAGTTCCAGTGTCAAAACTAGAATTTGGTCTGAGGTCCAGGCAATAACTGTCTTTTTGTTATCCAGATTGATGAGTAGTCCCAATACTGATCTTTGTTAACTGTGATTTGACCAGATGAACTGAACTGTATTACTTCTACAACGCTGACTTCATATTTATATGCAGACACACATTAACAGCAAGATTTTCTCCATTAAACTTTTTCCTTCTCATGTAGTAACACAAATCTCAAAAGAAATACAAATTGGAAAGCTCCAGTTAGTTGGTTTAGGTTTTTGTTTGCTTATGGGTTTGTTGGGTTGTTGATTTTTTTAGGGGGGTGGGGCTGTTGGTTTTGTTTTGGTTTTGGTGTTTGTTTGTTTTTGTGTTTTAGTAGGGTTTTTGTTTGTTTGTTGTTTTGGGGGGTTTGGCATGGTTTTGTTTGTTTGTTTGTTGTTTTGTTTTTTAATCAGAGAGTAGGTGTGATTTATTTTCAGAACTACTGTGATTATTGCATGCAAACCTAGAATCCCTGGCAGGGCTGTATGGCAAAAGGGGAGGGAGAGGAAAAATTTAATGTAACATTCCAGAACTCTATCTATATGTTTTGTTTTACTCTTCAGATTGACTGCATTGTGTTGACTGATTCTGTGTAAAACCAAGAAATTTTACAATTCATAAAAACCTGTAAGAAAAGTTTCTAATCTGACTACACTGGCATGAACTGTTTCATCATTAAAACATATTTTCCTGAATCCAGTGTCAAGAATTTTCTGAGTAAATGAAGCTAATGTTATAGATATTCTAGAATAATGCAACAGACCTAGGAAAAGGATATTTTAGGAGCACGTTAAATTCTTGAGGTTATAAAATCTATTTAGAAAGATAATAAAGCAGTGGTATTTTAAGGAATCTGAGCTCTCTTCTAATATATTTAAACCATGCTCACATACTTAATTTTAAAAAAATCGAGTGCTTTTTTACGTTCTTTTAAATGTAGTAGAAAATTATACTGTGGGTCACAGTGCTTCCTTAAGTGAGTTCTCTCACTCCTATGTTCCTGTCAGTTTGTGATGTGCTATGAATGAAGCCTTTATGCCTCTTCAGCACAGTAGGCTGTAAATTAATAGGTGCAAAGAAAGCAATAGTGTTCTGTGAATTAAATGTCAATTTAGTGCCTCTGTACTTCTCACTTCATACACGACTCACATGCTGGTGTTAACAGCTAAGCGGCCTCTGTGTCCTTACTGCTAACACAAGCAAGAGATTATATGAGTTCAGTCACTACTATTAGCATGAAGTATATTTACCCTCCTATCTATTTTAAGGTCAAAATCCTTGCAAAGCCTTCAACATACTTTTATGCATACAGATACTAATATGTATCTTATATATATTATTTAGAATAAAAAAATGACAAGATAAGTGATGCATTTCAGATATGCTTTCTTCAAATACAAGCCTAATAACTTTTGCAAGATTTCCATGAGATATTATCATAAGTTAAACATATTTATTGAGATTTGTCTTTGCAGTGGGACTCTATACAATTTTTTTTTTTAAATCAGATTAACCTCAAGATAATATACACATATATATGCATATATATTCACAACATATTATTATACGGAATACCATGGCCCTTTTTCCCTCCAACGCTGCTTTTCTTCCAGTGCAATGCCAACAACTTAGAGATCACGTACAAATTTGGACACTACAATTTAACCTTTTTTTGGAACCACTACTTGCACTCTTTTTTCGTCTCTTCATTATGGCCATTTCAACAATTAGAATCTGCAGGTTCTTCACTGGAAATAGCAGAACTCATCTCCTTATACAATATATACTACATTTTTTAATATACACTAAAATAATAATAATAGTAAAAAACAACACAACAACCAGACATGCACCTGTGTATCAAAACAATCAAAAAAATGCCACTAGGATGCTGAAGCAAAAGGAAGACAATGCACAGGATGGTAGAAATAAATATAACCCTGTCTTAAGATACCAATTTCCCTGCAGCTTTGCTTTCTTAACCATGGTCAGGCTTCATCTTCTCTCCTACATAAATTTTAGGGAAGGTGAAATGTTCACTGTATGTCTCATCCAAAGTATTTTTTTTTTTAATTTCCATAGACTCTAAAAATACTGAGCAGTGTTCACTGTATTTCCCCAAGCCTGCTAACAATTTACTTACAACTGTGGATAATTCATTTTTCAAGTAGGCATTTGAATGCCTGAAGAAAATCCATTTTGGAACATGATGATTTTGATAAATATAGCCAAGTACAAGATATATCATCGATGATATCAGCTTATTTATCCTTATTATTGAAAACAGTAGGAGTGAAGAAGCTGTTTATCTGAGTACATTTGGGTTTAGCAACTGCTTTAAAAAAAAAAAGAGAATTGGCTGTAGACACTGAATTAAAATCTCCTATTTCCCACTCAGGGAATTTTAAAAGACTCTGGAGAGCAATACTTTTAGAACTAGAGTACACTAGTTGCCTGTGTGACATGTTTAGTATACATAGCTGATGTCCTATGCAAAACACTCTGCCAATTTTCTGTATAAATTCCCTAATACATGAGTGGGGATAATCTTTTCTGAGACTGTGCTTAACAGCTCTGAGACCAGTGAGACATTCTCTCCAAAATCACAAAACTCCACAGGAACTCAAGTTCAGCACTTTGTTTGCAAACTTTTGATACACCATTTTGATTATGACTAAAGCACATGGTTGACTTTTTTTAAAAAAAATGCTTGGAGGTATATGTTTTTCAACACTTTATCTACCAGAAACTAGGATCAACTATGATTTTGGCTTTCTTTTTTGGGATAGCTTTTAACAGATTTTAAGGTTAAACCATTTAACACAGCAGGAAATGCGGAGGGAGGATGCAGAAATAAGACACATTTGTGGGAGCAGAGGGAGCAGCAGGAGCATAGGTATTGCCAACAAAAAACAGCCAGAGAGACAAACATCAGTACCAAAGGCAGCACCTGACAGGTCTCAGAAGATGGGGAAAAGATATATTCCATGAGCCTTTTAAAGGGACACAGTTTTTGCCATATTACCTATTTGGGGATTTTTCTGCCATTTAATCAGTTTTCAATATGGAAATCCCTTCTGATGATGTCTCCTGTAGCAAGAGTTTGAATGAATTATGTATGGAAGAAATCTGTTAGTAAAAACGTATTTAATTAACAGAGATTTCATTCTAATAAGGTAAATAAACATAATATGAATTAAAAAATCTGCAATGTTCTGTCAGGATCACTGTATTTTGCAGCCTTAAAAAGCTCTCGATATGGGCACACAACCTCCATTAGACACTCACGCCAAAATTTCTTTGTCCTTCCATTGTATCTTGGGGGTTTGGAATGGAATAGCGCTCTATGGTAAATCAGTTGTAAACATTTTTGTGTAGCTTTATATATTTAATAGGTTGGGTTCAAATGCTAGATAACATTTTTGATAATTTTCACATGCCATGGATTATGTCATTTTTACATGGTAACTGAAAACTTTGCAACATGAAAGTCAATATGTAACTTGTTTTAGTTAAAAAAGCAGTTCATAACAGACCAGGTGGAAGATTACCCAGAAGAGAAGCTTATACTTACTGGTTTCCTAACCAAAACAGCTAATAGGGGAAATCCAGTTAAAAGCTAGAGAAAGGTAAGTTTCCAAAAACTAGTGGCCAGCAAGAGAACTCTTTACCAGTAACTCCAAGACAAGCATATAACTTTGGAGAATTTTCCTGGTGACACAGAAAAAGGCGTGACGGTCATGATGTCTCTAAAGAGGCTAGAAAATAAGCAATTATACATAAATTAATAAAAATTTAATCATTTCCTCAAATGAAAAAGCTGGACTGTAACTGCCTTCCCTTTGTTGCATGGCCATGACATATCTTTTCTCACCTGATGGAGAAGCTAACAAAATATAGTGCCTTATACTGGCACAGGTATGTCCCAAGCCTTTTTCTGGTGTAGAACCACTTTATTGAAGGTGATCCACAAGCAATACATCTTCTAACAGCAAACCAATAGATGGTGCTCTTTAGCTGTCTAATTATGCAATTCTGAGCTAAACACCCAGCTCAGATGTCAGGATCTGCTGCCATACGTGTCTATCAAAAAGGTGATCCAGACCACACCATTACCTCATGCATTATTTTGCTATAGGCCTCTCAAAAGGAGGGTGGTGATTAAGATAACATATCTATAAACAGGACAGAAAGCATGCAAATTGAAATCCTACTCTTTGAAATATATCTGAGTGTTTGGACTTGTGTATTTTAGCTAAGAAACACAAAACAGTATCCAGCTGTTACAGGATTTATTCATTAACACAGAAATAAGAATTGAGTTTCAGATGACTCTAGGTACTTATGTCAAATTGCATGCCAAGATTGTAGCAATTCATTAGTGCTGCTTCCAAGTCACTCTAACATCCACATACAGTTTTATGGCCTTTCACTATGATATTGAAATGATTTATGAGGAAGTCAGAATAACCTTAAGGTAATTTTAAATAGTATTAGGAAATTAATTTAGACTAAAAAATATGAAATGTAGTTCATTCTCCTGTGTTGATAAATACTGACAAAAATGTGATGGATAGTAGTTTTGGGTTTAAATTAGACCACATTAAGGTAAAATCAGTATTATAAGGTCAAAGAGAAAAAAAAAATTGAACAAAAATTGTTCAAAATTAGGATTCCACATTAAAAACAAATTGCAGAATTATTTTTAGTGTCATGATCACCTTTCACGCACAGTACAACAAGCTAAGATAATTTGATGATCTTGTAAAAATTATCACCAACCCACACTTACATGAAAAAGCCTGAATTGGACCTATCTATGTGAATTGTGAATTGTCCAGCCCAGCCTGACCTACAAATAATAATAAAAACCCCCAAACTTCCATCTGAAGGAGGAGTCTTGGGAAAGACTAAGAGATTTTCAATAGAATGCTTTTCCTAAGTAATAGATTTCTATTTCAAAACTGTGTTCATCTAAAGTCTGGATTTCTACGATACTTAAGATAATTCTTAATACTATCATTAGATCCAACCTTGATTTAATTATAAGTACCGTGTAACTCATGCAGAGGTGTAAAGGGGCATGACTGGAAGTATTTTGAAAGTTATATTCAATGTTCAGATTTTTTTTTAATGTTCTAATAATCAACAGCAAAGGAGCCCTTCAGACCCAAAAGATCAAGCTGGTGAACTTGGAGATGGGCTCCACACATGCAAGAGGCAGTCTTTCTGTTATGTTCCTACAAGTACTGCTTGTGGCATTGCAAGCAATAGCTTACAAACTCAAAAAACCTAATTTTGCACCTAAAACTCCTTATGTAATAGGAAACTAAGAAAATTATTCAAATTCAAAAAGATTTCCTTCACCTGCAATCTAACTGATATTTTTACTTCTTTTACAGATTAAAAAGCCTTTTCTATGTCCTTAACATTAATTTTGCACTGATGCTCCTCTTTTTAAGCCTGTTGACACTTCTTTTGATTCAAAGAAGAATTAAAAATGTGATCGTCTATATTCATTCAAGATCTACACCTATATAACTACTCTCTAATTAAAAAAAAAACAAAACAAAAAATCCACTCAAAGCAAACCAAAAAATCCCCAAACAGATTGAATAGCTTTAGGCCTTCTAAACAATATCATGTACATAATATAAATAATATCTCTTAAATCTTTTATAAACTAATTCCATTAGGATGGACCATGAGTTATTTTAGAACTAAATAAAAATAAACAAATCTTTTTTATCAATGCATTGGAAAACAAACCAAGGATCAGCTAAATAAAATAGAAATTAACTGAACATCTTATAGAAGGTTTAGAAACGTGTCATGTAAGTAATATGAAAGAAGTAAGATGTATAATCTATATAATTACTATAACATAAAAGCTCTTATATACATATTTTATAGATAGATTACTTTCTTTCAGCATTTAGATTCCACTTCTTCTTGCATTCCATTGCTTTTATTTAAGAAAACACATCCATCCTGTTTTTACTGCTGGCATACTGGAGCTCCTTCTGACCTTGCTGATATGTTTTGAGAGGGTAATCCAGAAATATTGCATCATACACTAAAAACACTAAAGAATAATCAGTCTGAAATTACCTTCTTAATTCTTGCTCTCTTTCTATTTTACAGTTCTCATAGCTGTGTCTTTTTTCATTTATTCTACAGCAAGTATTCCTTTAAATGAAAAAAACAATCCTAATTACCAGACTCTGCTAATGGAATATGTGACTCCTAATACAGAATTAATGTCTAAAGCTGTTGACAAGATGCCAGATACAATAAAAAGGAGCAATTACAAAAAAAGTCACATTTTTAGATGATAACACCCCTAGACCATTAGTTTTAAGTATGGAACAACTTCCCATTTAAACACACAGCTGATTTTAGCATATTACAGAATGCACTACATTTAGCATGGCTCTAATGTCGCTATGGTAACTGTTCTGGCTTAAATATAGCTGAATGTGTAGCTTCATTCCAAATTTTCCAATAATCCTTTAAACATTTCTTACAGAACTCCCCATAGCTTCTCCAGAAATTCATCAGTGATCCTGTAGTAATCCTGCACTGGTATTGCTGATACCAGTACTATTCACAGTATCTTCATCCATGACATGGAGAGTGGGATAAAGGGCACCCTCACCAATGTCACATACCAAAATGTGTGGTGACATTGACACACCTGAGGAATAGAATGTCATCCAGAGGTACCAGAACAAACTTGAAAAGTGGGCCCATGGAAAACTCATGAGCGTTGAAAATGCCAAGTGTAAGGTGCTGCACCTGGGTCAGGACAACCCTTTGTGTCAACCCGGGCTGGGGGATGAACAGATTGAGAGCAACACTGCCAAGAAGGGCTTGAAGGTGCTGGTGGGTGAGAGGCTGGACATGAACTAGCATCGTGTGGCCCCGAAAACCAAATGTGTCCTGGGCTGCATCAAAAGCAGCATGGCCAGCAGGGCAAAGGAGAGGATTCTGCCCCTCTGCTCTGCTCTACTCTGGTGACACCCCACCTGGAGTGCTACATTCAGCTCTATGTCTCAGCATGGGAAAGACATGGACCTGTTCAACCAAGTACAGTCAAGGGCCACAAAAATGATAAGGTTTGAACACTTCTCATACAAGAAAAGGCTGAGAGGGTTGTGGCTGTTCAGCCTGGAAAGGGAAGGCTCTGTGGAGATCTCATTTAAGCCTTTCAGTACTTAAAAGAGTTTATAAGAAATAGAGGAACAGATTTTTTTAGCAGATCCTGATTTGATAGGACAAGGAGTAATGATTTTAAAGAGGGCAGATTTAGATTATATATAAAGAAGACATTTTTGACAGTGAAGGTGGAGAAACACTGGAAAGGGCTGCACTGAGAGGTGGTGGATGTCCATCCCCAGAAATATTCAAGGTCAGGACTGAGCAACCTGATCCATTTAAAGACGTCCTTGGTCACAGTAGAGGGGTATTACAAGATAATCTTTTAAGATTCTTTCCAACCCAAATCATGTTACAATTCTATGATGTTAGGAACACATAATAAATCTAGGTTTTGGTAATCAGTGCTAAATAATGATCTCCAACATAACACAGAAAACAAGAAAAATGTTGAGATTGAATTCTAGGAGAAATAACATTCTTATTATATCTCTGTTTCAATGTAAAGTTGATCAATAGTGCATGAGATCAATGCAGAATGTATCCAATGCCTTCTGCTCAAATTGTACTTCATCTATTACCAGAAATCAAAAGCACAAATTTGTTGTAAAGTGTCTAGTAGAGTCCCTTACACAAAATCAAATGGATGTACTGTTATGTTCTGTACCAAAATCGCATTAGTTCTTCCCCTTCTAGCTTTCAGCTTCTAAACCTTAGAAGTCCTAAGAAGAAAACTTTGTCACTGCTGATTGTTGTGCATGTCTGTGCATGAGAGAGAGGCAAGGGGTACTTACACATTGTACTTCAGACAGACATGAGCACTTAATTTCATACCAAGCTGCTTCATTGACTGCCATTACACAACTTTTGCTCATGTGGAAATGTTAGAGAGTAATCTTGTGATGATGCCTTTTCCTGATCTTAAAAAATTGAGAGCCAGACATGGTTAAGGGATAAGGGTTTTTACCTCAGTATTTAATAAGGATCCTTAGGGTGCACCATTTCGCCAAGGTGGAATGCACCACAATGCACACACACAATAGGTCACGTGGACAATTTATAGACCTTACAAATCAGCATATCTAACAAAGATGCCCCAATGAGAGGCCTGGATGAATGGCATGGTACTCCCCCATCCATGGAATTCCCCCCTGGGTGGGCCAAATCTCCAGTGTACAGGATAAGTTCTAGAGAGGACCTTGGTTTCCCAAGGTAGCGTAGGGCTTTCCAGCTTCCTACTACACAGCCTTTAGGATGTTTGGTCTCCCGGCCTAACAGGACATGCTAAGGACTATGGTAAGTTATCAGATGTAAGGAATTACAAGTATGCATGCTAAAAGTAGTGAGGATACATGAAGTTTATATAAAAAGTATAAAAAAGAAAAGGCAAAAAATCATCTTGGCATCAGTGACGTAGATCTACATGTGTCTTTAAACCATAGATCTACATGTGTCTTTTTTACACGGTTACCAAGTATAGTTACCACATATTTTTACTGATAGATTTTCAAAAGATCAGATGCTAGCTAGAACTTAACAATTATTAATACATTGCACTGTCTAGCCAGTTATGACATCAAAATAATAGCGGGATTGCTTCCTATCTCTAGAAAGGCATTCTGAAGATAATAACCATCAGTCATCTGTGAGAAAATCTACATTTTTCTAGGCTAAATTTTTGTAGCAATGGTGCATATGTCAAGCAGAAAATATTCTGAGAGATGAAAAGGATGAAAAACCTGCATATGTAGGCTGCAAAGAAATCATAATACAAACTGTTCCACAACTTAATCCATTCCCACAGGCAGAACTATCATCTTTTACTTAGTACAGAGAATGTAGATTTAGTATTAGAATTACTAATCCCTAATATTGCTAAGCAAACAGATTTAACATCAGCTAACATAAGATACTAATGCTTTCAATACATGCATACATGTAGTAAGACTGAATTACAGTCTGTTTAGAATGAGATGTCATCTATTAGCTGTCTATATATTCCTGTTTTACTCAGGCTGACCTTTGATCACTACTTTCATTACTGAAGTAGAATACCATAATAAGTTATTCAAGACATAACAGCAGAACCTCTCATACCAGGTTCAAATATGTAACATGAATTAAATGCTCACTGATAAGATACCTTACAAATATAACTCTGGCAGATGGAGGAAAATAAGAGGAATGGCAAAGATGTGGAAAGAAACAGAAACAAACTATTTTTTTTTTCTGTTCTGAAAGGTGAAAGGGACCAAAAAAAGGCATAAAAATGGTCATTACTAACAGGTAGAAAATATCTTAAATATCCTCTGATATCTTTTCAGACAGGGACCAAAAAAAAAGAAAAACAGGAAGTGAGACCTTTACAAGATCTCTGACTTACCATATTGATGGTGCTTCTGTTCCACTGATCTCTAGGAAGTCATATCCTTCCTCTAACTGAAAGTCAGTAAAGACCAAAGCAATGGTGTCTCCTGGTTCAGCCAATATGGTCCAGGTGCAATCAGCATTATTCTCATACTCAGAAGGGAAGTGTGGACTTGAAATAATTCCACTTGTCCCACGTAGTGTCCCTCCACAAGCTCCTTCAGCTGACGAACAGAATATCAATTACTAATGAAGCTGCACTTCAGACAAGTGAAATACCATCCTTGTTTCTGCCTTAGCAAACCCAAATCTTCTCTACCCACTTAGGACCCATAAATATACACACACAGAGAAATAAAATCTTATCCAAGTGAATGGAATGGAATATTTTGGAATATTTTGAATATCCAAGTGAATGGAATGGTGTAGCAACAGAATGGCCTTTAAGCAGCAGAGATTTTTAGTTTGGATTTTCTGACTTTTTTTCCTTGTTGGTGTCACGTCAGCACCAGGCTGAACAGGAATGAAGGTTAGCAGGGACACCTATTATGAGCTGATTTGGAGAACCTGGCTCTCTGAATGTGTGCACAGAAGAAGCCTAAAAAAGAACTGGGCACAAAATCACAGAAATACAGACTCTTTGTGATACAAATTTAAAAATATTGAACTATTATTTTCTTTCACTTATTTCTTATAACAAAAAAAACCTGCAGGAAAAATATTCTTATAGATTTAAACGCTGTTCTAAACTAGGATGCATTAATAACATTATACTATCCTTTCTCATTTTTTTTATCCTGAATCATGATATTTACAGTGACAAATGAATTCAGAAGGTTTTGTTGCCAGATGGACCTTCCAAGGCTCATGCGTCATCAGTTAATAACATATTTTCAATTATTATTAACAATTTTTTTGAAATGAAAAGCATAGGAATTCTCTCCTAAATCTTGAATGTTACTTAATATTTTGCCAAAGGGTTTAGCAGATGTCTTGTGTTTTCCTTTTTCAGTAAAATTTCATTGAAATCTCTAAAAACTAGCTGATTATCAGCAGTATCTGATATTAAAACATATCATTAAAAACCCCCAAGAAAATACGTCATCCATGCTATTCATTGACATAAAAAACCAAAAATTCTTCAGGTGGCTTTTGCTGTTTGATAATGTGACTATGAAAGCCAAAGTAATAGTAATTAAAAATATTTCTGCATGGGAGAAGGATCAGAAGAGAAGCATTTTATTTTTATCTGTTTTATCATCTTTACTTACTGCTACTATCATTATTTGCATACTATAAGTGGAGATTCAAAAACACATACCTTGACAAAGTGCAAAACACAAGGAACTTATAGCCTAATTAGGATAATAACTGAATAGCTAATTAAGACAACAGAAAAGGGTAGGAGTAGAGCTGCTCTTCTCAATCATAATTGAAAGCCTGTCAGTGAAAATGTGTTTTAAAGGAAGATTTGAAGGAAAAAAGGATTTTTGAATCAAAGGAAGAAGAATCCTGGGTCTGGACTTTAGAAAAAGGAGACGATTAAAATGGGCTAAATAGCCAATAAGTGACTGAAATAAAAGGAAGAATTGCAAGAAAAGCAGAAACAGAATAATTTTTTAATGTTTAAGTAATATATAAAGCATTAATTTGACTAAAAAGGAAGAGAGAAATCTGCTGAATGTCTCAAACAGGTATCTATCTTTATGCTTCTACATGCAAAGTAAATTTTGACATACACAAATGTACCATAACCTTGGCTATCAAAATCTTATTGATTCAATTTCTTGGCACACAAATATTTCAAATGAGGTAATGTCTTTTCAATAAATTTCATATCTTACTTTCTAGACCCTGATGTTTATAAGTGTTTGTTCTTTTTTAAAATGAAGTAATAGAGCTAGAATAGATAGTCTTTCCTAAAAGATTTATTTTTGTTGGTGAAATCAGGCCATTTCTGTGATTCCTTCCTCAATTTCTGGCTTTTTATACAGTGCATATTGAAAGAGCCATTGTGCCTCTGAGGAGGAAAGGAGGAAAGGAAGTGAAAATTAAAGAACCATGGATAAAACTGAGAATCACAGTAAACTTGCCTGGTGCACAATACATTTAAAGATTAAAATAATTTGAAAATTAATGTAAATCTATAACAAATCATAAAAGAGAGGGGTTTTTTTACTGAATTATATCTACAACTACTCTTTTTCCTCCAGCGTTATTGTGTGTGTGTTTGTTTTGGGTTTTTGTTCGTGTGATGGTGGTGGTGGTCTTGCCTTTTTTTTATTTTTTATTTTTTAAATAACTCTCTAGCACTTCATTTCAGATCATCATCCAACCCAGAAAAGAAAAACAAATTAGCTTCATACATCCTGTACCTGCACTTTCAAGTTTCAGTTTCTAACACAACAGTTCCACCTGTATTCTTGAAAGCCAGCATGCAGAATTTTCCTATGCAAGGTAACCAGTAAGATGAGCAAAATCCTAAGTCAGCCATATCTCTTTGGTACTAGCTGCTGCTGTTAAATTTTGTTATGACAGCATCCTCAATTATACCATCTCCCACTGTGTTTATACTGACATTAAGTAACATACAAGTGGTAAATACAATACTCTGCACTGTTCCTGCTACAGAGCCCTTGAATAATCTTTGAACGCTAAAGAATAGAATTTTACAGCTGAAGTGTAGTTTATTATTATTGGCGACCACATGCAAACATCTTAATTTATATGCTGTGCATTACCAGTGAGAGTCAAAGGAACTCACAGAGCACTACAGCTATCTGCCCAAAGGGATGCACAGCCCTTTAATCTATTTACAACACCGTTCTGAAGAGGTTTGCAAGAAGTCAAGCTAACAGAGAAGCAGAAAGAGTACATTAGTCAGCTAGGTAAGACCACAGAAAACATCCTGAACCAGAGAGTATTTGCTCTCTGACAGATGTGGATGTGCTTTGGGAATTTTCTTTGTCAAAATAGGCACTCAGGCTAAGGCAACCAGAGTGTTGAATAGTAAACACATTAGTGAAGTGAGTGCAGGCAGGCAGGATGTGGCCGCTCTACTCAGAGGGTGGGGCACAAACTGTCTGGTCTCACACAGCTGGTCTCAGAGTGAGTTTGCCTCCTTGGACTGATCACCATTTTTGGCCATGGCCTTCTCTTTGCCATGCTTTTGAGAGAGTTAGTTTGAGAGAGCTAGTGCTCAGGAATCTTAGCGCATCACTGTGCTTGCAGTAATTTGATAGCAGATAGTGCCTGAGGCTTCATGAATTCAAACTCTATGTGATTTACAAATTGCATTTAAAAATGTGCAAGTAATTAATTCCAAACACTTATGGTTATTTTCAAGTTGTAAGCAACTGCACAAAGTGATGTTTGTATCAGCATAAATGACTACTTGAAGTATAAAGCTACAAACATTTGGATCTCTCAGTAGTCAGGAATTAAGTGCTCTGAATTTAGAGAATATGCATCTCATACAAAGTGCACATGCAAAAACATACGGCTGGCACCACTTGACAAAAAATATGTATACTGTATAGATGTGTAGCTTAGATAAAACAGATAAACATATCCATCAAGTTTATGCATGCAAAAAATCAAAAGTACCACTATGGAAATCCATCAAAAACCTTTCATTTTTCTTTAAGATAGAAAGAGTAATTTCACCAAAAATAATAATCTGACAATTTCAGTAAGCTGTGTTTTGCATAAATGAGTCCTGCTACAAGTGAGATGCAAGCCTTGATGAGCAGATAGCCAAGGATGAAGTAAGAACAAAATCAGCATCTTAGAAAATTTTCTTGGAATTGGTTTAGGTATCTTTTGAACATTCAGCCATTTTTACAGGACTTTTCTCTGTCCTCACCACACAAATGATTTCCAGAGTCCAGTGTTCTGTATTCTATATACCTTTTTTAACATATCATGTAATAAAATGTTTAGGCAAATAAAATAACATTTATGCAGTATAAAAACAAAAGAAAGCAAAAAACCTTAATACTAACCTAACCTATCAAAATTTACTTAGAATTTTTCAAAATTAATTTACAATTTGAATTCAAATATTTGAATTGGCTTTTCCACTTGAAGATTTATCGAAAGCTCTTCAAGTGATAAGTCACATTTCTACACTACTCTTGGAACATAAGTGATAAAAATATTATGGTGATCTAAAGTACAAAATTCATAGTAATAATTTTTTTCTTATCACGTAATTAGTGCTCATTTCCTTATCACTAGCAATAGCATAGGTGCAATTAAAAACTTGAGTGATATTTTAAGAATCGTCATCAAATGACATATTGTCATTTTGAGTCACATTTTGTAAGTCTTATCAATTAAAGAAAATTGCAGCTTTAGAGGGTTCTAAATGAACCATGGGCCTAAATTATTTAGCAAGCTCTATTAAAAGCTTCTTGAAATAGCTCCTTCTTTATCAAGGCTGCATAGCACATCCATGTTGAAAGGTCTGGGGGTTTGGGTTGATGGCAAGCTGAAGGTGGGTCTGCAGGCCCCTGGCAGCGAGGAGGGCCAGCAGTGTCCTGGGGAGCTTTGGCCACAGCTCGGCCAGCTGGGCAAAGGTGACTGTCCTACTCTGCTTAGCTCTGGCCCCACCTCAGGTACTGTGCGCACTTCTGGACATCTCAATACAAGAAGGACATCAAACTATTAGAGTGTGTGCAGAGGAGGTCTTGAGGGCAAGGCTTTGGGGGTGCAGCTGAGGTCCCTAGGCTTGCTCAGCCTGGAGAAGCTGTGGGATGGCCTCCTGACAATCAGCACCTTACTCCAGAGAGGGAGATGCTTATCTCTGCCTGAGGACCATCAACAGGACACAAGGGAACAGAATGTAGCTGTGTCAGGGGAAGCTCAAACTGGACATTAGGAAAAGGTTCTTCACTGGGACACCGGCCAGTCACTGGATCAGGCTTCCCAAGGAAATGGTCGTGGCACAGGCCTGTTGTAGTTCAAGGAGCATTGCAATGTTGCTCTTTCTTAGCCATATGGTTTAAGTTTAGGCTTTCAGGGAGTTGGAGTCAAGCATCCTTATGGCTTCCTTCCAACTTGACACATTCTGTGGTTCTCAGATTTATTGAATTCTTTATTAAATAGCATATTTCTGTAGTTTGTTTGTGAGAAAGTGGATAATTGTACTTCATTTAAAAAAAAACTTCAGTATAGAGAACATATCTATCAAATGATGAATGATTACTTCCACAAACACATGCTCTGTATATTTTCAAAAAGGTTAGTATAAGGTAATATCTTTTTTAAAATAGGAATTTTAAATTACCATTTTAAAATGTCTTACTGACAAAAACATAAAAACAAGCCATAGTATATCAATGAAATGTTTAAAAATGAATTTTAGGATGTCATTGCCAACTGTCAAGCTGCTAAACTGCAGATTCAGAATGACCAAACACATCACAAAGTGTACAATGGTGTAGCATTATGCATTCATCTGATAGCTCATTCATCTAATTTATTTCCAACAGGCAGACAACTATTTAACCATCAAAACATACACCTCTACTTCCTTATCTTCTTTATTATTTTAGGTTTTTACAGACTTTATTTTGAATAGGTGAAAGCCAACACCTCTGCTTCTTTTGTCTGTTATAAAAAAAATAGAAACTTCCTAGAGATTGCTTGGTTTTTTTTTTTCTATCATCATTTGAATCCAGATGTACTGCATCTCAGCTAAGTGCTGTAATCAGTTAGACTCCCTTTCTCAATTTCTTCTCTTGCTGTTGATCAACTTCACATAAATTAAATACTCATTAGACCAGGCATCTAAGATTAATTTTATTTCTATCTACATGGTTGTCAAAGGGCACTTCAAAATAATTTGGATTGCTCTCTAAGTAGAATTTGGGGGGGGTGGTGTGGTTAAAATTTCAGAAATTATCATGGTTTAGCAAAACAGAATCTATTTTACATATATTAAATAATCATATTTCTCACATGAAGCTGATGATATTTACAAAATAGAAACACACAAATTTTTGCAATTTGTTTAGGGACCTGTGGGCAACAATTCCAGCTGCAGCACTACTTTGAACATTTTAGCTTTGAGATTCCAGTGAGCTTGATCTAAGTAGACCCCAGTGGGGTCATTCCATAGTTTTGGGCCCTGAGCATACTGGACTCAGATGGGTAACCTTGCACCAGTTGTTTTTCTTTTGTAAACATTTTGCTTTATTTAGTAACCTTTAATTATTTTTTCTATCATATTGGTTTGTTATATTATAAAGACCTATTTCCTCTCCATCATTCTGCATAGAACCTCAAATCTATTAGTCAAAAAAGTTACATACTTCAAATAATACAGAAATAGTGATGGACTAATTATTTGCTACCCTGGCAGAAAAGTTAATTTATGAATTGATAGTTTGTACTTGAGCAAACTTAAAATCAAAACCCCAACTCTAACACATTTTTAATGCAAAAACACGGTTTTAAGAGAAGAGAGTTAAATTAAGAAGTTCCAAAATTAATCAGCAGTAATCTGATACTCTGTCTCCCAAAAAAATTAAAAAATCAGTCTTCAGGATATTTGTAAATATTATCTTCTTCTCCAGTTAAGTATCCTAAACTGTTTTCCAGTGATATGGTTATCCTCCACTTGGGAATATGGTTTTGAAGCTGCTAATGATCCCTTAAAGTAACAGTCTACAACAAATGAACAGTAAAGTCCTAATTTTAAAGCAAAAAGAGAAAAGGCTGAATTTTTTGAGACCAAATTAATGATTGTTGAAATCTTTTAAATTAGAAATTTAATCCAGTTATTCTCAGAACTCTATGAGCATTTATCAAATCCTTCATCTTTTTATGACTGCCACTGACATTTTTTTATTTCTTAATAAATTAATATTTTTCTGAACTTAACTTTGTTCATATTGCTTATGGTCAGGGCTGAAGTTTTTTTTTTTTTCCATTCTTTGACTTTACTGCATTGTTCTGGCTACCTCTGCTATGTTTTCATCATGCTGGTCATCTCATTTTTTCACTTGTTCCCAGCTTTCAGGCCCCTTATTTCACAGATCAAGCTTTGAGCTGGATCTTTTCATTTTTTATCAGGTCTCTCCACACCTACTGACACATGCTAGAACCAGAACATCTAAACATAGATATATGTATATATATATACACACACACACAGATATATAAAACTACTTGTATCCGTGTCCTTAAATCTCTTGACTGTGATCTACGAGTGCTTCACTAGTGTGTAAGAAATTACACAGTACCTGCTTTCCTATCTGCTTTTCCTGAAACACTTCTCTGACTTCTTATTTGACTAGTTACATTGAGGGCTTTTTCTAAATTTCATCTCAATATAAATACTGCACCAAGTCAGATTATTCTGAAAGTGAACAAAATTGCTCAGAGGGGAATCTACTATGTCACTCTAAAAATTAGAGACTATAGGGTAGATACAGGGAAAATATTCTCATTCTATCATGTAATATAACACCAATAAGTAAAAATATTGGATAATGTTCTTTTTATTTTCCTTTTTAATTTTTTTAATTGTAAACATGGATAAATATGGGATCAGGACACCTTTATCTCCTCCTTAAACTTATAAAACAGTATTTATCTAAACACCAGAAGCTGAGAAGAAATTATAAGAAAATTGCTTGCTACCTCAGAAGGTATGGATAACAACAAAACCATCAATTTCTGTTTGCTATTTTTTTTCAAAAACATCAGCTCTGCATCTCTATTCAGTTTCTTTTACTCTAAGCGAATCACAGACTCTTTTTCATTTCATCTTTTATCAAGAAATATTTTTTTTGATTTTAGATACATATAAATATATGTGTGTGTGTATACAAATATATATATATTAACCATAATATTTCTCTAACAATAGTTCTAAAATCTGAAATCTGATTAATTATTACTTGTTCCATTTGGACCTCTCTGACATAGGATCTTTTTTACTTTATTGTCTTCTTTATTTTCCCTCCAACAGATGGATGTGTTTTTAATGATAATGTATTACATGTTCTTCCCTTCACAGCTATTTTTATTGTGAGAAAAAGCTTACCATTGTAATATCACTAATCCAATTTGTATTCCTAATGTTTGCTTCATAAAAATCTTGACTCATGCAGCTATAATCAGCTAGGGATTCTCAAAATTACTGAGAATTGAGAACCTAATTATACAAAGTTCATTTAGAAGTAGTCACATATCATAAATCAGCTGTTAGTGGAACTACTGAAGAGAATGAAATTAACTTTCAAAATGTTTCAGAATTGCACTGCGCAGTATTTCAACCTCAAGACAAAGAAGGCAAATGTTTTGTGTGATACTATTATGGTTGCTGAGATTGAGACAACAAAGAACTTTTCAATTCTCAGGAAAAAAGCACGTATTAACAGAATATAAGTTGGCCATTGATTCTCTTTGAATATTTTTGTAAGTACATAAAAATATAATTTGTAAGTATATTTGTATATACCTATACAATTTTTTTTGCTACATTTTACTAAAAGGACAAAAAAGCCAAAACCAAACATCTAAGATCAGACACTGAATGGTCAGAAAATTTTTGTTACTTTCTGCTTTGAAGAACTAGTAAAAGAAATCTCTGTTGAGAATTGATTGAAATCAAATACAAAAAGCAGACCTGGCCAAAATTTTGTTGGGTTTTTTGATTATTAGCCCTTGCATTTGTTTTGGAGCACAGAAAAGTATAAAATATTTCTTTGCTGTGAGGAATTGTGATATAAGAGCCCTCAGTCACAAGTAACCATTACTGGATAAAACAACTGCCCTTTGTTGCTCATCCACATGGGTACCAATAATACTGCCAAGGGAGTAGTAGGAATAGCAGAAAAGGATGTCCACAGGGCACGAGAACAGGCTGAAGAGCACAGGAGACCAGAGAAGTTCTCCTTAGTACAAGGGGAAAAGTTCAGGTAGGAGTATCAGATTCCAGCAGAAGAGCACTTTATTGAGGAGCTGGGGCTGGGCCACAGGGCTTTGACCTCTTTGACACAGAGTGCTCTTCAAGGGATGCAGATCTATCTCTGAATGTAAACTCTGCAGTGTCACTGCCTGAGTTATTACAGTTTTAAAGGTGTCAATTTTTAGACAATACATTACTACACTTTAATTTTAGGGGGAACAAAACCACTTCAAGATATCTTTTAAATACAAACAGCAGATTAAATAAATTTATTTTATGTCTTCATTTTTTACCTCTGCAAAAAGGAACTGGAAAATCCCATGATGCACCATTCCCAGGACTCACAATACATGTCAACATGGCATGGCCTTCTAGGATGTAACCAGAGATACAGCTATATCGGATTTTATCTCCAATGTTGAATCTGGTTCCATGAAGTACTCCTTTAGGTATTTCTCCTGGGTTGCCACATGTATGACTAGGTAATACTGCCAAAAGAAAGAATGAAATACATTACAGTTCAAATTTGCAGAATGAAATAATAATACTTATCCAACAACTATAATTAACTATTTGGCTTTGGGGTTTGGTGGGGTTTTTTTTGGTGGGGTTTTTTTGGTGTTGGGTGGTTTTTTTTGTTTTTTTTTTTGTTCATTTGTCTTTTTGTGTGTGTGTTTTGTTTTGTTTGTTTTGTTTGGGGGTTTTTTGTTGTTTGTTTTTGTTTGGTTGGTTTTGGTTTGGGTGTTTTTGTTTTGTTTCTTGGGGTTTGTTTTGTTTGTTTGTGAGGTTTTGTTGTTGTGATGTTTTGTTTTTTTGGTTTTTTTTTAACATGATTCCTTACAGAAATAAGGTGAAATTAGGTTATGGAATCTACTTGTGCAAAACATTTCAGTTTTTAATAGATGTCATAGTTTTCAAAGGTAATTTCAAACTCAGTTCTTGGTTTAACCATCCTTCAATGAAGCTCTTTACAGATCTATTTTCAAAGTGTCCCACATATTTTTCTGCTTTTCTTTGAATGGAGTGAAAGAACTTTTTATTTAATTCTACTTTGTAAATATTGCACAGATATTCATACAACCAATCATAATTGTGGATGCAGGCAGTAGAAAGCCCTTTATATACAGTTTTCATTTAGGTGATGAAATAGCAGTTTAACCGAATCCAATAATTAACTGTTCTCTGACAGTAAATTAAAGCGTCAAGTATATAAAAAAGTTTGCTTTTCATCCTAGTTGCACATTAGCTCAGGTTCTAGAAAATAAATTAAGTCAATATTTGTTAAGAGAAACAGAAAATATGAAAGGAACTAAGCAGTTTCATTAGGAAAATATGAATGGACACATTTTCTTCTTTTTTATTGCATAAATTTACTACCATTTGCTAATATTAGTTATTTGAAAGAGGTGGTTTGAACAAGTTATCATCTTAAAGATGATATTCCTCCTCCTACAAAAATCAAAAAATGTGTGTAAGGAAAGAGGGAAAATGGAATTGGTTTTGTTCTCAAACTTCTTTGAAAGTTTTTAATGGCACACCGTTCCCTTCATTGAAGTAGTACAAAATAAAATTCTTTAATTTCCTTTACAGAAGAGTGAACAAGTGCAGGGAGCCAAAATGTGTCATGAACAGAGCACAGAAGAGAAACATGCATCAAAGAAATGGTGGTCTGAAAAGCTCACATATAATTCAGGTATCATTTCAGTAGACACATATTTGATAAACAAATTCTTTCCCTCCATACTTCCTCTTTTTCCTTACTCTACCCATCTGCAGAATAAACATAACCATGCCAACCTCTAACCTGCATGTTAAGAAAATTAATTACTCAATACCAGCATATCCTCAGAATGTTTTAAAGCGTTATATCAATATATCAATATTAATTATGCCCCATTATACCATGTAAGTTCAATTAGTGAATGCACACCCTAATTCATTACTGAGTTAGTCACAGTAGCATTTAAATGATAGTAATTACAATTAATTTACAAACCAAGTTATATAAAAAAATTTGAATAGGTCAAGAAACATAAAGATAAAAAATTTAAAAGAGAGAAAACTTTCACTTGCAACATAATTTTATTTTAAAATACCGAACTATTCTATAAATGTTAGCAAGGAAACAAAAATCACCTAAGATACTAATTAATGATGAGCTAGACATATGTTCTACTTGTTGCAGATCAAAGATCTAAGATTTCTTGAATTAAAAAAACTAATTAAGGTTGTTTGTAAATAGCTACCAAACATAAAAGCAGCAAATATTTTGATAGCTGGTTTATTTTGTGCTGTTTCAGCAGGTTTAGCAGAATAGGGTATGTCTTTGGATATGCTCACTCACACTGTTAAAAGTCTCTGCTTGATTCACATACATGAGAAAGATTACATTTAAAGTATAGTGCTTACATATAAAATAAAGATATCATAATAACTGGAATAAAACAAAGATACTGATTTGTATTCCAAAAAGCTGGAGACAATGACCTACTATAAACTACAGAGTATATTGTTATATGTTATTACATGATTTTAACACTACAGAAAATGCTACCTCTCTCTGTTCAAACTTTCCTCTTTTTGCTGCCTTAGTCGTGACAGGTTAACACAGGCATTTGTTCAATGAAAGCCAAACAAACAAAAAATTTATTACCTCCTTTGATACAGGAGAATACTCAGATTTGATACAAAAAATTCTTTATGTTATTTTCTAATCAAAGCATTTTTACAAACAAATGTAAATGGAAGTAGCTTCATGAAAAGATCTGATGCATGCAGCAAAAATATATACAATCCAAAAGCCAGCTTTTATTTTTATGAGAGGATGTTCTATTAGAAAAAAATTGCATTATTCAAAGCTACTATGAATTCTGATAAACTGCATTCCCAAGGAAACACATCACAGAAAATCTACATCTGCCATATAAATAACAACTGTCACTGACTGACTATTGAAACTGTATTGCAGCAAGTCAGTCTTGTATCTCTGCAAAGTCTCCTAAAATATGATGTCTACCTGCATCTTCTTAACCACTACCTCTGTCAAAAACTCCAGATAAAATGGTACTTGGCATCCTGAAACTGGCGTGCACTTTACCACGATCTCCTAAAACCCAGTAAAAAATGAGTGATCTGAGAATGACAGCCATACTCAATAGTACATGTAATAGCTCACAGGACCTCACTTTCCAAGATCAAGCATTCAACTACATTATTTATGTGCTTTTCTAAAACTTTGACTGAAGTGTATTGAGACAGACACAGAGTTTCATCTGCACAGATTTTACTGTTTCTAGTCTAGACCTAAGATGAATTAGCCTTTGAAGGTTCCTAACAGTGAACAAAATAGTTTAATCTTTGGTTTATGAAGATTCTAGCTGACCAAAGCTATCATATGCATCCATCAAGCTTCAAATTCATTGCCAGATTTTCAGTAAAATATCCATATTTGTCTGTAGAGTTACTGAAGGTCACTGTCAATAAGATTGCAGTCACAGGCTCTTGATTCATTGAATAGTTTGATGTTTGCTGCATATTGAGAACTATTACAAACTATACTACACTGAAGCACTTAAGAAAATGGACTTTTCATATAGAACTAAAGTTACAGTGCTCTTAGCATGCTTCATATCCTTTTTTTTTTACCCAAGTCTTTTCCAGCTTTGGAAAAAAAAGCAATTACAGTGCTTGAAGAAGAATCTGTGTAGTCTTGGTATTTAGTCGTAGCAAAAATATGCACAATGGGATAGATAATGATGTCTTTTTCCAATTTCCTCCTCAAGTGGAGTATATATTCACCAGTCTGACAGACATAAAAACTTGTATAGACTTCACTTCCTAGCCAGATCAATCTGTAGCACTGCTTATTAAGTAAGATTTTTTTATTAAATCAACCCAAAATATAGGCCTTCCTCATACATTACCTCTATCTTCTTGGACAGAAGAATTTTTTAATAAATACACATGATCAAAATCTATAATGCAAAAAAAAAAAATCTAAAATGCCAAAGGTTTAACTTCCTATTCAAACTAACTATGCATGATTTTTTTTTTCAGAAAGGCATTCAAAATATTAAAATCTATGTGCTAAAATGTAATGCTAATATATATTATGAGACAGAAGCAAAAGGCTACAACATAGCAGGACTGAAAAATAGTAGAAAAATGGCAGCTTTGTGATATATGAATTTTCAATTAAAGTTTATTAAATAAACTCATATTTAATAAATTACTCATTCTTAAATGGCATGTATCAGATTATTTATTTATACAGCCTTTTCAAGACTCCTTTTAAAGCTAAACTGTCTATTTATTTACAACACAGGCCACTTGAAAAAATATTGACACCACCTTAAACATAACAATCCTTTTCTTTAACTTATGAAGAATTTCCTTAATTTTTCTTTTAGTATATTAGACTTCATCGTCTACCTCTTTCTGATTTATCAGAACAGAGAAACCACCTAAAATTAAACTGCAGTGGTTGATAATGAAAGAAAACCAAACCAAAATATAAATGGTAGTTGTCACTGGACTGAATAAAGGACTACTTCACCCAAGTTTTCTTACTATGGTCTCCACACTAGAATGCCAGAGTCTTTAAACATGCAATAAGCAATGCCTAAAGTTTTTCCCGTGCCCACTTCAAGCAGCACCACTGATGATTCCATTTCAAGGCATCATGACACCAGCAATGTAATGTCCTGATTTGATAAGAGCTTTTTTTCTATTTTGGTTTAAGAAGTTGAGTTAAAGAAAGATACATTCTGATAAATCCTGAAGGATTTGAGGTCTCTGGCAGCCCAACTCCTATTAATTGTTACATGAATAACACATCTACATCTGGATTTGAAAGCAGTTATAAAAGCATAAAAATTAACTTCCCAACCTTTGCTGAAGTTAGTATTCAGAGGCTCAATTTGACAACAATTTTCAGGAGAAATAACAGATTTCTTTTTTTTTTCTCAGATGTCACAATCATCAACTAGATTGCAAAGATTGCCTAGAGGCCTTAGCAGCAAAAAGCTCAAACTGCTTATGTCAGTTAAAATTATGTCAGTTTCACCCTTTCGTGAACCAGTTGCTCAGTTTATATAGGCCACACACAGCAGTTGGAACTTGACAGCAACAATTCAGAAAGCAGCTTAATGCCAATTAGGAAAAATAGGAAGGGGAAACAAGAAAGAGAAGGAGCTAGGTAAATGTTTTTCCTCCATTTTATTCAATATCTTTACCTGGCTTTACAAGGATATGTTATATTTGCTATTTTTCCTGTTGTTACTGAAACTGAAAAAAAAAAAAAAAAAAGCTGCAAAAGTTTTCCATGTTGCACTTGTGTTTAGCCAAACGTAAACTTGCTGACCTTTTGCTGTGCCATAGTCCCTCTACTACAGTCCCCTGAGTATTTTCTAACATTACCTTTAATTGGTGGCCACAGGCAAAACCATAAACAAAGAAAAAGCATAAGTTAGGAGGAAGTGAGATAGTCCTTTGCTACCAATGACAGCTTTGGAATTATACCACTGGCAGGGACTTCACAAGCTCTGTGGGGAAAATCAGGGTTTCAGAAAATTTCAGGGCATATGTCAAGATGTACAGTAGGTGTGAGGCACTGCCCATGATACCCTGTCCACATGGCTACAGCAGGAGTTGCATTTTGCCATTTCATGCATAAATAGAAGGCATAAATTCAACTGTATTTACAGTTACAGAAGAAGGAAACAGTTTTTGAGGAAGGTAATTACGATATTCATAAAAGCAGAACGCAATAATCTTACAAATAGGAGATTAAAAAAAGCTAAATTTTCTTACAAGAATGGCATTGAAACTGAAATCTCTACTCAGCAAACTGAGTATCTTTTCCAAGTTAAACTTTCAGTTCAACTTTAGACTGGAAGATCTGACATTGAGTCACTAATGGTAAATCATGTACAGAATTTTCACCTTTATTCATTCCAAAATGAAATGAGGAAATCTTTCTCAGCTCAAGAGTTACAAATAATCATGATCAGAATCTACTACTAGAAGGGAGGACCAAATTGTCATTTGCATGTGCACATACATGCACCCAAACAGACACAACTAACCTGTGAAAACTTTAATCTGCATGTTACCTAATATCAAATTTACATACATCTTAGAAATTATTTCATCAAAAATTAATTGATTTTGCTAGGTTTACTCTAGGGGAAGGAAGAGTTCAATCATAGAAACAAAAAGATATGAAGTGCAAGTTCACGGAATACCTGATAATTAAGCCATATTTACACTACAAATTGTCAAATGTAATGTTCAAGGGTCTACATGGCGCAGATATGTACCTATTCATCATTCAACATGGTCCTCTATTTATCTGCTGGCAACCTTTTTGTTCAGACTGTCTTTGATGGGCCTACTTGCAATTTTTTTCTTAAAATAATCCAAACAAACAAAACAAAACCACACCCAGTTATATTGGGTGACAGAAATAAAGCTGTTACGTTTGTATTTGCTATGTTATTTTATACAGTCCCAAGATCAGTAGAAATTTCTCTCCTGTTACATGCTAATACATTTCTGTATTTGTGCACACATGAACCATTGCAATATTTGCTAAATAAAATGCTTAAGTTGTACCACTTTTGAAAGATACAGCTTTGTTGTTTTACGAGCACTTACTCAAATGTGTCTGTCCATCTCTAAGGATGTGCAAAATTGTATTGGATTGAAAGCTATGAAAATCATTTAGGAGTATACAACACTTTTAAAACTTTAATATGTCTTTCGCGTTAAGATTGATATTTTAATTTTCTTTTGCAGGTAATAACCAAAGATTGATGGATTTTATTTTTAGTGTGTTCACTTTTATTATGTAATAAATGTCTTGCTGTTGATTATAAGATCATAAAAGTCAATATCATACAAACAATGCCAGAAAACTCTCAAGTGCAAAGGCAATCTGAAGTTAGAGCTGAAACATTCCATTTCCTCATACTTATTTTTCCTCAGATTTACTACACACATTCCTAGGTAAACTGAGATCAGAAAGCAATATTTTGAGGTTTTAGATCTCTCTGGAAAGAGGAGAACAAGTGGAGCATGACAGACCAAGTCCAGGCCAAGGCTATAAAAAGTATTTGAGGCTGTGAAAAACTTATAAACAGAAACTTTGCCAGCAATCAGAAATCAGAAGTAATTAGCAATTTTCTTTAAAATATCCAAATAATGCCCTTCCATCTCTTCTAAAATGTTAAGTGTATTCTATAGTCTGTCTTCCAGTTTGTCAGTACAACCATACCAGAAGTATGTGCAGTATCTGCCTTTTGCATTCTGAGAAAGGCCTTCTATCAAAGAGGGAACTCTTGTCTTCTCAACTATCCTTCCATAGCATTAAACTTCCAAATTGTCAACAACAAAAATGCAATTGGAAGACTACCTCTAGTTCATCACCTCATGTATGATAACAAATAAATAATAATAATAAAAAAAAATTAACCTGAGCACTTTTGAGAATCCCATTTGACAAAAGACTTACATTCATAAAAAAAAAAAAAAATAGTCCATCCTGTCCTTGAAAGCTGTGGGAACATGAAGGTAAAAACAACAATATCTCTGTGTGTTAAAAGAGGTACTTATCAAGCAAAAGGATAAGTACAAGAAACTGTTATGACCTTATGTGAAGCCCCGCATACAAATCTGGTTACCCATGTTCAAATTAGAGTAACTGAATATGAAGCAAATGCAGAGCAGGATTCCTTAAGTGACCAAGATCTGGAGAGCTTTTAAGAGAATACTGGAAGGTTTTTACAGCCACAGTCTGAGAAATGAAGATTAAAATGCAGTCACTATGAAGACACTGGAAGGCAAACACCAGGTCATAAGAAATATTGTACCAGCTCTGAAAGCAAGGTTAGGAAAAAAAGGAGAACAAATCACAATTACAAGCAGGTTCAAAATGAGATGCATTCTTAGTGAACAATAAACTATTGGGAAGTTTCCATGCAGTCATATGGAGAGAGGAGAAGGGGAGTAGTGTAACTAGCTTGAAGGTGACCTAAATTTTCAAAATAGTTTTAAATAACAGTTACTCTATGTATATTAAGGAGTCTTATCAATAAATAAAGAAGCTTCCTCATGTAGCTGACATAACTGGAGACAAAAGGTCTAAAAGGCCCACTTGCAGATGTCCTATCCTGTCAGCCTGCCAAGACACAGGTGTTTGGGCCTGACAACTGAGATGCTTAAAATTGAATTTGACAGAGAATAAGGAAGTTAATTGACTTCTCACTTTACATGGAAAGGCACATTTATTTAAAGATGGAAGACAGGAACGTACCAAGTTTATCTTGGTATACTAACATGACGAAAGAAAATATATTGCACAATAAAGATTTTTTATATTCTTGTTACTATCAAAAATGCAGTGGAGTTTAAAAAGATTTACATATATCTTATGCAAGTATTCATAAATTTTACACATCTAGAAATTTGAAGACTATTTTTTCCTTTTTTTTTTTTTTTCCTGGAATCTCTTGTCACATGAATCTGTTTGAAAGTTACATACAAAGGCAAAAGAAAAAGATCACACTTCCTGAGGGCAAGACAACAAGATACATACTACAACTCTACAGATGAATTGTGAATAAAAACTGTTGGAAAGAGATTTCACAATATTGTCTTTATTGCTCCCAACACTCTCTGCAATGATTGTCGCTACTAAATAAAATTGGATTTCGAATTCTTAAGACCTGCCATATAATGAATGGACAGTAATTTTAAGAGAATAGGACATGAGCTTACTATTCTTTAAGTAAATTTATTTAAAGTTGCAATAATATCGTATACAACTCTTGTAGATACACTCCAAATGATGCTTGTTAAATATAATCAAAATTCTTTATGTCTCAGCAAAATACAATAAAGAAGAAAAAAATCTTTAAATCTGTACAGATAAAGCTTAATGCAGAGTATCTAATCTCCTGTATTATTTGATAAATACAAACTGCAGGACTCATGTAGCACGTTTCTGTTCTCAAGCCTGACTGCTTAGAGGTCAGGGAAAATCTCATAGGGCTTAGAGACAAGAAAAGAAGAAATGTCAGATTAAATTTGGAAAAATATCAGTTTTAGTAATAGATACACTACCGCTTATCTTCAGCTAACACCAGCTTGCCATCATATCTGCAAACCCTTATTACTAGTTAAAGTAAGTTAATAGTCTTTCAAAACTCTTTTTCTCTCTTTCTTTCCTTTTATCTTTTTTTCTTTCTTTCTTTCACCCTGATTTGCTGTTTATTCAGATTTCAAAAAGGCCCTAGATCACAAAAGCTCCCTTCTCTGGCACAGGCAGTGTCTCACTTGTGCCACTGTGGTGGCTTTTAGCAGATTTGGACTGTGGACTCTCGCAAGCTTTCCAGAACTATTCTCTTCGTTCTTAACATTTTCATAAGTGGGACTCTATTGCCCCTAGAGACTTGAAACTTTATCTTGCTAACAGACAATCATGAGGGAAAATTTTAACAAGAATTCTGTAGGAGAAGGTTTGTTAAGCGCAGCCATGCAGGCCTGCTAAGTCTGTTCATAGCCAGAGCAGCATGACCTTGGC
>JBBMKD010000145.1:90683206-90709529 GCA_037834095.1 Argya squamiceps | reverse complement strand
CGCAGCCTGAAATAAACGAGACATATACTTATTAATCACATTGATTAATCTCTATGATCTCCCGCTGACTGCAACAGAATTCAATATGGCAGACAAGCCTCCTCTCTGTGTCCATAATTGAAAATTAAAGAAACTGGGACCTGTAAAGTCCTGAAAATGTAGCAGAGCAAATGTCATAACCACTAACTTCTTCTTCACATTCCTTACCAATACAGTATCAGGAAAAAAATGCTCTGTCCTATCCTTGTCCCTGATTAATGCTAAGAATTGTTTTGCACACAGGTTAAAAACAGGAGTCTGTGTGGATGACAGCATTGCAGTTCTCAAGCCCCTGCAGTCCAAGTCCTTCCAGTTTCCTGAACGAATGTTGATTGATATTTTTTCCTCTTCTAGTTCCATACTTTGTTCTGTTGCCATTGTTAGAAATTCTCGTGATAACAGAAATTCAGAAATTCTTTTTCAACTTTGTCCCCATTTGTTCTTAGATATGGCATCTGAAAGCTATGGGAATTAGGAAGACTTTTGTCTGGTTAGCATTTGCAGGTTCATACTTTAACAAGGGTGATACATATCATGCTCACTACTCTGCCTGTATGGAAAAACAGCAATATAAAGAAAGGAAAAGAATGTGCCATCTCAAAAGCTTCAGGTATAGAAGAATTATAAATAGCTTGCTACCTGGGAAGTCCACAAGTAACATACAATTCGATGTGGAGCACTTTGTGGACTCAGTGGAACAGTGAGTATTTTGCACTCCTCATCTATAGCCTGGGAAAAGTTATTATGCTCTCAATAAAAATACCAACATTAATGTGAGTTTAGAAAGGTGAAAGTTTATAAACTTTCATGATTTAGTGACTTCAGAGGGAAAAAAATAGATTCCCAAATTAATTGCTGTTATGTGTCTCACAATATTCAACAGATATTTTCCATTTAACCAGCCAAAGTGAGGCAGAAGGTGCTCTTTAAAACAGCAAATTCTGTCACCAAACCTCTGTTTTAACACAACAACATGATTTTCTGTTGCTTATTTTCAGTACTTTGAGCTAGTTTCTTTTTTCTTGTACTAGCTTACACAAACAACCTATAAATAAGTGAAAAGAACTGATCTGTCTTTGAAAAGAAAGAAAAAAAAAACCTCTCCAACACACACGCAATTGCATGTTTGGCAGAATGACTAAGCTGCAGTGGGTAACACCACTGAGATGCTTCTTAGCTGCAGTGTGGGAATAAGAATGAAGAGCGTCATGAAGAAAGCAAGTTCAGAAAGCAAAATGAACTGCATTATGAAGCCGTAATCCAAAGTTTCTTAATGACAACTGCCTTCTATAAAGTAGATTCCTTGTATGGTAGGTAGAACAAAGCCCTGGTAGAAGGGGTCATGCACAAATGGGAGGAGAAGGAGAAACAAGAACAGAAAGAAGGTCAAAACCCTTCTTATGCAATTTTACATTATGTTGTTCTTGGTAACCTAATTAATTAGGAAAAGAAGTATTTTAAGGACTGAATAAGGAAAACCTTACATTGATTTTGATTTTCTTTTTCCTAAATTTTCTCCTCAGTTAAATGAAGTAGCACCTTCAGAACTTCTGAAATCTCTGTCATGTGAGTACATATTTTAACATGTAGGTGACAATATGTGCTATTTCTAGAAATTATCTGTGTCCCATCATGCTAATCCATCCTAAAGTCTTTTTTGGTTTGGGGGATTTTTTTCTAGTCAGTTTTGACATGAGAAATCCTAAAAGCTCCTTCAGAAGCCCTCAAGCTCGACTCACGCCAGGCTCACATGCCTATATCCATTATGTGTGAGCACTTGGCTAAAAACCCTTCTGCACTGATGGGACAAGGAACCAAGAATCTAGAGAAAAGAAATTACTTAAATCCACTGCAAACCTAAATTGAGTACTGTGGTGTTAAAATGCATCATTTTGTTTGCATTCTATATTAAAAGAGAATGAGTGGCAAAGATTTATTATATCATTTTAATTAAATACATAATCAGAAAAAGAAAATAAAAACATTAAACCACAAATGTCACAGGTTCAGTCTTCTTATGATGACCTGTGGTTGTTCCCAGGAGAAGAATTAGATTGCTAAAAGTGAAACCTATAACTAAGTAATAGCTTTGCAAAGAACTGGAGTGGCAGTTAGTGGCCAGATTTTGTAGACTTTTCCTCTGAAACATTTGGTGTAAAATTCCCTTGAAATTTCTAAAGCACTTGGCTCCAAAGGCTTGAATTTTATTTATGTTAGATCACAGTGATTCTTAATGAGCAAAGATTTCCTAATCTGTAGTTACAAGTCACAACTTTCCTCTCTTTTTTTGTTTTAAATCTTACTCCCAAACTCATTTTGCACAACTGGCCATTTGGAGTCCACACAAATAATGTTCTGCACCCGACTAAAGCCTATACTGGTCCAATTTGTAGTTTATTTGTTCAATAATGATCTAATCAAAATCTACTCTGTAGAGGACTGACTCTCAGGACCATCTGGATCTGGAGATCATGTAGATTTTTATCTACCTTTTCTTATACGATTCTGGCTGTAATTGACACAGACAGACACAATAAAAAAAAATTCCATGCATTCTCCTGCTCTGCCATCCTTTTGGGATGCCAACATCATCAAAGTGGTAAAAAAAATTGTTTGCAATGTTTTTATGTACTATGACATTCTGTCCACTTTGGTTGTCATTGTATATTTCAACCATAAGCACAAAACAGCACATAGAACACCAGAAGATATTTTCATACACCTCACTGTTGTCACAATCTTGGCAGCAAAATTAGTTTTGTGGCTATTTAAACAATGAAGCCATCTGCGAGGCTGATGCCATATCAAAGGAAGTTTACTGCAATACTTGTTCAGTGTGCAGCTAAAGAAGATTGTCTGCTATTATTTGTCTAAAAGATTATTTACTGGAAGCAAGGAAAGAGTTTAATACTGAAATTGTCCCAGAACTCATTAATTTCATGTTTGTTTCTGTACTACATTTACGCAAGAGGGTAAAGCTGTTCTCTGAATCTTAAAAAAAAGTCTCTTCTACTCAAAACTCCAAAAGACTGTGTTTCACTTGAGATCATGTTGCACTTCCAGAGACTTCACATACAAGTGAGTCACTACATCAGGCTAAGGAGACATGATGACTACACTGTACACTAAAACTGAACGGAACTGAGGCCAGCTGGCATATTATTATTAAACTTTCTGAGCCTGCAAAACAAGATGGCTGTGTCCAGATTGCTTGTTTGGAACAGTCACCAGGCTATAGCAACTTCTGAATCATTCCTAAGAGTTGTTTAGGAAAGTGTGATTTGGCCCAAACAAAACTCATGCTGTAATCCATCCAACAATAATACAGATGGCTGCCAGTGCCTCTGCCCACATCCCAACAGGGGCTGTATTCTGCTGTAGACAAGGACACTGGGCCTGTACCAACTGCTCACTCATTCCAGACAAGGAAGAGAAAGAGTATCAGCACCTCTTGTGGTAGATGGAACTCAGGTTTTGGGTGGATGTGTGGTCACTATTGTACTCCTTTACTATCTTTTAGAGAGCACTTTGCTCCTGTTTAGTTTATTAATAATTCTATAATATATCCCACAGTGAACAGAAAGAAGCACCAAGACCATTTTTCCCTTTACAACAACTATGCAGGGGAGAAATCATAAATTTATCTCTGCTGCCATCTCTGATGGAATGGGACAACCTTCTCACACATAACCAAGGAGTTTTTGGGATTTGTTTTCAACATATACCTATCTCTGCCTGCCTAAATATCCAAACAAGAGAAAATTAAAAAACAGCTAAAAGTATATCCCCACAGGGTATGAAAGAAGGAAGCAAGGATAAAACGCACTGTACTGACAGCAAGGATCACAAATGCAAAAGACTTAAATAGATCAAATAAGCTTTTTTTTACCCCTAAGGCTTTCATACTATTCTGTAGCCCAGAGATGTTAACCTGTTGAATAGCTACCTAGGGCATTTTGTGGATTTCTGTAGTCTGGAAGGTACCAGTTGTTGCTGGTACTGCCCCTCTAAGGTGTAGCCTGGCACATCAATTTTCTTCACATAAACCCTGGGAGTGAAAGTGATTTTATGTACCTCTCTCCTAATACTAACCTATTAATTTTTCTCCCCAAAAACCAGCTCTGTAATCTGCCAGCTGTTAAATGACAGAGAAGTGAAAGCTTTATATTCATTCAGTAATCACAGCAGCTCTTTTTTGTTAAACCAGTTTTCAATTTACAAAGAGCTTGTCAAGGTGATAGGTAACATCTCAAGAGACACCCACGCTGTGCCTTCATCATTCACCTACATTTTTAATGTGGTTCCAAGGCTGGCTGCGGTATTCCTCCCAACAATACATAAAGTTTATGTGGAACCAACTAAATACTTCAGATTATTAAGTGCTCATTCAGTATGTCCAATATGTGGCATTTTTGGGTATTAAAAATCTTTACAGTGTCTCACAGTTGGAAAATCAGGTTTAGAGTTTGCTGGAACTTATTTTAGATGCTGAATGCTAAAGCAATACAGGTATACTAATAATGTTTTAAGAACTACTACATATTGCATTGCTCCTCAAAGAATTCCATTAAGACCTAAAAAAATAGTTTGTTAAATGTATTTTGGAAACCCTATTCTTATGGAACCTAGCCAATGTGGTAGGAGTTTGGAAAATTGTGTCTGACTAGAGTAGGTAACAGCACAGACACTTGTCTTGGTCTTACATGACATACTAAAACCTGAAGGAAAATTCCAGAATTTCAGTTTCAGATGTGTAATTACAGCAAAATTAAGCGGCATGGAAGTGCATCTTATTTGAAAATAAAGCATTTTGAGTTTTTATATCTCACAATTACTAAACCTTTTTTTTCGAAACAGTGAGTGAGATTTAGAAATCTTATGGGTTTCTCCTTTATTTGAAGCATGTAAGTACCAATGGAGTACAACACTTGTACTCATGGCTTATCTGTAATTATAAGTGTTTAGTCAAAGAATTCACAATCAGAAATTCAAATAATATGCAGATATTTAAATATATAAATCCAGCAAATGCAAATTGTAAAAAAAATGTAATTGTTGAAAGAGTGATTGTTAGCAATCAAGGCCACATTATTTTTCTTTCAGTATTTAGAACACTACTATCACTGATCATCTTTGTGAAAAACGTCTCCTTATGAAAGTTACAGAATCTTTTTGGGCAAAGTACTTCTGGCATTCTCATAAGTAAATGAAACAGAAACGCACAGAGAAGCTAGTCATAAAGGTTGCCCTAAAGTCAATGTATTTTCTTCTGACTGATCTCATGCATCCCCAGATAAAGATGATTTAATACTACTGAGATTTGAAGTTTCCGTTGTGATGGAGTTTGGGCATTTATGAAGAGAGTATTATTTAAAACTCCTCAGACCATCTAACAGGCCATGGCCTCAAGTCTGCAGCCCTTCCCATCATCACACTGCCCAGCTAGTGACAGGTTTCAGGTATCAGTCTAGTCACCCAAAGAGCATCCTCACCAGAAGGTCTGAATGCTGGGGCTCAGGGCTTTGTGGAGTGCTCCTGCCAGTATTCCTGATGTCCCAGCCTTGATGTGGCTCTGTGCCCAACCCACCTGTCCACCAATACCAGTGCTGGGCCTGTCCCAGGACACAACTCCCAGCACTATCCTCCTGCCCCAGGTTCTTGCTGGTGAGACCCCTGACCCAGCCAGCCATGCAGCACAGAGTGTCCTTGCTGCTTTTGATTTCACTTCTAGAACTTGGGAACACTTGCTCTTTTTCAAGACAGGGTAGGTTCCTTCTTACAGCCAGGGAAGTGGTTTTCATGTAATAATACCATAATACTATCAGCAATTCAATCTACAGCTTTCACACCTGAAAAAGTCAGAAGATACAAGTTATGAGTCACAAATCTAAAGAAAATCTTTGGTTAACAGAGCCTAAAGTACTGCTGTATGACACACACACACACCTGGAATATGGGTCTGCATGTGGAGAAGGAAAACCCCAAACAACCAAAAAAATCCACACTCCCCAGAATTGTTTATGGCTTCCAGAATTTCCCACATGCTCTATTAAATCATAACAAAGTATTTAGCATTTTTCAAGATATCAAAGTGAGAAAAATACCATTTTAGAATAAAGGAGGCAAAGCATATATAAACAGCAGACATAAAGCTTGCTCAGCAAGATCCTGACCTGCAAAAGGGCTTCTATCCAAAAGTTATGAATCTTCTCAATTCTGACATGGTTTGATTACTTGGTAAAACAGCTGCACAAATGTGTCTGGCTTATTCCCATTGACCATCACAAGTACAACAATGCTGCCACAATGACATTTCTGGTAGACAACATGCAAAGGTGAATTTACTTCCCCATAAACACACACAAAAAACTTATTTTGGGAGCATGACAGTTAAGAGATAATCAAATCAGTAGGAGAAAAAAAATAAATGAGAAAATAAAAATTATGCATAACACAATAATGACAATTTTAAAAACCCCCAAAAACTATAAAAGGAAATATGTAAGATGTTACTAGACCATTTCTGGAAAACACATATACCTTGTGCCAACCAGAGACCACATATGAAGCATGGTAATGCTTGTTTATCAAACAGAAAAAGTACCTTAATGATAATTAAAATTATTAGCATGTAAGCAATACTTTAATATTTTCTTAACATCAAGAGTAATTGGCTATTTTTTCCCTCTAATTCCACCATGGTTTTGAGATTTCTTTGTATATTTGTCTGTCAGTCTGACTACCAGCTGTATAGGATGTGGCCAGATAATTTGACTTATCTGCTGCAGCAAGTGGAATCAACTTGTACTGTTTCAGGGGATAAGACTAATTCTGTAAAAATCAAATCTCAGCTGTCATACAGAAGGACTGTTACTTTTAAATACAACACTGAATTAACAGTAAAGAAAGTAAGAGTCACCTGAGCAGCTGTAAGGGAGAGCTCAGTGAAACTCAGATGGCTTTTACAAGTAAGTCAGAACTTCTTTTTCTTATAAATCAAAATAACCAATGCAGAGATTCATTGTTTGCAAGTCTCATCATAAGCTAGGCATATATTCACGCTACAGTGATAAAAAAAAAATAAAAATTGTGCACATCTTCTTTTTGAATATAAACTGCATAGGAACTCCCTGAGTCGATTTTTCTCAAAACAGAAACTTGGTAGATCCTGTTTACTCTTTATGAAATGTAGAATTGTTATCTTACCTCTTCCTGTGTTTTATGTGGTATTAAATAACATAGGAAATTCAGGATTTCTTCTAGCACTACATAAAGTAACCTTACAGTTTTAACATCTACTATAAAGTTTAAAGTGCATTTGATGGCTTAAGTATTCACAGGAGGAAAGCTCATTTACCTATCAGTTTTACAGCTCCAAGCAGCACAGTGCTGTATAAAAGATACTTTGTCATTCCTTGCCCTTCATACCAGGCTGATTCCCCTGCTGTTGGGGGACTAAGACATATGAGCTTCTACAGTGTACAAGGCCAGAGACAATATTACATGGATGGAAAATGTGGACAATGTCCTGTCTTACTGAAAACTATTTACAGGTTTTAATTGCAGAATGTTTCTTTGATACCTTATTTCTTCCAAGAACTCATACCTTTTAATTAAAGTAAACAAGAAATCATACAGACGAAAAACAGAAGTGAAGCAAAAAACCTCAAAAAGCTCACAATATGACTCCCCATAAGATAACTAGCGCAAATCTGTAGGGGTTTTTGTAGGTCCATTTTAAAGATTTGTGCTGAAATTTAATAACCCCGAAACATTTTTATTATTCACTGTGTTTCATTAGAATTAGGGTAGAATAAGGGTCTAAGGCACAAGAGGTCTCACCCACAGCCACATGCTGTAAAGTTTGAGAGCTAGGAGTTATAACTTTCATGGTATTAGCATTTTCCCCCCATTTGTCATGGTTTAGAAACACTATTCCCCAATTTAATGCCCCTCTCCTCCCCATCCCTGACTGAGACTCAAGAATGTGTCTGAGGAGGAGAACTGGAGGCATATATGGTAAAGATAACAGGTTGAAGAGGAGAACAATGCACTGAAAACAGCAATGAGATAAGAAAAGGAACAGTAACTGAAACAATATCAATAACAAAAGAGTACAAAAAAAGGCTGATTCACACACAAAATGCTCACCTGGCCCTACCTGACCAGACTCACAGCCAGTGGCACCCCCATTCCAACCACTCCCATGTCTGCCATCCTTATTCCATCAGAATAACACCGTTTGCAGAAGAGAGTGTCCTTTTCTCCCTGCCCCTCGGCAATGACATGCAATGGCTTTGAAAAAAATGAGGTTCTTAGCCATGCCCACACAGCTCCAGGCTCTGTCCTGTCACAGCTACTGTGAAAACTTAACACTGTCCTTGGCTGAAATCAGGACATTAGTCCAGGCAAAACACGGGAGTTAGCACACCCCTTGCTTACAGTGTTAGGGACGCAGAAAGAGCCAATCATTCAATCCAACTTACCTCTCACTTTTGTGCCTCCAAAGCAGTGCTACACTGCTTATTAGGTACTTAAATTTTTCCTTGTCTTTCCTTTATCTTTGTCCTTCTTTTGGCTACTAATTGTGCAAATTCCTCAGCACAAAGATTACTTTGTCTTAATCCTGTCCATTGCACTGTGCTAAGAAAGTCATGTGATGTGCCCTGTATGGAAAGTGGGTTTGGATTGAAAATATTAATATGATGTTTAAATGATCAACAAGAGGGAAGAAACTCGGCACCAGTAAAGGATACCACAACAGCAAGAGATAACATCTCTGCAATCTGCTTGAGCCCAACAGGAAAGAAAGGGGGCTCAGTGCAATATTATATGTCTCATGGCCAACATTAAGATAGTGTAATAAAGGTGAAAACTTGTTGAAGCAGACCTCTTGTTAGAGGGTAGAAATGAGCTGAGACACAGACTTCTTGTTTATCATAGCATGAAAAGGATCCTGGTTTATTCCTCTTTACAGCTTAGCCACCCTGGCTCCAACTATTCCCTGACTCTGGTTGCACCAAGCTCCTACTGTAGCTTTCCCTTGCAGCCTCTGACTGGTTAATTCCTGCCAAAGCATGACTGGAGGGATTAGTTTGCAGACTCTGAATGCAGGCTTTTACCTGGCTAGACTGTGACTGGTTCCAACAACAGTCTCTTAACTGCAGACCCAGACTGACCTCACAGCAGTAATTAAGAAATTATAGGATCCTTCCTCTTCATGATCTTCTCATTCCCTCTTCCTCAAGGTTCCTCCTGCCTCATGATCCTCCATGATGATATCCTTCACCAGCTGACCCATGTCCTTTTATCACACTTATCTTTATTGGCTATAGCTGTGAGTCATCAGGGGTGAGGCTGTATCGGGCAGTTAACACAGCTGTTACTTATCAGGGAGGAGGTCATCTGTATTCCTGTCTCCTACAAAAACTAAGTTGAAGCATTCCAGCGAGTTGCAGCCAACTGTGAACATTAAACATTATTTCAATGTAGTCTTGTGTCTATAAACTACCATTGTCTGTCCATATAATTACTCATGCATATACACACTGACGCAATATTCAAATGAGCTTAGAAGAAATTCTAATGTTCCTTTGCAATAGATGCAAAGTGGAGCCCACATTCACAAGGGGAGAAACAGAAGAGTGACACACTGGATAAGACACAGAGAACATCATGAAACGAACAAAAAACCCCCCAGCCCCCCACCTTTCCTCAGTTGTCATATATAGTTCTGAAAATTTTTAGCTCTTTTGAGAACTTCTAGTTCTTGTCAGGAGTTTTTATCAGGAAAATATAGGTTCAATTTACATACCACTTACAGGACTTTTAAACACTTCAAAAATTTAAAAAGTAGGATTACAGTGGGAAATTAGGAGATGTGTTTATGTTTTATATCTTAGGTGACCTTTGAATCTCCTGTAATAAAGTATCAAATCTTATGTACTCTATTTGAACCCAGTCACTTGTATAGTAAAACATAACTCACAGAAGTGGAGAGACATCTCATAAGAGACATAAAATACTGCCATTTTAGTCCCGTGCTTTTAGTTGAAGTGTGTATCTAATTTTGTACTTGCAATTTTAGTTATATTCTACAGCTATTCTTTCTTGCTGAGGTTCTTCTAGTGTAATATTTTTTCTATTTTTCTCCACTGTGAAGGTACTTGCACCTTCTTATCAAATCTTTCCATCAGCTGCATCTGCAGTGGATGGGAAGGGATTGACAAATTATTTTCCCTAAGCTCAATTCAGCAATAAAATACCATTTCTCCCTTTCAGTTTTTGGTGTGATTTTATTTCCTCCTTCTCATTCCCAGGTGTTGACTTCTTCAAAAATGAAAAGGAAAAAAAAATTTAAAAAAAGCAATAGAGCAAGAAGAACAAGAGGAAGCTTCAGCATTTTTTCCTCCATAGGGGATTCACATTCTGTGCATCAAATAGGCTCATTTACTTAAAGATAGTTTTGGCTCAGGTAGATGGAAGCATCAAAGGTAGAAGAAGATTGGAAGAGAACTGTCAGGTAAATCTTATACTTCCAAATTCATATTCAAGTAAATAGACATCTCTTTTCATTTGAGATTTTTTTTCAAGAATCTGGGGTTTTTATATACACTTGAAAGTTAAACACCTGTAACTGCCATTCTGAACAATGACCCCTCCAGTTCATGGGGAATATGGACTACAGCTGCTGAGTTTCTAGTCCAAAATCTTACCATGTTTTAAAAAGGAGCTGGTTTTCCTGGGATGCAGAAAGAAGTGCAGCACAGCTTGCAGCATATTACTGCTAACAAAGGATTTAAAATAGCCATCTATGAATGCAAAATGCAATTCTCATGGAAGCTAGTACCACTAATTGTAAATTAAGTGTAACCTTGTTATTCTTAAGGAAAGATGCTGAAGGTGTTTAAAGTCAAAAAAGTCAGGTAGTGATTCTGACACAGCAGAATAGCATCATTTTAGAGATGGATACTCACTGAAGACTGATAGATATAATTTATGGCTATTTTCTTTTTTAGCAAAAAGTCTGGATAAATAAAATTCATCAGCAATCATTTTGTACTTCTAAAATGTAGGGAACTAGTACAAGGCATTGGTTCCCATGCTTCTCAATCCTAAATACAACAAAATACTCAAAGGATATGCATCAGAAAATAATTAAATTCCTTATTTCCCATGTCTATGAGGATTTGGAAAGGAGGTCATTTATCCACCTCAGGATGCACATTTCTTCAGGCTGCTGCTGCTACAACCTTTTGGTGCCTTTATTATTTAGAGAGCATTTTAATGCCATTACTACTATGACTATTTTTTTAAAAGGTAAACTTCCTTGGGAATAGTTTTTTAGAATTCATAAATTCAAGTCAAATTGATAGAAAAGAAAAAACATATACATAAATACAAGTCAAATTGATAGAATAGAAAAATATATACTCTTATGCTAGAAAGCATAATCAATGTAAAATTTAATTGGATACCAGAGAAAGCTTGAATTGTACATTTCTTTATTGTAAATACTCTATGTTATAAATAAATGCACTACTTAAATTATTTTATATGTTATAATATAATTTCCATACTCTATTAGAAAGCTGTTTTCCTTTACTAAGTGGTATCACGATCACATAGGATGAAAGTAAATATCTACGCAAAATCAAAAATTTACAAGAGATGATTGAGAGCAGGAAATAAGTCCCAATGAGGATTCCCTCCCCTACACTTATAACTTTTTGGTAATGGTTGCTTATTCCCTCCAAGTATTTATACTATTTCTTAATTTCTTAAATATTTTCATATTACTATGTAATACTCCAAAGGCAATATCCTACAGCCTTCAATGAGGGGAAAGATTTAATTCAGAGTTTTTAGTTCACTTTGCTGCATCATTACTTGACATCTCTACCATCTACAGAGAAGTTTCCCTTGCATACTAACAGAGCATCCAATTAAGCTATGAAAAACAAAAAGTTTCATTGTAGTCCTTGCAATCTAAAAGAGATGATTAAGGAACTTCAGAGGCATGCAGAGGTATAAATTAGCAAAATAAAAGGATGCTAACAAAACCAACATTATACAGATAGAGCACAAGCCACATCATCTAGTCAGGATTTGATCTAACTATTCAGCAGATTATAATTAGAGTTAAAAAGCTATATGCGTTTCCAATTTTGAAAGCTGATGTACTGTAAGATTTAAAGTAAAATAAGAAACTATTATCGAAAAAACAAAGCCCCTAAGGAGCATCCCCACAGGTATACATTCACTTCAAAATAGTACTTTCAATAACTTGAAAATAAGTTAATTAACACACAATTGGAAAAAAAAATTGTATGTGATTTTTTACTGAGAACAGGGTACCATTGAAATGAATGGGTACTTTAGGGGGTGTGCTTGTGGTGTGCTTGAGGTTTTGACTTGCATAGAGTTGTTGTTTTTTTTTTTTTTTTCATAGTAGCTGGTATGTTTTGGATTTGTGTTGAAAATAGTGTTGATATCTCAGAGATGTTTTAGCTGTTGCTGAGCAATCCCTGCACAGAGTCAAGGCCTTTTCTGCTCCTCACACTACTGCAAGCAGGCTGTGGGTGCACAAGAAAATGGGAGGGGACACAGCCAGGACAGCTGGTCCCAGCTGACCCCAGGGATATTCCACACCATATGGCATCATGTTCATCGTATAGACAGGGGAGAGGAACAAAGAGGCAGGGGATCTTCAGGGTGATGGCTTTTGTCTTCCCAAGTCAGCATTGCACATATGAGCCCTGCTTTCCTGGAGATAGCCTGAACATGGGAAGTGGTGAATGAATTCCTTATTTTGTTTTGTTTGTGTATGCACCTTTGCTTTACTTATTAAACTGTCATTATCTCAACCCATGACTCTCTCCCTATTCCACTGGGGTGAGCAAACAAGCAAGTGGCTGTGTGGGCTCAGTTGCTTGCTGGGGCTAAACCATAGCAAAGTGTCATGTATGAAGTGATCTCTGACTCATTCTGCCAACCAGACAAATGGAGCTGGCCTGAGCAGAGATACGTGAGGGTTTTTTTGTCAATAAATTTCCTCATGACACAATATAGCAAAGCAGATTTCTTGTCGTGCCACTTCTTATCAGTGCATGGTATTACCCTGCTTTTGATTCCTCAGAGAATCACCTTAACCATCCCTAACTTTATTGCAGTAAAGCCAGGAACAAATAGACAAATACTAAAAGATCTCTCTCACTAAGGAAAAAGTAACAAAACTGAGGGTAGGCCCTGAGTAATTACATGGAAGGAACAGGCTATGATCAAAAAGAGAAGTCTATGTGTAATTACATATGCTTTTGGAAAAGGCAATCAGATTTTACAAGGTGTCTAGCTAAATTACATGCTGCTGGGGTTACTAGAGGGCTAGTTGCAACAACAGTCATAGGTACAATTAAGGAATTTTTAATAAATAAGAGACTTTCACAGTTGAAATCTCACCCAAGATTTTAGAAAAGTCTTTTATACGCATATATTCACATTATTCCCCCAACACTAGCAGTAGGAAATGCATAAAGAATGAATGACAATTGCCTTGGCTTAATTAAATACTTAATTTTAAATACCTGCTTTTATTTCTATAAAATCTTCTACATGATGATTTCCTTTACATTGCATTTATATAATTATACAGGGAAAGAGTAAAAATTCTGGTACTATAGGAGGTTCAAATGTAAATTTTATGAACATGCAAGTGATGCAAACTTACTATTTAGTGAATCAAAATTTAAAAAACTCCTTTCCTTACCAATGTAATTTCTGAAGTTCACAGTATAACTCTGCTATGTGTACAATGTGAATTTAGCTTGAAATGAAAGCATCCTCTTCTTAGAAGCACCAGCTTGCAACTACAACTCCCTTTTCTTCTCTGCAACTACATCTGCAGTTTACAATATTCTCAAGGAGAGAAGGAGAAGTTCAGACTCCTATTTCTATTGTTTGCACTGAACCTGGCTGAAAACAGGAATGTACCTATAGAGATAGACTGGAGATTCTCCTGCAACAATTCTTAGCACAAACCTTTAACAAAACCAGGATTACTCTGCAAAGGAATACTGCTTTTTTCATGGCACAGTTTTACATCAGACACAGGTGTTATTACTACTCTAGTCTGTCACAAGAAAGAACATTGATTGGATTGAGCACTATAGTTTCCTGGCTGCTTTGGAACAGGATTAAGACAGTACTGCCAACCATCAGGAAAAAAAAAACCCTCATGAAAAAGCTTCTTTCCTAGAGATAAAATTCCCTAGTTACCTCTGTGATTGATTTTAAACTTGTACTAAAGCTATTAAAGTTACACTTCCATATACTCAGGCAATTCCCCCATATAAGCAGCCTGTAGTCTTTTTCCTTCACTTGACCCACCTAATGGAGAAACCAGCTGTTTCTATACTTATGCCTTTGGATGGGCTGACAAGAATGCTCTAACTATGTCATAGTGCAACTGGGCTACCAACAAAATGTCTATTTTACTTTATTTTTCTTAATAAAAGACTTGAGAAAAAAAATTCCAAAACTACAAAATTTCACTTCTCCAAAGAAAGACTCTTCCAAGAAGTCAAATCCTCTAATTTCAAGCCCCTCTTGAGCTGGAGTGAATTCAGTTTTACCGCCTTAGTAATTTACCCGTTACTGGGATAAAGATAATTACAGCTCTTCCTGCCAAATTACTGTCACATGGCAGAAGCCCATACAGAAGTAGTGCAGGAAGAAAAGAGAGAGCATGCCTCTAAAGCTTACCTACATTTCCAGTCTCCTCTACACTTTTTGGTTGATTTTAAATTAATTTTTAAGGCAGGACCAACCAACTCAGATTCAGACACAGCAGACATGGCTAACAGCTAATTAAGAAGAACAGTCCAAACAGGTTCAGACACACGTACCATGAAGTGAATTGCACTAAATATTATATTCTTTAGGATAGTAAAACAGCACAGGTGAAGTCACTTCCATTTGAAATAAAAGAGCAAGTCTTGATCACATTTTAGAAAGAAAATTTTTCATCATTCAGGAGAAGATTTTGCATCCCAGCTGAACTCATTTGTCTCAATCCTCTTTAAAAGTATTAAATATATGCTATGCTTTCTCAGGGGGCTATTGTAGCTCTGTATACCAACAGCATATGGCTTAATTTTTATATGGAGCTGTTCACCTTTTCTCATCATCTATCTGGAGTTTAGAATCCAAAAATTCTTCTAGAACACAACCCAAACCCTAATTTGTACCAATGACTCCTCCAAAGGATCTAGCTAATCAAAAGGAAGCCCATCTCAGGCAAGCGTTTTCAGAAACTTCACAACATCTCCACAGACAGATGCTGTATTTTCATCTCAGGGCATCTACTTTGGCTATTGCACCCCGAAAATGCCAAAATCACATGGCTTGCTTTGGATTGCAAATTAATCAAACTCTTTTGCATTTTCTCTCTTTAGGATTTTTTTCTCTGATTTGTTTGGGATTAGGGTTTGTCCATTCCCTCATCTTTTTTTTTTTTTTTTTTTTTTTCCCTAAGAAAACTGATTTAGGTAAGATATCAGCAACACTTGGAGAAATTCACAAGTTTCACTAATTTTACACCTGTATTCTCAGATCTTGTCTTACAGGTGTATGAGTTTCTCCTGAGTCTCTCTTGAAAACAGTTTTACCTTCAGTTTAATGCTGTAGGCTGTTCTTTAGTGCCAGGAGACTGTCTGTCTACAAATCCAATCACAGAGCCAGCATGTCTGCTTAATAGCAAAAGGTTTAAATTAGCCCACAGCCCCTCTTTAAAAAGTTTTACATCAATAGCACTTAATATTGATAAAATTAAAGTGTTTCACTCACTTAATGAAGCACCAGTATATTTTAATATTGCAGTTTATGCTTCTGAGATAAAAAAGATTCTTCTCTTGATTCTATATTTGCAAATGTCTAATTGCTTATCACCATGAGAATAGCAGGAGCAAAGACATATTCTTTTATTTTCTCCCTCAATATAAGGGCCATACATGAGCATTATATTTTCTTCAGTAGGCACTGTTGAGGCTTGACATCAGTAATTTAATGTGTTGACCCCGCTGAAGCTGGCTCAGATTGTTTCTGTCACAACAAGTTTAAAGAGCTGCACGGTCAATCCTGTGCTGATATGAGAACCGTCAGTCATCCATGGCATTCTTTGCTGAACAGACGACTGACACTGAGAAGTTCAAACGCTCAAAGTATCAGCACTTCAGGAGGCTGCAATACAACCTTGGTCAGCATACAGATTATCTTAATTATTACATTTTCAATATTTAATTCATTTTATTACAAAATAAACCCAAAGTAATTATGTTTGGACCTTTAAAACAAATTTAAAAAATACAAATAGAACCAAGATTGAAAAAGCTTACACGATTTCTGAATGGTCTTCAGAACATGACAGACATTTTAGAATTCAGTGTAGCTTAATTTCATGATTTTTACAAACAATCAAGCTCTTCAGTCACTCCAAGAAAATGAAATCTCTTTCCTGGTTACAGATTGCACTCTACGGCTTTCATCAAAGCAGTGAACAGAAACAGATACTTTCTAACCTTCCCATTTTCAAAGAGCAGTTTTAACCAGAATGACAGAATATTTTTTCCCCTTCCTCTTCTACAGTACATGACATATACAATGTTAAGAGATGCTATAAGCTGCTGCTGCCTCCAACAGCTCCATCACCTGGGGGTTTCTCTTGACTGGACCAATGAATGCAGCTGCTGCTTTCCCATTTGCTGGTTCTACCAGCAGCAAAGCCAAGTGCATATTCCCCAGGCATAGGCAATAACCCCACAACCAGGGGCTGCCACAGAGAAGGAAGGCACTCACAGCCCAGCCTAGTGCTACCAGAACTGACAGAAACACAGACAGCTCCATCCCCTCCTCCTCTTGGGCTGGCAGAGACAGAAAGTCGCTCATGTGAGTGTACGTATGACACTCTCCCAGCCCACAGGTCCCCAACCCACCAGCTGGCCATCCCAATGCCAGCTGATACACACTGACACTGCCAACAGATACACACTTGTCCCACAGGTGTTCCACACCTACAGCCACCCTCAAATACCTGCACAGACCTTCCATCCCATATCTGAGGCCTCCTCCTAGTTACTGGTGAGTTCAGCCTAAAGTTTTCTGGCAAATAGCCATGAACATCTCTTTTGGGATAATACAGACATTGTCCCTACAGCCAGTACCAGGCACCCTGGCTGTGACCCATGGTCCCACTGAAGGCATCGGTGCTGAGCCCCTTGCTTGTTCTAGTCCCTCTAGTAGCTGGTTTTCAGGACACACACTGCTCCCCCACAGCAGCTGGAAGACCTCCAACCTCCCAGTTGCTCACACTATAGTACAAGGCAGCTACAGCCCAGTGTGCCACCAATAGCTGGCACCCACTGCACTCAGGTCAGTTTACGCAGTAGCTGATAATCACACACACAGGATGGAGAATGAGATTGTGCAGACACAGTTATGAGAGTCTTTAAATAAGGCAGGACAGACTGTGGTAATGTGGTAGAGGGCTCAGTCACAACAAGTGCACCATCCAGCCACAGCTTATGCATGATCAGCTCTTTCACACACTCCTCCACCTGCCCCAGCTTTGTATCTCCGCAATTCACTACCCCTAAGCGTTCCTTGTAAACATTACATAGTCACTCGAATCTCCAACGAATATTCTAAATGCTCGCACTCCTAGTTTTCCCCTTCTTATCAGTCTGCATATTTTTTGATGTCACTTCAATTAGTAGCTCAAGACTTTTGGAGTTTCGGCACTGCTTCCCCCGTCTCCTCAGGTGCAGACTCTGTGCTCCTGTCTACCTCTTCCCCTTCAGCATCAAAACAATCCTTGGTCCTATAAGCTCAGTGAAGCAGGTACTCATCTTCCACTTGCCCTTACATACTGGACACAAGTTTTTGGTACCTATTTATAAATTTAAGACCTAGAATGCAAGAGCTAGAGCATGAGTTTCTTTTGTGAAGCACTGAAAACACTTTAACCTATAAAAGAGGCCCGTTGCTCTTGTTACAGAGAACAACATCCATTTCTTAGACATTATATGTTACACTTCTAATGGCTGTTCACCCAAGACCTGTCTTTCAGATTTATTAGGTCCTCCATTAGTTAAGGCATTTTTTAATTCTTCATTCTCTGGTAAGTTTTATTATAATATTAGTCAGAAAACCTGGGAGAATATTAATAATTAACTAAGTGCATCCCAATACTACAAGGGTTACATATACAAGTAAAGTAATCATGCCAGAACTTATTTTTTTATGGCCCTTAAGCTAAGTAGCAAAATACAAAAGAACATGATAACCTCCAAATTGCCTCTGAAGCGTTCTTTTGAACTGTGCCAGGAATTATTTGACTGGAGACAGAAATCACACATGGGACCATTGTATCACTCTAAGTGTACAATCAAGACTCAGTACCGAGGTCTCTGCACCCTTAAATTCACTGGTACTGAGAAAAGCCCCAGGTGTCCATCTTCAGCCAGGAACTATCTCTTCTACAAACACAGTCTCTGGACAGTCATACTACTGTACATACTTTATCCTGCTGCATATATTTTAAATATAAAAAAAAATTAACTAGCACATAAATTATTTTGCTTTCTGAAGTTATTACTATACTTAATCATAGCCAAAGAGGGAAAAATACACAGCAAACTTTGCTAATAATTATTTGTTATGTTCTAGTAATTTCTATGCTTGAAGTAGATCTAAAAAATTATATAGATGCAGAATTCCTTTATTTTGCACAAAGTTCAAAGGAGTTGATTCAATTCTAACCTTTCCTCACCCTTGGGGTATGTCATGTTCTGCTATAATATGCAATGACATTAGTGCACCTGCTATAGTTAAATTAAAAATATATACATTCAGGGCAAAATTATATAAAGCACTTGAGCTGAGAGTGAGAAGGAAGTGCAGTGCAAAATGTCCCTTCATAGAAAAGAGTTTCCAGGAATCAGACATTTTGCTTGCCTGAAGCTAGTTATTGAAATATCTGACTATTGTTTCCATCAACTGCAGAAAGCTCTTCAGCTCTAATGGAGACTCCTATAAATCATACACTTGAAAATGCACAAGCTGCAGTAAGAGAAGCAAGAATTATTTAAATAATAAACTGTTTTCAAAGGGCTTCTGCCAGTACCTATTGCATATATCATGATCAATTATGGCACAATAACTCCACTTTAGTCACTTTTAGTCTTTTTTTGTTATCAAAGCCTAAAAGCCTAAACAGAATCAGCCCAAAACCATCACTAATTCTCCCCTGGTGCCTTACAGGACCACCAGCTCACCCTCAATAATCGAAAGGAGGGAAAGGCCTCAGGCTTGTCCTTATCACCTGACCCAAGTCCCCATGTATGAAATGTAACTTTAAATTAGACTCCCTTTCTTCTTATTTATCACGTCCTTCCTTATGCAGATTTAAAATGCTTTTTTACCTGCTGACATCTGTGTCTGAGGAGGAACAGGGCCTAGGAGGAAGAGAAGGCAGAGGTTCACAGTTTTGGAGCAGCAGCTATTTCTGCTCATGCACATCTATATCTATCATCTATGTTTTGACGTATGGCAAAATTCTGAGATGTTTCTCTTTCTTTAAAAAATAGTGGGTCTTTTTGTTTGTTTGTTTTGGGGGTTGTTTTGTTTTGTTTTGTTAGGGTTTGTTGTTGTTGTTGGTTTGGTTTGGTTTGGTTTGGTTTGGGTTTTTTTTTGGTTTTTTTTTTTGTTTGTTTTTTGTTTATTTGTTTGTTTGTTTGTTTTAACAATGTATATGCTCTTCTGCAAAGTTAACTCATCATCCCCTGGTAAATGATTTGTGACAGACAAGTTTCATTTGTTTGCTCATGATTTCAGAACTCTGTGGCTATTCTGCAGGCTGCTGAATGAGGAAATTTCTGAAATGTTCTCAGGAAAGTACCAGGCTTAACTGGAAGCAGATTCTAGGGAGCAGAAAAGGATTGGGAAGTAACAAGCAGATCTCTGCAGGACAAGTGTGAACTGAGAAACTCCTGAGAAAAAAGTGAAAGAGAGTGGAACAGAGAAGTTGATTTCACCTCTTTTATTTCCGTTTGGTTCACCCCACACATCTGGTTATTATATTTTAATTTCCTTGTAATAAACAGAACTTCAGAGTTAAGAAGCTAAGTATTTTTTCTCAATCACCACTCTTAAAACTGAGGTGTTCTTGTCTCCAGATTCTGTCCAGCATATCTGACATGATTCATAGATTCAAAGAATATTTGGGATTGGAAAGAATCCAAAAGGATCCAGTCCAACTCTTAAGTAAATGGCTCGTATGGGGACTGAACCCACAACCTTAGAATTATTAGCACCATGCTCTAATCGACTGATCCATCATATATTTCCCCGCTATAAATATTATTCTTAAGATATGAGTTCAAATGATCAGTGCTAAAATAATTAAAACTTCAAGTATATGCAGGTCTTAAGAGACTGTATCTAAGTTTCTTGGGTTCATATCTAAAAAAACTAAATTAATCATCTTTGTAACATCTTAAATAGCACATTAATTTTCCATTGCATTTCTTTTACAATCATACACAACAAGAATCTGTTAACTGCTTGTGCAGTTTTCCTGTATTGCACTGGCTCAGAAAGACCTGTATTGCTAAGCTGTTTACATGCTCTTTGCTAGGGTCTGGGCCCTGGTATTGCCCCAGCAACTGAAGCAACCTGGCCCTGGAATCTGGTCACTGCAGTCCATATAAAACAAGGCTGCACAATTCCTTTGGCTCCAGGACAGGAGCAGGTCCCAGTGTGGGGGATTTTCCAGACTGTGCTTTGATATTGTCTAGGAGAGTGCTCTGACAGAACTATGCCGGGGACCAGTGCAGTCACTTAACATCCTTTGGGACCAAACTCCACCTTTTAACCTGTTAGTGTAGATGCACCTTCCTGGACATATCTGAGGGGATGGTGAAAGAATTTCCCCAGCAGCTGCTTGTATGCAAATCTTCCCTGCTGGGGGGGATCACATTTCAGCTGTACATCATGGGAGCCATGTTCCACCACATGTCCTCTGGGCCCTAAGATATACTTCTGCCGGACTTATTTTGTGGTATAGACATAGCCTTTAAAGTTCATGAGATTTCTTTTTGCTATGTTTAAGTACACTTGAAAAGGAAGAAATCAAACTAGGCTTTGAAATATAATATTTTACATTTCAATGATAAAGACAAATATAAAAGAAGAGTGATAAAGATTTCTGAAATTCAAATGCTTTAGCTAAAGACAATCTGGCACCTTTGAAAAATCAGGGGGAACAGAAAACACATTTATTCAAGTAAAGCTATTTTTAGTAATCATTGATCATTAAATGAGTATATCTACTGTAATGAAAAATATCATAGACCTATATCAGTCAGCAACAATGCCTTCTTAGGTTTCAAATTCTTTTAAGTGAGAGTTCACAACAGTAGATTCATGTGAGATTGTAGTTGCAAACTAAAACTGATACATTAGCCATCCTAGGAGGAATGGACTGTAATAAATATTTTGACTGAGAACTACAATGACACTGGCTGAATTGTAACTATGATCAGAAATTTTTTGATGAGTGGATGTAAGAAAAGTACAGTTTAGTATTGTATACAATGAACAAGTACTGAAAATTCTTTTGAAGCAGTGATCCATCATTTATGTCAAACATGACAGTGCAATCATGCAGTAAATGCATGCTGTGTCAGATGGTACTGATCAAACAGACATGACTGCTGCTGAATCACACAATTATGTTGCTCTCTATCTCATCTGCTATTAATAACAGATGCAAATGCATAGGAATAAAAGTAGTGGAGAATTGCTGTAAATACAAACAAGAATAGATGGATGAGCACATAAAAGTGAAGTGTCAGTATAAAATCAGCACCAAAGGAAGATAAAAATAAAAATAAAACCACCAAACCTGATAAGGCTGTAATGTGAAATGAACCATATTATCAGAAAAGATGCCACATTAATAAGTGTTGTAGAAGTTTACACTGTGTACTCCTTTTTCATCACTTCCCTGCAGTTTTGAACTGCTGCATATAGTTCAGATTTCATTAAAATACTAGTAATAATAGAATGCCATTTAGAATGTCTTACTTTTTTGCTTGATAAAATATGATTTAAAGACCAATATCCAAATACATATCCACAGGGGTTTCAGTGCCAAGATGCTCTTTAAAATTCACCAGGTTCTTGGGAATTCAGCTTACACAGAGATAGATAAAACAGAGTACACAGTGCTCTGAATCAACACAGAGAAAAAAGCATGCTGAAATCGGCACCACTTTCCAAAAAACAGCCTACAGCTGGAGGGAAAAGAGATTTTTAACTACATTTTCTCTTCTTAGTCCTTTAGCAGTTCTTTTTTGGATGATATGGAAAAGGGGAATAGATTGCTGCCTCCCTAAGTCTTTACTCAGCTGATTTGCAAAGCAGACATCCATAACCAGTTCTGTCCTACACAAAGAGAGCAAGGCACTCTCCAGATCATACCTTTTGTTGTAATTATACTGAATTACTTCTTAATGTGAATACCAGGAGTGGTATCAGCTTCATGGCAATTCCATTTAGCTTTGTTTTTGAGAACAGTATAGTGCAGATAAAAGAACATCTAAGAAGTCCCTGGGAAAACTGTTTGTTGGCCTAGTCCCAATTTACTAACAGATAGATAGGGTAGGGAAAAAAAGAACACAATTATTTGATGTTGCCTATGGATGTCACCATAACTCATTTCGTGGGTTAACCCTGCTTGCTCTGACAGGGTTACACACACACAATTCTGAGGCCGAATCAAAATCCTTTTTTTGTTTTTCCCTAGACAAAGCTATTATTTCTGAGGCTGGTGCTCACAGAAGTAATTTACATTTCTCCATGGCCAGGTATCTTTTTCCATGTATACCTGTACTAATAAAGAACCAGTCTCCAAATTTTCACTTGACACAGCCAAACCTGTTTGCTGATCTTGCAACAGACCAGATTACTGAGCCTGTCATTATTACCTCTGGCCAAAAAAACCCCCAAAAAACAAAAAAACAAAACAAAAAAAAACCCCACAAAACCAAACAAACACAAAACCCAAACAAATGAAGAAAAAAAAAAAAAAAGAAAAAACCACAAAAAACACACACAATTTTTAGAGATAATCTCTAAACTTCAGTAGGATAGGAGTTTTCTTCTTGTTGTTTGATTTTTCAAGACGTAATTGAAATTTGGGCTGATATGCCCACCTCCTTTACCCTTTAACAGGGGATAATGCCAATGGCTTCCAGCAGCACAGCAGCAGTTTTACATTTGTGTCAGTGTAGAAGAGGGAGATACCTGCCCATGGTGCCACATGCTGGCACAGTTATCTAAACACATTACTGGGTTACAAAATAACGAAAAAAGCAGACAATGCATAAATTCATGAAATTGAACAGTGAGATCTTAATACGTTTTGTGATTAATTTTTTTATATAAATTCCAGGATTGAATGGTGTTTTTAATAGAAGAGTCCAGTCTTTTCTAACAGTGTGTATTGCTGTTAGTCAAAATAAAGACAAGCAGAAATATTTTAAAAATTCTTAGATGCTATATGATAGCATTACAAGTGGATGTTTTTGAAACTGAAGGTATTGTAGTCCATCTGTAAAGAATTGTCACTTTAATGGAAACAGCCTCCGTATTACAAGACATTGTGACAGAAGAATTTGCATCACATCTGAAAATTGCACAGTTTATGTATAATTTAGAACCCATTAGGCAGAAAATGTAGTTTTCAGTCTGAAGAATTTTCATTGGAGAAATCTTCTTGCATGATAGTAGCACATAGAGTAGTAGTGACCTAGCAAATAAATAAAAGATTTCTGGCTTAAGCCAGCAACTTTATGCTGGAATTTAATTCCAATGTGAACCACTCAATAAAATCAAATTGCCATTATCTCAGAGATACCACAGAAATGAGTGGCAATAATGATTCAATTTCAGCTCATCTGTAAGAACTCAAACTTCTTGGTGGTTCTAAATTCAATCCCAGAGTATTGCACTGTGGACTGTTTGAATCAAGAACTTCTTAAAAATCCCTCAAGGAACAGTTAGGACTCTCTTTGTCTTCCCACAGAGCTATAAAAGGTCCAGCATCCCCCATTAGCGTAGTCACAGCACCTATGACCCAAAAAAACCCCTAGGTCAAGATGTATCTGAGCAGAAAAAAGAATCAGGAGAGTCTTCAGGAAAGGTTTTAGGTGTCTGCAATTGTGAGTATCAGTGCAATGTCCTTTAACCTGGAACAGTGCACAGAGCACTTCCTGTGATCAAGCTACAGTCTCATCAAACATCAGTAGTGACATAAAAAATAGTAGGCCATAAGATGAAAGAAGAAAATTTCAGGTACGTCCATTTGAGGGCTGAAGTCCTAAAGGAATGTCTTTAGCTAGTATTTCTTCATGATGGAAAGAAAAGATGACATTGCAGGAAAAGGTAAGCAATTTCAGTGTTGCAAGTTTCTGTTCATCCCATCCACTGCTAGCTCTCCTTTCTTGAGCACAGAAGATAGCTGAGCACTTGACAGGTTTTGCAACAACACTAGAAGTACCACACATCCCATTTTCACCTGTCAATAATCTCCAGGGCTTCAAGCAGAGAAAAATAAGAGGAAAACAATATCAAATCAAACCAAGCAGCCAAACGAAATAGCAACGGAAAAAGATTAAGTCACAGAAATGAAATATTCTGGTGTCAACAGGTGAGGAGCAAAGGCCCTGAAGCACGGGAATTAATTAAAGTATGGTACCAAACCCCAGAATCAACAAATTTTAGATCCCTTTTGGAAATGCCTCCTGATCAAGCACCAATGTTTCACAAATGTAAAGTTATTAACATTAATCTTATCCTTATCATGTCACACAGCCCAACAAATTGGGTTTAACTCTAATCATACAATCCAGATAATATCTGTGTCCTTAACTGCTCATCCTCTTATAGGATCTCTGTCCATAACCATATTATCTTGGCTTTCCAGTTTATCACACTATTGGCTCTTTCCAGTACTATGTCTGTGCATATTACCTCCCTTACATAATCTTTTCCTTTCCCTTCTGCTCTTCGTCACTAAGTTTTTATTCCTTGGCAAACTGATGCAGGTATTTTGATCCTTCAAATACACTCATAGCTTTACCGTAGTTAAAACAACCCAGTTAATAAATGTGGTCAGTGCAATGAGTAGTCTCATTGATTATTACATGATTTCCTCAGGAGAGTAAGCCTTTTTCCTATGGCACTGGCGCCAGTTCAGGAGTATTGACACAGAAGTGTCAAGGATGGCAGTCAACAGCAGTGGCACTAGATTCTCTCAAAAGACAAAACGTCCTGTATCAGTTTTCCCTTTCAGAAAAGAGGTTCCTTCAAAGTTTTCCTTTAGAATTAATGAGAAGACCAATTATTTCTGAACTAAGTATTACCAAATGCCTCTCTATCCTGTATTAGAAGCTAATTTATTTATGTGGGGTCTTAAGTATTTTCAGGGTTTAGACTTCTTCCCTGGCTCAGGATTCAGATATTAGAGCACTTCTTTTGTAGTCTTCTTCAGCTGGTGGGGATCCTGGTTTAAGGTCTTTGGAACAGATAGGTAGAGACAGAGATGTATATTCAAGTCATGGCACAGGCCTTATATAATGGGGTCCTGGTATATGACAACAAAAATATGTAGTAAAACTGATGAGGACTCAAGGACCATCATGAGGGATAGAATACATTTTTACTGTTCTCGGAGTTTCTTTGACCTATTTTAGACCATTCTAAGTAGGGATTTCTGTTTCTTTCAAAATTGTTCCTTGAAAATCCCTTCATATGCACCTTCATCTCACACCAAAACATTTTAAAAAGTAAGTGTAAAATGAGAAAGGTTGTCTTTTGTCTTTTGTCTCTACCTAAAAGAAAATAAATTGAAAAAGGAGCAATATACTGTAATATATTATGATTGCTGTAATAAATGAGGAACTGGGAACAGTATAAATAATTTTCACCTGAATGACTCTCATGGAAACCCATTACAATACTCACTGATGGTAACAACTAATAGAAGTCTTCATAAACAGTTATTTTTTGCAGTAGACTAGAATTAGTTTTTACTTTCTAGCTGTAGGATTATGTTAGATTATCCAATGGTTCTGGGATTGCTGAATTTATTGCATGCTTTGGTTTTTATAGGTTTTATTATAAGTTAGAATAGCCCCTTTGTTATAAGTTAGAATAGCTAAGCTGC